>WOXC01001050.1:35000-407245 GCA_011680675.1 Gymnobelideus leadbeateri
AACAGTTAATGGAAAATGTGACTTGCTGATTGAGTGGACAGCCTAGAATGTTAACTCACTGACATCAAACTAGGGTCTTCTGACTAGCCTGTTGAAATGCCTCTGAGACTTGGGATGGATTCATCTAATCTTTAAATTCTAAGTTTGGATCTTGTCACCAACTATGGTCACTACTTCCGATTTGTCAGTAATCTGTTGCCTTAATCAGAGATGGCTTTAGGCAGAAGTATGACACCAGCCTTTTTACCCTCAGTTGGGAGCCTTTCTCTTCTCATGACTCTTTTCTATCTCTGATACTGAAGATCTTTATGATGCCAAGGTATCTCTCCTGCACTACCAGCTCCCCTGTGGAAAACGCTTGCTGAACAGTATATTATTTATTTAGTAAAAGAAATACAAATGTAGGTGATCCACCATGTGGGTGCACCCTGAAGGAGATCATAGTCATGTCAGGGAGAGAAGCAGTACACAGTACATTGCCATAAAGTGTAAGAACACAAATGAAGAAGTGATAAGGATCCTAAAGAAAGAATTATGGGAGTTCATCCCCTTCCAACATCTAAACTGACTTGAGCTGTGTCCCCTCAGCATCTGGGGAGCTAAGGTACTATACCTTAATGGATGCTAAGGTATAAGGTATTGGGAGGTGATAATGGCTTCCTCTCAGATTACATTTTTAATGTGGAGTCTCAGTGTCTTAAATCAGAGGAATAACTGATGTTAGTATTTCAGATATGGTGGCAGATAGTCAGTCAACAGTGCCAGCTGAAGGTTACACCACCCCCACAACACCATCACCACTACTACCACTACCTCCACTATAATCACAATCACTGCCATCATCATCACTATTACCATCACCACTGTAACTACCACCACCATCAGCATAGCTAGTATTTGTAAAGCATTTTCCATATATTAACCCATTTGACCTCACAACAATCCAGGATGGGAGAGGGGTGTGAGTCTTAACATACAGAGGCTCATGGTTGTTATTGCAGGAGACTAGGGATAACTCCTGCTAGCTAGGTTGTGCAGTGGATAGAGCACTGGGCAGATCAAGCAGATCTGAATTCAAATCCTGCTTCTTATACTTACTAGCTGTGTGACTTTGGGCAAATTACTTAACCTCCCTGAGTCTCAGCTTCCTGAAGAAGTTGGATTCAATGGCCTTCCAGATTTAAATCTTCCAAAATGGCTAGAGATAAGGCAAAAGTGATGTTGGATAGGCTGGATTGCTCACCAATGTAAATATAAGGTAATCTAGTAAAATGGAGTAAAGAGGTATAGTCCAAGAAACCTGTAAGGCATCAGTATGGACCAAGGTCAGCAATATGGGGCAGCAACATTCCCTGGAGATAAAAGGCATTGTCTCTTCCTCTGCCAGTATCCTCCTCCAGGGACACCACCTTTACTAAGAACAGATGGGAGTAAGGGAGATCCAAATGCTTTGAGGAATTCAGGAGCAACCGACTCCAGCCAATTCTCATGACAAACTCTGTATGCTTTAGTTTAAAAAAAAAAAAGAAAATATATTTGGGACACTGTGATTTCCTTTGGGCTTGATTAAAAGTTCATTAAATGCCTAATGGTGGGAGTTAATGAATGTTAAGTTGACTTAGTGAATTTGAGTTGAACTAGAACACTGGGAAAATGCTGAATTCCCAGGTCTATGATACACGTGGCTAAGTCACCAAATTTAGGTTTTCCGAATTGATCCTTCTTAGCTCTGTGTACTTACTGGATAGTAATGAAATCCTTGAGATGATCCTCTACTCCCACCAGCTTGCAGTAGTTAATAGTGTAAGATGCATTGATTAATGTCATCTTTTTTTTATATGTTTTGCCAACATCAAAGTTCTAGAAATATCAAAGAATAAGACACTCTTAAAAAGGGAGGTGGTATTGGTTTCACAGATTTGTCAAGAAGAAATTAAGCAATCTCTGTTTGAGAAGCTCAGATATATACAAGGCGACATCTTCCTTTCATTAACCATGTTTGTTTGAGATTCATGTTGCTCATACACTTGAGAGCTCTGCTCAACTACAGTAATAACAAGCCTCTCAACAACGTGTGGTATAAATGATCACCAAATCAATTTCTTTTTTAAAAATTCAAATTTATTTTATTTGCTCTGAATTCTGTTCCTTCCCCCTCCCCAATCAATTTCAATCGAACAGATAATTATCAAACAATGACTATGTTCAAGGCATTATTTTAGGCACCAAGAACAGAAAGCTGAAACAACCCTTTAAGATAAGATGTTCATTCACATTTGTGTTATAAAGGCTTATTTTTGTGCACATGTAACCCTATTATGTGATAAATGAGTGAAAAAGGTCAAATATGGAGGGATGAGAGTTTGAAGAGAAGGGGTTCATTTGTAACTTGGTAGTAGGAGGGGGTTGGAAATGGTGGCACCTAAAGTTAGTCTATTAGTTAAACTGCTCCCAAAAGAATGTTGGGTATTTTCCTTCCTTGGAAGCAAAAAGAAAAAATAAAAAGAAAGAAAAGGAAGAAAAGAGAAAGGAAAGAAGAAAGGAAGGAAGGAAGGAAGGAAGGAAGGAAGGAAGGAAGAAGGAAAGAAAGAAAGAAAGGAAGGAAGGAAGAAAGAAAGACAGAAAGGAAGGAAGGAAAAAAGAAAGAAAGAAAAAGAGAAAAAAGAAAAAACTAAAAGGAAGGAAAGAAATGGAAGGAAGGAAGGAGGGAAGGAAAAAAGGAAATATAAAGAGAAAGGAAGGAAGGAAAAAGGAAGGAAAGGAAGAAGGAAAGAAGGGAAGAAAGGAAAAGGGAGAGAAGGAAGGGAGGGAGAGAGGGAGGAAAAGAGGGAGGAAGGAAGGAAGAAAGAAACTAATTTAAGGTCAGCTCCAAATGAAAATACTTGTTATGAAAAAAATTACATATGTTTAGTGAGTGGACTACTTGATCCAGAATTTCTTTCTTTTTTTTTTTTTTTTTTGCTTTTTTGGAGGGCAATTGGGGTTAAGTAACTTGCCCAAGGTCACACGGCTAGGTTTTTGTTTGTGTGTTTATTAAGTGTCTGAGGCCGGATCCGAACTCAGGTCCTTCTGACTCCAGGGCCGGCGCTCTACTCACTGCGCCACCCAGGTCCTTCTGACTCCAGGGCGGGTGCTCTACTCACTGCGCCACCTAGCCGCCCCTGATCCAGAATTTCTAAGCAAAAACTCTCATAATAATTGGCTAATATCAGGTGTTCAGGTCAAATAATAACCCATCACAGGAGGCAACTATGTTTGCCCAATAATATCAGAATCAACCCATCATGGGGCGGCTAGGTGGCGCAGTGAGTAGAGCGTCGGCCCTGGAGTCAGAAGGACCTGAGTTTGGATCCGCCCTCAGACACTTAACGCACACACAAACAAAAACCTAGCTGTGTGGCCTTGGGCAAGTTACTTAACCCCAATTGCCCTCCAAAAAAAAAAAAAAAGAATCAACCCATCAACAAGCATTAATTAAGCACCTTCTACAAGTGTCAACCACCATTCTTTCTCTTAAGCACAGTATTCAAAGAAAGGGGAAAATAATGGTAGTCCCTGCCCTTTAGGGGGCATGGTATATACTGTCTTCCATTTTAGAATATAAATTCCTAGGCATTCTGGGAGCAATTTTATGCCATCTGTCAGATAAACCAAATCAATGAACGCCTCCCTCCCCCCTTTCCATCTTGTTAAGAGACTATAAAAGTTCAACTTTGGCTTTTATGAGAGATTTAAACTTTTTCTGGGGCACCATTTTTTAACTGACCTTTATGGTCAATCTCTGACCTCTCTGAAAGGATTTATTCCTTTAAAAAATCAGATACATTGCAAGATTTCGTAAAGATGGTAGCTAACCTGCTTTATTCATTTCTTCCTCTCATAGTCATCAGAGAGCATTAACAAGTTTTTTTTTTTTTTAAAGATCCAGACCAAGAGATGGAAGATGTCAGATGATCCAAGCAAATAAATTTTTTTAATGTTTTTATTTCCTGGGTCCCTTATGAAAACCCACCTTAAAGTGAATGAGATCAGGCTTGCTATAGAAGGGGCAGCCCTTAAATTCACGCCCAGATACTACTTGCTTATGGACCATCCCACTCCTGAGTTTCTCCAGTGTGTCCGCCAAGATGTGTTGGTCCATCTTTGTCCCACCCAGGGGCTTAAGTTCCACCTCATCTTTTGGCACCTTGAAATTTAATAAAAAAAAAAAATTAAAACATTAAGAATAAATCTATGCCAGGATATGTCTTCAGGAGCAGGAAATAGGCTTTGTAATAAAAGGTCAAAAATAATGTTTAATATAAAGGTATTTGGAGATCCTATATTTGATTGCATGCCGCTATGGTGGGGGAGGGGAGAGGAAGGGGGGAGAGAATTTGAAACTCAAGGGATTGTGGAACTGAATGTTGAAATTAAAAGTAAATAAATAAATTTAAATTTTAAAAAGGAATAAAAAGTAAAAAACTTGATATGGCAACAAATTACAAAGCCAAGATGTGCCAGTTGCCAGTGAAGAGAATAGACAAAGGACATGGGTGCATCATATCTCTTTTTTTAGGGTTACAGAATTTCAGAATTATCTAGTCAAAGCTATATTTGAACCACAATTCCCTCACAACAGACCTATCAACCTGTCATCTAAAACCTTCCTTGACGCAAAGGGGCATCCAATGTGCTCCTAAGGTAGCTCATTCTACTTTAGGATGGCTACAATTGTTTTGTTTTTTAAAATTTTTAACATTTATTTAAAAAAAATTGAGTTCCCAATTCTCTCCCTCATTCCCTCTCCTCCCTCACCCATTGAGAAGATAAGCAATGTGATATTAATTATATATGTGAAATCATGCAAAACATATTTCCATATAAGGATGGCTACAATTGTTAGGGTCCTGATTGACTCAGAGTGACTGTAAGTAGCAATTGTTTCTGTTTTGGTCAGGATTTGGTCAGGAAAATCCAATGAGGATCTTCCCTTTTCAGACTGATTTTTCTGGGGGGACTTTTACCTAGTCTTAATCACTGAATGGGTGTTGCCTCAGTCAAACTGAGACCTGGGAAAGACCTTAACTTAAAAAGGCAGGGGTCCCCCACTTCATCCAGGTCCATCTCCAGTTGTCTTGATCTATATTTTGCCACTGGACCCAGATGCTCCAGAGCAGAAAGTGAGGCTGGTGACTTAGCACAACCCTCCCTCACTTAAATCCAATTCACTTGCATGGCATGGCATCACCTCCTTGATGTCATAGTCCTCTTCAAGAATGAACAACAACTCTATCCATATATGACTTGAAATATAGGTTCATCTCCATCCCAGTTGCCCTCTGAACAGTCTCCAGTTTATCACTGACTTCTAGAATAAGCACAATACTCCCAATGTGGTCCAGCCAGAGCAGAGTATAGTAGGGTTATTGCCTCCTTGTTTCTGGATGTTATGCCTGCCTCTCACAATACGTCAGTATTTTGGCTGTTACAGCATCCACATTAGATAAGCAAGACTTAGAAGGAAAAGTGTGTGGTTGTCTAGACTTTGATAAGCACAAGAACAGAAAGCACTGGATAAAGAACTTTGGGGAAAACATTTTATATCAGTTATGAGGAAAATGGGTTTAGACTAGCATCTTACACCACAAAGCACAATGAATTCCAAATAAAGAAACCAAAGGTGTCACATGATTAAAAAGTTACAGGAGAACGGAAGACCATAGCTCTTGCAGATGAGAGATGAATCTATAACTAATACAACAAAGAGAATATTATAAAACACAAAACAGATTACTTTAATTACAAAAAAATAAACTTTTATAAAATAATCATAGTTAGAATAAAATCAGAATAGGGAAAAAAATCTCTGCATAAAACATCTCTGGTAAAATCTGACACCCAGAATTTATGGGATATTGACACAAATCTATGATTAAAAGCCATTCCATAATAGATAAGTCATCAAAGAACATGAATAAATGATCCTGAAATGAAGAAAGACAAGCTATCAAAAACCACAGATTGAAATTGCTACTAATCAGGGAAATGCAAATAACACCCATAAGCTCACATTCATCAAACCGGTATGGATGGTTATAGACTGAAAAATTCAATAAGATGGCTTACTACTGGTGGGCTGTGAATTGGTCCAACCACTGTGGAAAACAATTTGGAATTTTAAAATTCAATAAGCATTTATTAAGTCCCTATTATGCACCAAGCACTTCCCTAGATGTTAAAGATCCAAGAGGGAAAAAAAACCCAGTCCGACCTCAGGAAGCTTACATCCTGCTGGGTTGGGGGTGGGGAGGTGGGGAATAACATGTACATAAATTAGTAAATACAATTGTTTTAATAGCTTTAAATGGCATTAAGACTTTTGGGACGCCCTGTATGCAAATCAAATTAGAGGAGAGGTTGCTCTAGAGGGGCCTCCTGAAGGTTAAAACTTTGTAGGTGAACTTTTAAGGGAACTTAGGAACTCCAATAGGTGCAATTGAGTGATGGCAGACAAAGAAACAGAGGTGGTAGATTCTGTATTATTCTCCATACTGTGTATGGAGAACAGCAAGGAAGACAATTTATGACTTACTTAACATAAAGAAAACTTCCTAACAATTGCAGCCATCCTAATATGGAAATATGTTTTGCATGATTTTGCATGTATAAATTAATGTCACATTGCTTGATTGTGAAGGCTTCCAATGTCAAAAAGAAGTTTACATTTAACCTAGACACAAAAGAGAGCCATTGTGGGCAGGGGGTGTCATGGTTGGACCTGTGCTTCAGGGATCTCACTTTGGTGACTGTTGAGAGGGTGGATTGGAAAGAGGAGACGCTAGATGCAGGGAGATAATTAAGAAGGCTTCTAGTCTAGCTAAGAGGTGAGGAGTGACTAAACTTCAGTGGTGGTGAAGAGAAGGAAATGTTATGTTGGTAGGAAGACTAGGCAATTGACTGGATATATGAGGGATGAATGATTGGTAGAAACTGAAGCTAACTCAGAGCTTGGAAATATGTGGATGAGTGGAAGGATAGTGTTGATCTTGACAAAAATAGAGAAGTGAGGAAGAGGACTGGATTTTAAAGGGAAGATAATGATCGCCATTTTGAGCAGATTCATTCTGAGATGGCCACAAGATGTCCAGAAAATATCTTGCAAGCAGCTAGTGAAGTAACGAAACTCAGTAGAGAAGGATGAGTGTAAGATACATAGATTTGGGAGTCATCTACAAGAAATAGATTGTAGAGAGAGAAGGGACTAATGCCCTGCCCTCAAAAAAAAAAGTCAAGTCAAAGGGCATTTATTAAGTGCTTACTGTGTGCCAAGCACATGTGTTAAGCACCACGGATCTACAGAAAGACAAAAAAACAGTCCCCGCTACCATGCAGCTAGCTCACAGTCTAACGGGGTGAACAACATGCAAAACACTATGTGCAAATAAAGTCTCTACAGGATAAATAAGAAATGATCTTAGAGAAAAAGGAACAGGAATTGGGAAAGACTTCTTGTAGAAGATAAAATTTTAGATGGGACCTGAAGGAAGCTAGGGAAGCCAGGAGATAGAGAGGAGGAAGAGAATTGCAGGTATGGGGAAGAGCTTGTAAAATGCCTGGAATTTGGGTCAAATTCCCTTTGACCACTGATCCCACTCCTTGCTTTATATTCAAGGTGGTTACTACAAGCCTTCTCTGTATGAAAATACTTGTAAGGGGCAGCTAGGTGGCACAGTAGAGCACTGGCCCTGGAGTCAGGAGGACCTGAGTTCAAATATGATCTTAAACACTTGACACTTAACTAGCAGTGTGACTTGGGCAAGGTCACTTAACCCCAATTACCTTGCCTTCTCCCCTCCAAAAAAAGAAAAGAAAACATTTGTAACTTCAGCTTTAAGCCTGGAGTATTTGCATAAGACTCTCCTCATTGGCAGAGAGAGTGATGATTCAGTGAAGCTGTCTGTGTAATAGGCAAAATTGTTCTGAGAGCTTTGGAGACAAAGGACACATATGGTTCTAAGCTTTCTTTAGGGGAGAAAGCCACAGAAATAGAAAAGACTTTGGAAGCAACCATGTAGGAAAAAGCAGACATGTCCCTGATTTTCAGCTGACCTCCCCTGAGGCTTTGGGGAATTTCCTTTTGGATGAGATTAAGGCTTCTCTCTCTTGGTTACAACTGAGATAATCATACTCCCAGTAGTAGAGCAATTCACTCTGATTCCTGTTTGTTATTTGCTTGGATAAATGGATTTACCTTCAATTCACTATTTGTCATAGTCTTTGTGTAACCAGTATTTGGTAAGGAGTCAAATATGCAGATATAAGCTTGGGGTACCTCTTCCCCTTTAAGCAACAGCAACCAGGAAAATGATTTGAACCAAAAAAATTATTTCTCTAGGCTAACAATATTTAGGGAGGTGGATGGATATAATTGTAGCTCTTTAATATCCTTCTTCCTCAGAGGAGAACAGCACAATCTGCCTCTCATCCTCCAAGTCAACACCTGCTTGAGTTGCTTGCTTTCAAATCTTCTACCTCAGGGAAACCTGGCAGTGAAATCATATATAGAGAAATATCTTTCCCATAGCACCTTAGAAACTATAAAAACTTTCTTATTTTCTGGTTCTTATGGAGGACTGCATATACTGGGCAGGATGGTAAGCCACTACTAGAATGTAACTCAAGTTAGTCCTCTCTTTCCAGAGGCAGAGTCAATGCATAGAAGTTCCAGAGTCTTGTTGGTCTTCATGATCTCCATGTATGCAGCATGAATTGGTAGCCCTTTCCACTAGACATGTCAGAGACAAGTCCCATATTTTACCATCTGCTGCTATCTTGGGCCAGCAGAATCTGTTTCTTACTAAATCAAGTATCTTCTCTTTACCCAAATGTCCAAAATCATCATAGTCATGGCACTAAAGTGAACATCTTGGGTAGCACCAGCTGCTTCCTGGTACCAAACATGGGTGGGATCATCTGGGATCATCTGCTATAACACCCAGGACACAGTTCCAACCTCCATCCATTCTAGAAGCATCATCACATCTTCAGAGAATCTGTACACATTTTGGTCTTCCCATTCTGACAATATAAATCAAATTCATAGTTGACTAGCGCCATCTTGAATAGGCAGCTTTTAACTTGGTGCTGTCAGTGGATGGCTTCGCAGCACAGCTAGTAAGGGTCAGTGAGGCTGGATTTGAACTCAAATCTTCTGGATCCAAGGCCCAGCACTCAATATACCACACCCTTTAGTTGCCTTTGTAGTAAACAGTTTATATGCATCACAAAATCCCCTTTTTCAATGTTGAAAGATAGTAGGGAGGATTGAAAAACAGAAAAATTTCCTCTCTTATTTTTTTAAGTGTTGACCTTTCCAGGTCCAGATTTAGGTTTTGCTGATAAGCACCAAGAAAGAGTTACATCTGAATTATAGAGCTATTCATTTGGAAATAGAAGAGATAGAATCAATTAAAGGCCAGGATGCTAATTTGTAGAGCTATGTAATTTAAACAAACAAGTGAAAGCTCTTACCTTGTAGGGCTTATACTTTTCACTCCAGAGCCCCATAATTTCTGGCTCTGTTAGTGTTTCTTCTTCCTGATTATGAAGTAATTCATCATCAGTGGAGCCAAGGCTTAAGGAACACTCTTGTTCATCTATGGAAAGATGTTTGTGACTGTCCTGTAATCAGAGATGGAAAACACTCAGCACAACATGTTGGATGGGGGCTCAGAGCTATTTAACCATCGTATCTTCATTTGACACTGGAATGTTTACTTTAAAATGTAAATTTTAAATTTGACAAAATGTTTACTTTAAAAAATGCACATAATTTTTTAAACTGGCTTGGGTTTTTTTTTTGCATACAATTTTTTTTTATTGATTTCTTGCCATCAAATACTACCAACCAGCATTCATTACTGCCATTCACACACTATTAAAAACAAAGGGATATTCCTACATGGAAAAACAATAACTGTAACTGATTAAACCTTTCTCAGTATGAAAATAGCTGAAGAGGGGTATATGGGCATATGAATACATATGTGAATGTGTGTATATATGTTTATGGGTATGCATAGATAGAGGGCACAGGTCGAATTTAATGGGAAGGGATGATACTTAAGGGGTGAAATTGAGAGGTGAGAGAGGAACATAAGTAGGGGAGATGTGGAGAGACAGAATGGGGTATACTATCTCATGTAGTAGAGGCATGGGAAAGTGGTTGCAGGGGAGGCGAAGAACAGGAAGGCAAAAAGGCAAAACCTTATTCTCATTGAATTTGGCTCAGGGAGAGAATGACATACATACTAAATGGGATATCTCACCCTACAGGAGAGTAGGGGGGAGGGGGGTGGGGGGACCTGATGGAAGGGAGGGAAGGCTGGGGGGGAGGGAAGTTGGAAGCACCCACTTTTGAAAAGGGATAGGATCAAAGTGGGGAGTGGACCAGGTGGGAGGTGGGATAGGGGGGAGGGAAATGTAGTCAGTCTTTTACAATTTATCTACTATGGTAATGCTTTGCATAGCTATACATGTACTGCATATACTGAGTTGCTTACCATCCCAGCGGGAGTGGGTGGCAGGGGAGGAGGGGAATGGGTCTGAAATTTGAAGTTTTAAAATCAAATGTTATTGGAAAATATATAAATACTATGATGAATACTATTTTACATATAATTGGGAGATAAGATATGCAGGCATTGGGGCAGGAGGATTCACCTTGCCCTACTGGAAAAGTCGAAGGGGTTATGGGAGAAGAGATGGGAGAGAGCAGATTGGATGAGGGGATATCTAGTGGGACTGCTATTCTGGGGTTGTGGGTAGGGGAAAAATGGGGAAAAAATTGTAACTCAAAATCTGATGGAAATGAATGATGTAAACCAGAAGTTAATAAAGCATTTGAAAAAAAAAACAAAAACAAAGGGATAACTCTTTGAGTATTTTTAAAATGATACATAACATTTAAATACAGCAAGCAGAAAGTTAAAATGTATGATATACACAGATTAGTTACATAGAGAAGGAGAAGGGAAGGGAATAAACATTTCTTTTTTTTTTTTAAAGCAATTGGGGTTAAGTAACTTGCTCAAGGTTACATGGCTAGTCATTATTTATGTGTGGGTGTTCATTTTCTGAGGCCGGTTTTGATCTCGGGTCATCCCAACTCCGAGGCCGGCTCTCTTACTCACTGCGCCACCTAGCCGCCCCTGGGAATAAACATTTCTATATAGAAATAGCCTACTATGTGCTAGGCATTGTGCTAAATACTCTACAAATATTATCTCATTTGATTCTCAAAATAACCCTGGAAAGTAGGTGCTATTATTATCCTCATTTCACAGTTGAAGAAACTGAGGCAGACATGAATTAAAAGATTTGCCCAGAGCCACAGTTAGTGTCTGAGGCTAGATTTGAACTTGCTCTTTCTGACTCTAGGCTCAACACTCTATCCACTGTACCTCCTAGCTGGCTTTTCCTTTTTCCTGTGTCAATTGCATGATTTACTCTTTCTCACCCCCTCTTAACTTTTTATAACTTTCCACTTCATTTTTCCCTTGTGGAATAATCTTGGGGAGCTCCTGAAGAGCAAGACAGACACAAAAAACAAGGGAGAAAGGTTAGAGATTGAAATATCCTTGACTTTCCCTGTATTTGCTGTTGAGGAGATGGAGAAAATTTGCTATAGAAGCTGGGGTTTTCATTGGGACTTAAAGAAAACCAGGAGGCAGAGATGAGGAGGGAAGTGCATTCTAGGAATGGGGGAAAGCCTGGAGGCAGAGAGATGGAAAGCCTTGTCCATGGAACAGCCAAGGGACCAGTGTCACTGGATCAAAGAGAGTATGAGGTGTTAGAAGATTGGAAAGGTGGGAGAGGACTTAGTTATGAAGGGCATTGAATGCCAAACAGAGCATTTTGTGCTTGATCCTGGGGGCAATAGGAAGACACTAGAGTTTGTTGGATAACTTTTCTGACTTTGTATCCCAGCACCTAGCACAGTGCTTGAATAATAAATTCCAACATTTCATTTCTTGATAGAGAGGTGAGACTTTAAGCTTAGGGATAAGTGGCTCTCCCCAGATTTAGTGGTATTTTCATTCCCATGACAAATGTCCCTTGGCTTACCACCACACTGCCAAGAACCTGGTTCTGCTCTTCATAGACGTCCATAAAATGGTGCCAAGTCCTCTCCTTCAGACTTGGGAGCTGCTTGGCTTTGATCATCCATCGCTTGCCATTTTCCAGGTCCAACTGTCTTTGTTTCCTTTTTTCATCATCAGCCTCTTCCTTCAGAAGTCGACTCACAATTTCACATTTCCGAATTTTTTGTTCTTCTTCAAAAAGTCTATATTAAAAACATTGACAGCAAAGCAAAAGTTTACCTAGTTCAGTGGTTCATAGTCAACAAACTTGCATTTATTGAGCACCTACTGCATACCCAGCACAGTGCAAGGTACTGGGGATACAAGTAGAAAGAATGAAATAATCCTGATTCACAATAAGTTTACGTTCTAGCAGAAGTATATATAGTGTATATAAAAATATATGCAGGGAAAAATACAAAGTTAATAAATACAAGTGTTTATAAATGAGGGGTGGTTGAGAGGGCTCTAGCCAGGGATGGGGGGCTGGCAAATCAGGAAAGATATGAGGCAGAAGATGGTACCCAAGCTGTATCTTAGAGGAAGAGAAGGTCTCTGTGAGGCTGAGGCAAGGATGGAGTACATATCAGACAATTAGGAGAGCGGATGCAAAGGCAGGAGATGGGAGATGGAGTGCTCTTTGTGACAAACAGAGAGAAGGCCAAGTTGCTTGGATTATAGAATACATGATAGAGAATAATTTCCAGTAAGGTTAGAAGCTGGGGCAAGACTGTAATGGACTTTGAAAGCTCAGCAGAGGCATTTACCAGTTTATCTCAGGGATCATAGGAACTCACTGGAGTAAGGGAATCTCATGGTCAGATCTGGGCTTAAGGAGAATGGCTTTGTCCATAGTATAGGGGATGGACTGGGCTGGGGAGCGAGCCCAGTTATAATAATCAAGGTAGCTGTGTGAGTGGAGAGAATGAGTCTTCTGGGTGAGATGAGACGACCGAATTGACAAAATGGGGACACATGTGGGGTGAAGAAAAGTGAGGAGCTTAATGCTTGGTCTTCTTCAAGACAAGGCTCTTGGCATTAAAGATAGTTTAATGGAAAGAGCCGGAGGTTGGGAAGACAGCAGCCTTATTTCCAAATCAGACTTTGGATAAGAATTGCAATTTGACCTAGAGTGGTTGGGTGGCTAGGTGGTGCAGTGAATAGAGCACTGGCCCTGGAGTCAGGAAGACCTGAGTTCAAATTGGACTCAGACATTTAATACTTATTAGCCATGTGACCTTGGGCAAGTCACTTAACCCCAACTGCCCTGCCTTCCCCCTCCAAAAAAAGAAAAAAAAGAAACTAGATTGGTGGGATTCTGTTCCATAACACAAACAACTTTTCCCCTCTTCCCTCACCAAGATTCAGCCATTTTCCCTTCTTTTACCAGGAGATTCCATAGGTGAAGTAGTTACTCTTCAGGAAGAAGAGGTTATATACAAATTTAGGGTGTGATTCTGAAATCACACACCATTAAGACAGGAGCACAGAGAATTCTGCTCATGTAAGGACAGAAAAGGCCTGTGGTTCTCATGCCAGCATGAATCTGGGACCCTCCAAAATAGAGAAGGGTTTGGGAACATCATGAAGCTATGCACGAAGATTGGTGTCCAAGAGACATCAGGGCCTGAAACTTTACTACAGTGGGGCAGTAAAACAAAATAGGTCCCAACCACCTGTCTTTCCCCTATCCCCAGATTATACTACTACTTGATGGTTCTGATGTCTCAACACAGGACAGAAGTGGGCCTGTGATCTTGAAGGCAATGACAGTCAAGTCTCAACTCTGGCAGGTGCTACCCACCTGGAAAGATTAGGAGTGGGGCAACTAACTGGTGCAGTGGATAGAACACCAGCCCTGGTGTCAGGAGGACCTGAGTTCAAATTTGATCTCAGACACTTACTAGCTGTGTGACCCTGGGTGAGTCACTTACCTCTGATTGCCTCCCCCACTCCCCAGTAAGAAAGTAAGAAAGAAAGAAAGAAAGAAAGGAAGGAAGGAAAGAAGGAAGGAAGGAAGGAAGGAAGGAAGGAAGGAAGGAAGGAAGGAAGGAAGAAGGGAGGGAGGGAGGAGGGAGGGAGGGAGGAGGGAGAGAGGGAAGGAAGGAAGGAGAGAAGGAATAAAGGAAGGAAGGAAGGAAGGAAGGAAGGAAGGAAGGAAGGAAGGAAGGAAAGAAGGAAAGAAAGATCATGAGTATTGGCCCCTTTGTCATTCAAAGACCTGGCTAACTTCAGAGAGGTTCATAGTCAGGAAGTTAACCACCAGGTGGTAAATGGCCTTTGACCATAGTAATTCACAAAGACCAAGTCCTGAGATAGCAAAGGGTTGGCATTTGCCCTGAGGTAGGGAAGGAATGCCCATACTGTTAAAATCATCAGGGCTACTGAAAGTAAGATGCAAGTCTGAGATTCCTCATTATGGAAGAGAAGTCAAATTCCCAAATCCCCTAAGGGACAGGAAAGGGCCTGAGTGAGCAGGTAGGGGAGGTACCACCGAGTTAAGCAGGCTACAAGGGTAGCCCCATCCAGCATCCTCCAACATTAAAAAGTCACTTAGAGTCCTGACTCATCTTATCAAGCCCAAATTCTGAACTAAAAGCAATGGGTCCTCATCTTTGGGACCACATCTTGCTGAGCTGTCTCCGCTATGTTTTGTCCCTCATTTTCCCTTTGTGGTAGGAAGGTTTGACTTCTGGGGCCATGCCCTTACTGTCTCTGTATTTCTAGCTCCATATTTCGCTTTTCGTGTAAAGTCTGCTTAACAGCATCCCCTCCCTGGGCTGCTATGGCCTCCTTCTCAGCCTCTTCATTCTTTTTAATCAGCTGAGTCCTGGCTCTGTCCCAGGCCCTAAGTTTCTTTTGGGTGTCCTAGGAAACAGAGAAACACATTGTTAGCATGTACAATTTTTGACCAAAAGGCTACCTGTTCCTCCTTGTTTGGAGCTGAATCTCTTGTTACCTAGACTCATTGGTCTGTATCCCCAAGTCCCTCCTGCACAGAACCTTTATGTCAGGGCCTGATGGTCTTAAGTTTCCCCAGGCTCCTTGACCAGAATCCTGGTGCCGTATGTCCCAGACTGTGAACGTGACACCTGTCTGCCTAAACCCCCGCTTCAGTAGATGGTTCAAGGCATAGTTACTTGCTTCCCTGGACCTATGTTATATCTTTCTGCTCTTTCTTCCTTTAGCTGAGTTCTCTGAACTTGACCTCTGGGCCACCTGATTGTGTTTTTCAATAGTTTTTTGATAGATAATGTCCTATTACCAAGGTGATCTTCTGACACTTTTTCATCAAACCTTCCTCATTTTCTGTTACCACTCAAATCCAGCCAAGACACACTGAAAAATTCAACTGCTTGCTTGGTCTATGTGATTATATGACTTCTTTTTTTTTTTTTTTAGCAGAATGATCAGTTGCTGTTATCTGGAGATGACATGATTGATACTTGTAAAGAATGGAGGTGGTCTGGATTTCAGGATGTGACCTTGGTGTCTGACACCACGGTAAGAACTCAAGCTGAACTCAGGGCCATTAGGAACTTTTTTGTATTTCCAAAGGATACTGGGAGTGCACTGGGATGAGCAAATCCCCAATCTGTTTTTAATCAAAACAGTGAATTTCTAGACACAAATTTGGACCAGTGAATTTCTAGACACAAGTCTAGAACAAGGAATTCCTAGACACAGTGAAACAATTAAGTTATATGATTTAGTGGACAGAAAGTTTGTCTAAAAGCTAGGAAGACTTGAGTTCAAGTCCCAGCATTGACACATCCTGTGTCACCTTGGGTAAGTCCCTTCACTTTTCAGACTAATAATCATAGAGAAGATACCAATCTATGTTGGTAGAGTGAGTTGCCTTACTTGGGAGTTCCCAGTGGAATCATGGATCCTGTCCTATCCCTAATGTCATCTAACTAATTGTTTTGACAAGGTTTTTTGTGATTCTGACATTATCTTAAGAAATCCTCATATCCTGGGTGGAGAAGTCTCTTCCAGAAGAAAACCATGCACTTTATGACTAAGAGAGGGAAGAATGCCTGTGCTGGTTAAGGGCATGGTACCCGATTTGTGGTGATGCTATTCTTCAGGGCTATCACAGCATCCATTCTTCTTTTCATATATTCTTGTGATTTCTTTTCCTCCTTGGCTTCTTTCTTGTGAACCCTATCAGAAAGAAGCATTTTTAAGCAACCAGAATAGTGATATAACGGTAAGCATGTGAAAAGTCAACAGTAGGAGGTGGGGGGGGGGGAGGAAGAAGAGATAATGGTCAGTTTCAGCAGGACCATATTTAAAATTTTTTTTTCAGCCAATGGGTGAACCATTTGGGGAAACTTGGAAGTGTTTTTTTTCTTTCTCACATTTTCCCAGAGCACTTTCTCTGGGTGCCTCTTTGGCCACTGTCACACCTGCCCTTGTATTACATTTATCTATTCTCGTGTTACCTCCCTATCTCCCCATATGACTATAAACTCCCTGGGAGCAAGGATGGCACCATTTCCCATCTTTGTATTCACACTGATTAACATGGTGTATGGCACATAGTCGGCACTTAATGAATGTTATCGTGTGTTCTCTTATATAGGGAAACAATATTTGCCACTTCAGTAGAAATGAGCAAAGTTTATAATTCCATCCCCAGAAAGTGGATCCAGGTCCCAGAGAAGAATAATTAATAGCTAACATTTTTGTAACGCC
The DNA here is from genome assembly GCA_011680675.1 of Gymnobelideus leadbeateri. Classification (NCBI taxonomy): domain Eukaryota; kingdom Metazoa; phylum Chordata; class Mammalia; order Diprotodontia; family Petauridae; genus Gymnobelideus; species Gymnobelideus leadbeateri. Next base: position 51,827 of record WOXC01001050.1, read on the forward strand.
CTGAGGTTTGCAAAGCAACTTGTCCAGGGTCTCCCTGAGGCTGGATTTGAACTCAGCTCTCCTTGGCTCTGGGTTCTGTGCACTGAGCCTGCCAGTTGCTTACTGCTACTAAATAAAACTTGAGCCATTTCCAACACTGGCAAGAGAGTTTGTTTGAAAGCTCAGGGAACCTTTGGGTTTTCTGGACAGGATCATGGAAAGAAAGGACCAAAGAAGGAAAAAACACAAGGAATACTTTGCCAAGGTGGTTCTTAGGAACTGGACTGCTATCTTGTGATTCTTCTTGGCCTCAGAGATCATTTTTTGACGGTGGAGTTCATAGTTCTTTTCCCTTTCCATTGCTTTCCTGGTGAAGAAGAACCAAGATAAACACATATTACTTGTCAGATTCAAGATGGCCAAAATATACAAGCATCTTTTCCCTTTTTTGCTTTTGTATCACCAACTTCTAGCATTGGGTCTTATACACAGTGGTGCATAATAAATGTTTGTTGAACTGAATCTTAGGTACCCTTCCCCAACCCCTCTTAATTCGAGTGCCTCCCCTCTGCTAATTATTTTCTATTTATTTTGTATGTAATTTTATTTATTCTACCTTACATATAATTGTATTTATACACACATGTGTGTATATATCTATATCTATATCTTTTCTGTCCCCCATTAGATTTAAGTTTTTTGAGGGCAGGAATGATATTTTGCCTCTTTTTATAGCCTCAGTGCTTAGCACAATGCCTGGCATACAGAAGGTGTTCAATAAATGCTTATTGATTGATTTGAAGGCCATTTCCTTTCTTGAATTCTGTCTCCTATGAATTTTTAGGGACTAGAGCTGGGATTTATTTCATCGTTACAGGGAACTCCCAAGTGTGGAAATTTCTTTCACCAGTGCAGGTTGGCACCTCCTTTGCAAGTTTTCATCTGAGAGAGTTGCCTGCGGCATGGAGATGAGGCAGCAGAGCGTCATGGCAGGTTCTCTATCCCTCACGCCAAGCTGTCTTTCAGGCATGGATGTAGAAAGTGAAAATCTCTGAGAAGAGGTAGGCATTGATATACTTGCTTGTTTAACAGGCGCTATATCCTACAGGAATTCATTTCCACAGAAATGGAGCTATAGGCTTAGAAGACACAACACACGTGATGTCATTACAAAGTTGGCCTTTCAAGTGAGGATATTCAAAATGTTTTCCGCTCGTGTTATTTAAATAGTAAAATCTGCTTCAAGACAAATTCTGGCAGATTGTTTCTAAACAGTACATCTCCATCTTTCCAGTATTATAAAAACTCATGCAACGGATCCACAAATACAAGACTCCTTCCAAAAAAATCATTGTCCCAAGTAAACTAGCTGAGGTTTGGGGAGGGAGCGGGGGGAGGAAGAAGAAATCAGACTTTGGACATTTCTCCAGCTTTGGTAGACTTGAATGACTATGAAGAGAAAACAGATGATTTAGCTGAGGGGGTCACGGGAATGACCCCCATCACCCCCAAGTGCTCCCCCCCCACCAAATGCCTAAACTCCACTGTCCCAGCTCTGATTCCTGTTTCTCACCTTACAGGACAATATCCAACCCAGGAAGAGAGAGAAGGGACATAACTTCCTGAAGCTACTTTTCTCTTGCCTGTCCTTAATTCTCTGGCACCCTAGGCAACATTCCTGACACCTGTACTGTCTCTTCTCCCTGACATTCTAGAAAATGTCCAAGTTTCTTGCCCAAAGTCTTTGACTAACAGACATGGGTGTTTCTTTCTAGGGTTGAAGTAAAAAAGAAAATGGAGAGTGTGTTTATACTGGTTTTCCAATGCTTCCTATAGTAAAAATCCTTAGAAAACTATGAAAAAGATCAGTGGATTAGTTACAAGAATGCATTCTGTGCCATGGTGGACCACGGAAGGGAGAGACCACAGCCAGAAACAGTAGATGGTCCCAATCACTGGTGACACACACTGGCTGACAATACTGAGGGTCCTTCTTTTCTGACTTTGCTGAGTTAGCATTTCCCCCACTCTGAAAAATTACTTTGTATTTACTTGTCTATGTACACATTGTTTCCTCTGTGGCAGTATGTAAACTCCCTGAGGGCAGGGCTGCTTTTTTTTCTTTGTATCACCAATGCTTAGCAAAATGCCTGTCACACATTAATACATGTGGGAAGAATGAAATAAAAGAAAGGGGGTGACAGGGAACTGGGTCATAATTTAAAAAATGCTGCTTTTGTAGGTTGATGCTGGTAGGAAGCCTTAGTGTTCGGCCTCCCCAACTCTCAACCCTCTAACTCTGTTGAATTCCAATCTTTGTCCCTTATCACTCCTATTACCCTCCCTCTTCCTGCCAGAGCCCCTCCTCCAGGCATCACCACTACTAAGGGGCATGGAGGTAGAGAGCCCAGTTTTTCTACTGTTTGGTAGGTGGGAAAAGAGAACCCTCCATCCTGTTTCCAAGGATGAAGAGGGAAGTGAGGATGGGAGGAAAAGAGAGGAGTTCCTGACATTTCCCAGAATCAGTGTTACACATTGTATTTAGGGTCTAGAGGTGTATTTGGGCCATATTTGGGATCCCAGCTCTAGGGCCTTAGAGATCATTGAGTTCAACCCCCTCATTATACAGCTGAGGCTTTGAGGCTTAGATAGATTAAGAGACTTGCCCATAGCCATGTTGGTTGTCAGTGACAGTGTCAGGGTTTGAACCAGGCCTCCTAACTTCCAAGCCCAAATCTTTCCATGGTACCATGCTTCTTTCCCATCCTTTCTATATGACTAAAGTCAAAGAATCACAGTGGCTTACATTTCTGTAGCTCTTGAAGGCTTATAAAGTATATTCCCCACAATCACTCATGAGGATAGAGTATCATCAGAGGTTAAGTGACTTCCCATGGTCAAAAAGCTAAGAGCCCAGGACTCTCCCTAGCCTAGTTTTTTCACTGTCTTTGTTTCCATTAGGAAAAATAAGTTCTAAGTTACAAATAACTTTAATTACTTCCTTGACTGATTTCTTTTTAGTCCTAACTAAAATCCTACCTTCTGCAGGAAGCCTTCCCTAACCCTTCTTAATTCCAGGGCCTTCCCTCTGTTAATTATTTCCTATTTATGCTGTATGCAGCTTGCCTTGTATAGATTTGTTTGCATGTTCTCTCAACCATTAAATTGTAATCTCCTTGAGGGCAGGGACTGTCTTTTGCCTCTTTTTATATCCCCAGAATTTAGTGTAGTGCCTGGCTTATAGTAGGCACTTAATAAATGTCTACTGAATGAATGAAAATAACCAACTTCTCCATGAGGTTTGAACTAATTTTTTAAAATTGGGAAAAAATTATGATTTAAAACGTTTGCATAATATGTTGTTGCAAAAAAAAAAAACCCAAAATAAAAAACAAACAAAAACACCCAATTAACTAGCTAGCTCTCTGGTATTTGTAAGGACAGCAAAGCCTAGAGAGTTTTTCAAATTCAAAGTTGCTGCATATTGAGTAAACAGCATTTCCACTTGGTTCTGATTTTGCTTTATTAGGCTCTGTGACCTAATGGGCAAATTGATCATTTTGCTTGAAGGCAGGATTGATGTCCCAGGCCTTCCCAGGTGGGATTTCCTAGCCCTGGGTTGGAAGCAGTGGGAACAGCTTGTGTGGGCCCTTCCTCTCCCCCCCACACCCTCAGAACAGGATGTGAGCTTGACCCAGCAACACATAGAAGGGAGTCACCCAGAGAGTGAAGGGAAGACCCAGGTGGGGACAATAACAGCTTGAGTTGACAAAGCTCCATTAAAAGTACAAAGTGCTTTCTTCACAAAAATAGCACTGAAATAAGTCATGTAGATCCTATAACTCCCATTTGACAAATAGGGAAACTGAAGCTGAGAGGTGAAAACATCTGCCCAACATCATATAGTTGAGTCAGGACTCAAACCCAAGGACCCTGAGGCCAAAGCTCTTTCTATCACACCACACTCCCTTCTCAGCAGTGGGAGAGAGCCATCATTGGCTAGATGAAATATCCAGACAGCCATTATTAAGCACCATCACTTACAGGAGTTGGAAGTTTTTATTGCGTTCAATCTTGATAGCCGCCATGTTTGCCTGAATAAGCCTCTCTTCTGTCTGCCCTTGGAGAAACTGTGCTAATTTTTCTTCTTCTACTTTAAGACTCTCCTCAAGAATGCTGAATTTTCCTTCCTCAATTTCAATGTGCCACATGTTTTCCCTTTAAAATAAAAATTTTTAAAAGTATGTGTCATTCCTCTGAGTAAAGGAGCCAGTATCAGTTCACCTAGCTATATCCATTTCAAGACAATTGTATTAACAATGAGAATAGACCACAGACTCAGCAATTTAGAGTTGGAAAGTGGCTTTGGAGATGATCTAGTGCAACCCCCTGTATTTAACTGATGAGGAACCTGAGGATTCAAACTGAGACTACAGGATTCCCTCGGGGTCGGCCACTGATCCAAAGTCCTGTTCATCTATCATTTTAGAAGAGGACCTTCAAGAGAGGAGAGGGCAGAAAGACCCATCCCCCCTTCAGTGAGACTGGAGAGGAGTATCTATAAGCTCAGCCTGGCTGGTCTCTGGGTCACAAGCATACAGCCTGACACCAGACCTGCTCTTAAAACCTGTCCAGCAGAGCAATTTGGAACTATGCCCAAAGGGCTATAAAAAAGTGTATACCCTTTGACCAGCAATACCCAAAGAGATCAGAAAAATGGGAAAATGCTGAATGTACAAAAAATGTTTATAGCAACTCTTTTTGTGGTAGCCAACAATTGGAAGTTGAGGGGATACCCATGAATTGAGGAATGGCTGAACAAGTTGTGGCATATGAATGTAATGGAATACTATTGTGCTATAAGAAATGAGGAACAGACAGACTTCAGAAAAACCTGGAAAGACTTATACAAGCTGATGCTGAGTGAAATGAGCAGAACCAGGAGAACACTGTACACAGTAATAGCCACAGTGTGTGATGACTGACTTTGATAGGTTTAGCCCTTCTCAGCAATGCAAGGTACTAAAACAATCCCAAAGGGCTCACTATGGAAAATGCCATCTACGTACAAAGAAAGAACTATGGAGTCTGAATGCATGGCATAGCAGACTATTTTCTTTTCTTTTTTTTCCTTTCTCATGGTTCCTCCTATTCATTCTGGTTCTTCTGTATAACACAACTAACATGAAAGTATGTTTAATGAGAATGTATGTGTAGAGCCTAAATCAGATTGCATACCACCTTGGGGAGGAAGGAAGGAAAGAAAATTTAAAACTTACACAAATGAACGTTGAAAAGTAAAACAAACAACCCCCCCTTCCCCAAACCTGTCCAACTCAGTGATACCGGCCAGCACTCACACTCTGCCATCACAGCCTTCAAGGGTCCCCAAGGTATAGATAGAGCTTTAATGGAGATGTAATAACAGCAATGAAAGTAGTGTCTGCTGCTATGCTTCAGTGCTTTAAATGTTTCAAAGTGTTTTGTATAAAATTAAGGATTTGGCAAATGAAATCAGCTCAAACCCTAGAGAGCTTAACTCTCTTGGATTGGGTCTACTGACTCCTCCTGCCCCAGAAAAGGAGAAAGGGAGGGAGGGGGAGAGAGAGAGAGAGAGAGAGAGAGAGAGAGAGAGAGAGAGAGAGAGAGAGAGAGAGAGAGAGAGAGAGAATGTATGTGTAGAGGTAAATGAGTAAATGAGTGGTAATAAATCCCAAATAAACTAGAAAAATGCTCTTCCCCCAATAAATGCAACAATGACCATAAGAGGGAAATTGAAGGAATCCACCACAAGGTAATTCTTACAGAACAAATTATTGAAGACTCGTCCAATATCCCCTTGATTCTGAGGCTCCCATCCCCAGTGCCCTCAACCCAACCTCTGTGGCCCCACTACCTCATGAATACCCTGTTTTGCAGCTATGATTCAAAGCACTGAATTTTGGAATAAATCCTTTGGCAGGAGCAGGAAGGGGACATTCTCAGAGGACATGGAAACTCCAGACCATCCTGGAGGTTTGAGTGGAAGGAAAGGGGGAAGTTGTGGAGGAGTATGGAGCCTAGGGAGAGAAGATCATAGAGGGAAGGGTCCAAAAATACAGTGTTGGCTATGATTACTTATATTACAGAGGAAAAACAGTCAACCAGAAGAAGGAATAAGGGAAAAATAGAGAAGAGACCCAGTTGCAAAGGCTTTTTGGAGTCTCCCTTCAGCAGTGTCTTGAGGGACCCTGTCCCACTAGGGATGGGGGGTGCCTACATCCATTGAGTGCCTATTCATTATTCCAGGGTCTATGAAGAGCATGAAATGAAATTATTCTAAGAGGAAGAACTCTAGATACCTGGGCTTGCCTGGAATACCACTGCACTAATACGTTTTTGCATTTGTGTTCCAGAGTTTAGGATAGTACTTGTCATGTCATTAGCTCTAAACAAATGTTTTTTCATTCATTCATTCACTCATTTATTCATTCATTCATACACCCATCTTGCAGCTTTGCCATATAGTAAATTATTCATCCTAATTTAACTAATTCTTACTAAAGGTTTACAGACACATTTCTGGCATTGCAAACAGTACCAGGCTCTGCAAGCATCATGTTGCTGCAACCCCAATCCAAAGGAAAATTTGGATGGATAGTCTGGAGGGAGATTTTCTTTCTCTTTCTACTTTAACAGCAGATACAGACAGATGTCATTTATATACTCGGGATGTATAAACATACATGATTATGTGTGTGTGTGTGTGTGTGTGTGTGTGTGTGTTGTTTGTCCTTTGCTTTTGAAGACCAATGAATGACATCATGGGTGATGTCTTGACTCTTGGGTGAATTGGATTTTTTTTTGTCAAGGTAATCAGGGTTAAATGACTTGCCCAGGGTCACACAGATAATAAGTGTCAAGTGTCTGAGGATGGTGAACTCAAATCCTCCTGACTCCAGGGCCAATGCTCTGTCCACTGCACCATCTGGCTTCCCCTGAATTGGATTTAAGTGAGGCAGAGCTGCATAAAGTTGTCGGCCTCACTCTCTCTTCCAGAGTCATTGAAGTGCAATGGCAGGACAAAAGTCAAGGCAAATGGTGATGGCCCGGGATGCAGTGGAAGACCTTGGCATCTTTGATGTCTGACCTAGCTCTAAGCCCTTCTCAGAGCCTGCTTCAGCTGCCTTCACGAACAAACCTCTTATCTGCTCAGTACCCTGGGGGAAGTCTTCACAAACTTGGGGTAGACATCCCCCCAACTCACCAACAGGATTGAAGTCTGTTGGTTACCCTCAAACTGGTTCAGCCCGCCTGCCCAGATGGTTTTACCAGGGTGTCTTGAGACCAGCATTGAGAGTTGGGCAACAGGTGAATGAGCATCCCTGAAAAGGGCTTGGCAAGCCAGAGGGTGTGAAATACCCCATACACCTGTGTGTGTACATAGATGTATATGACCATATACATTTTGATCTGGACTCATGATTTTACTGGCATATGGAACTCCTGTAAGAGGAAATTCCCTCCACCAATGTGGATTGGTACCCATTAGAGAGGTGACCAAAGGTCAGGGTCACCCAGTCAGTAAGCATCAGACAGAGGCTGTGAGCAGCAATCTCTCTAGCACAGCACACCCACAGTCTTTCACACACACACACACACACACACACACACACACACACACACACACACACAGACATCTAGAGAACACTTCCTCATGAATTCTAGTCTAAAAGTTGTTTGGAATGTGTAACACACTTTCCTATAAGAATAATGTAATAAATGGTGATTAGGTTCCCTAGTCAGTCTACAAAACCTTAAACAAGTTTAAATTGGTTAAACACCAATAACATAACTGAACTATGTTATCATGTGGGTAATGGGGGTTGGGGGAAACTGGATGGTGCAGTGGATAGAGAACTGGGTCTAGAGTCAGGAAGACTCATCTTTCTGAGTTCAAATCTGGCTTCAGACATTTAGTAGCTCTGTGACCCTGGGCAAGTCACTTAACCCTGTTTGCCTCAGTTTCCTCATCTGTAAAATGAGCTGGAGAAGGAAATGGAAAACCACTCAAGTGTCTTTGCCAAGAAAACCCCAAATAAAATCACAAAGAGTTAGAAATGATTGAAAAATGACTGAACAGCAATGGGGGTCAGAGAACGAGGGTGTGCATGTATGACTCTATGTGTGTATGTGTGTGGGGGGAAGATGTGATATAAAGGGACCATTCTCTAGGAAAACTGTTGAAATAAACTTGATATGTCTTTGGCTTTTTCCTATTCCTCCTTTCTAGAGCTAGGTTTTCTTTTCAGGGGTTCATAGATCTAGGGCAGGGAGGGACCATAGAGGCCATGTTACCTAACTCAACTCATTTGACAGAGAAGGAAACTGAGGCCCAGAGAATGGAAGCAATGCGCCCAAAATGGCAGGGGTGGAATCTAAACCATGCTCTATGGAATTCAGATCCAACACTCCTCTTCCTGTTTCATACTGCCTCTCTTCCTAGCAATCCCCTTTCCTCCCTCCTGCTTTTCACTTGGTTTTCAGTCATGTCTGAGTCTTCATGACCCTATTTGGGGTTTTCTTGGCAGAGATACTGAAGGGTTTTCCATTTCCTTCTCCAGCTCATTTTACACATGAGGAAACTAGGGTAAACAGGGTTAAGTGACTTGCCCAGGGTCACACAGCTAGTATCTGAAACCAGACTTGAACTCAGGTAGACGCACCATGCTGACCCTAGACACAGTGTTCTGTGCACTGTGGTGCCACCTAGCCGTTCATCCCTCCTGCTGTACCTTTCCCAAGGAATTCTAAATGTTATACTGAAAGATGGGCCATAATTGACTTAAAAAACTCCTTATTTTGACCGGCTAGGTAGTTTGGTTTGGTATAAAATAGACTTACTAGGAGTGCACAATATTAGCAGAGGCCTTAAATAGCATTTTGTCTCTCACAAAGTGCTCTTGGCACAATTTTTACATTATTGGATTTTTAATCTGTCCTACTGTTTGGGGGTGGGGAGGGAAGGTTGGAGGTTCTGTAAGCATCTCATCTGTTCTTCTGTCAGCTTTTCTCCATTTGTTCCCATTGTTCCCCTCCCCCAGGCCCAATATCTACTCCTTACTAAAACCTCATTAACCACACCAGGCTGTTTGGCTGGGCCAGCAAAGTAATATGATTTTACATTTTTTCCCCAAATTCTCTTAAAGCAACGAACTAGAAACATTCCTTCTGGAAATGTGCTAAGAACATTTTATAGAACCATCCACAGAAGAAAGCCAATCAGTAAGAAAGGAAAACCAATTTGAATACTATGGAGTAAGTATAAGAAAAATGGGCAACTCGAAAAACCCTGTGGGCCCAGCTACAGAGTAGCCCTATTAACCTTTCCATTTGCTCTGAGTGTTCAATTAGCTTTCTGCTGTTACCAGTGATTTCAGTTGTGTCTGACTCTTTGTGACCCCATTTGGGGGTTTCTTGGCAGACATACAGCAGTGATTTTCCATTTCCTTCTTTAATGTACCCCCATTTTATAGATGAGGAAACTGAGGCAAACAGGGTAAAGTGACTTGCTCAGGGTCACTCAACTAGGATGTGTCTGAGGCTGGACTTGAACTCCAGAAGATGAGTCTTCCTGACTCCAGTCCCAGTATTCTGTGCACTATGGTACCACCTAACTGCCCCATTAACCAGTTAGCTAATATATGTGGGTATATGTATATATGTATGTATGTTTATGTATATAAACGATAGCTACATAGTAGTAAACTTAAGATTTGCAAAGTACTTTAAAGATAGGGTTTCATTCGATTCTCAAAACAGTCCTGTGTAATAGGCGCTATTATTAGCCTCATTTTGCAAATGAGGAAACTGAGGCTCAAAGAGGTTAAGGGACTTTTTCAGGGTCTTACACGTATTTGGAGCAGTATTTGAACTTGGGTCTTCCTGACTCGAAACCCACTGCTCCCATTTACAAACTCTTATGTTTTTTTCCCCTCTTTCAAATGAATAAGAGACTTCAGTCTTTAGAGTGCGCAGCCATGCTGATTAAGAGAAGGCTTCAGTGAACCCCACACCCTTACATCCCATTCCATTTCTGAACTTACTCATTTTCTTTTAGAATCGAAGAAATTTTCACCTCCAGGTCTTTCTCATGCTCCATTTCTGTGCATAGACGCTGGTGCATCGCTTGTAGACGAAACACAGCTGCACTGGATGGGCAAATCAGAGAAAGGAAGGAAGATGTTGGGAACATTGAATGGGAAAATCTCATAAGCTAAATGAAGAAACAATCCCTGAGCCTGCAGGCTGTGATGGATGTTTAAACGTTTCCCAGTTTATGTTAACGTAATGGCTTTCAATGCGATCGCCCAATTTCTAGGTCCCAGAAAAGACTCCCAACTGTACTACACCATCACTCACACAAAATCTTGAGACATCACAAATAGAAGGGTTTTTTGTAATAAAGTAATTGACCCCCTTCATTTTACAGAACTGAAAACGCAGGGCCAGAGGGGTATGTGACCTTCTCCCAACTGAATGGTATTATTCCACTCTTTTCTCCTCAATAAGTGACCAAGTCAGGAGTGGAAACCAGACCTCTTGAGCCCTGCTTTGGGGTTCTTTCCATGACGCCAAGCTGCCTTGCTAAAGTAAAATTTCTCATACAAGTGTACTGACTTGTTCTTTCTGTGGATAAATGACCCTAAGAAGGATGGCATACATTCCCATGAAGCCTCCTGGGAGCTGCCATGATCTAGCTACTCTTGGGGGTCAGTGGTCTCATGGTAACTCCAAAGTCACCCCAAAAGAACATGTTGAGGATTTTCTGTCCTAACAAAAATGAGCAGGTTATTGATTGCTGACCTACAACTTATACAATTTGATGGATAAATCTGTGTGCTATTTCTTCCAATGCCAGCTGGCATCTCCCGAAGAAAGAACAAGGTGGTGGCTGCTCGGTGGACCCTCATTATCACTGACTGGGGAAGGCAGGCAGAGGGAGTATCTCTACATACGTGTTGTGGGACTCTTTCTCCATTTGTATTTCAGCCTCCACTTGGGTTTTCTGTTTCTGAATTGAGTCTATCCGCTGCAAACACGCTGTTAGGTCCTCCCTAGGAAGGAAGTCAAGGTTTTAGCTTGCTCTTTGATCTTCCTCAGGAATGGGAGGGAGGAGGGAGGGAAGGGAGAAGAGAGGGGAGGGAGGAGAGAGAGAAGGGAAGGGTAGCACTTCTTGCACAAAGGAAAGGAAGGGCAGGGCAGAAATAGTGGTGGATGTGGCTGAAATTGGGTATTTTGGTTTTCGTTTGGAGCTGGGTTGTTTGTTTTTTGGCTCAGACCTGTTATTTTATTGCTGTCAGGAACTCCCAATGAGGAGTCTCCCTCAACCACTGAAACTTAGAAACTCTTCTGCCATTGACAGTCTTCGAGATTTGCCTAGAGCACTGAGAGGTTAATTGACTTGCCCAGGGTCACACAGCCAGTAAGCTGTCAGAGGCAGATTTGAACCCAGGCCTTTTCTGATGCCACGGCCAGCTCTTTATGAACCCTAGGAAGCCAGGGGTCCTCACACAAATTGAACTGTAGGTCCCTTCTGCCTGTCATCTCTCATCCTCTCTAATGGTTCAAAACCTCTTCCTCCACTCACATACCCAGGGGACTATGCTGTTGACTATGCTGTCTGGCTCACAGAGTTCTCACCAGAAACTCCACCAGATACGTTCCAGGTGGCATCAGAAAACACTTCTTGGGGCTTGGAGACCCGAAAACTTCCCTAAAAGGGACGTGTCATTCAATGTGCTGATAATTGCCCAGCTTCACTCACTCCTTTGCGTGTTTCACACATGGAATTAGGACTGTCTTTGGAGACATGATCGCCACACTGAAACTGACCCTCATTGTCCAGGGGAGCATCATTGCTGCAGAAACTCACCTTGGTAAGTGCCTCTGCAGGTGTGGCAGCCCCTGTGCCCTCAGCAGCCACAGCTACCAAAGACGTGGAAAGGGGAGCTCGTGCCACCAAGGACCTGGGCACTATCAAGTGGTCCAGTGTCAGGAAAGGATGGGGCTCTATCAATGGGAATGACACTGATGGAGATGCATCACCCTCTGCTTTACCTGTGGGACCTTTCTGTCTGCTCTGGGGCAACACCTTCCTATTAGTGTTGTCTCCTCCTAGAATGTGAGCCCCTTGAGAACAGACAGTGTCTTGTTTTCAAATTTCTATTTCCAGCACTAGGTACAGTGGACATAGGTGCTAGATAAATACTTCTTCCTCCCTCCCTTCCAGCTTTTCCTTCTTCCTTTCTTCCTCCCTCCATTCTTCCCTCTTTTCCATCCATCCTCCCTCCCTTTCTTTCTTTCTTTCTTTCTTTCTTTCTTTCTTTCTTCCTTCCTTCCTTCCTTCCTTCCTTCTTTTCCTCCCTCCCTTTCCCTTTCTTTCTTTTCCTTCCTTCATTCCTTTCCTCCTTTCTTCCTTCCTTCCTTTCCTCCCTCCCTTTCCCTTCCTTTCTCTTCCTTCCTTCCTTCCTTCCTTCCTTTCTTTCCTCCTTCTTTCTTCTCTTCCTTCCTTTCCTCCCTTCCTTCCTTCATTCCTTTCCTCCTTCTTTCTTCTCTTCCTTCCTTTCCTCCCTTCCTTCCTCCTTCCTTTCCTTTCTTCCTTCCTTCCTTCCTTCCTTCCTTCATTACATGGCTGTCCTTAGCACTTAGCACAATGGTAAGTACGTAATAGGTACTAGATAAATGCTCTTTCCTTCCTTCCTTTTTTCTTTCCTCTCTTCCTCCTTCCCTCTCTCTTTCCCTTCTTTCTTTCTTTCTTTCCTTTATCACATGGTTATCCTAAATACTTAACACAGTAGTAACAGGTACTAGACAAATGCTCCTTCCTTTCTTTCTTCCCCTCCCTTCCCTCTCTCTTTCCCCCTTTCCTTCTTTCCTTCTCCCTCCCTACATCTCTGGGTGCTATGGACAAGGAGGATTCTGGGTCACACACTTACAGGTAGAGAGAGAGAAGCTCTAACCAGTTAGAGCTTCACTGCCCAGAAGCTTCCTTTTCTATGTTTTCTTGGCCCAGTGCATGTAGAATGGTGTACCTGGGAGAGGGAGACTTTGGAGACTGCCAAACTAGAGAAAAGGAGTTTGATTTTTCTAGGCACTCCTTCTCACTTGGCAGTTTAGAAATAAAATTTTAACGTCTTTGAGGTTTGTACTAGTATCACTTTTAAGCCATTTGCTCCATGAGTCCCAGGGAAATATGAGAGAAGCAACCCTACCAACACAGCCCATGGAAAAGCTGGTCTGTTCAGAGTCCCCCTAATCAACGCTACACTAGGGATTTTTTTTTGTCTCCAGGCACGTATCCCTAGCAACAATCAGTATTCAGCATCCCTTTATACTATTCTTAATGGACTAATTAGGACTTCTGAGTCTGACAAGAAGGGGAAGGTTTAAACGAACAGCTTTAAGCTGTTGAGAAGAGGGATGAGGATATGGCTTAACTTCCTTCCCTCCTATTTTAGAGGCTTCCTGACAAACAGGGATATCTTCCAATTTGAGGAATGGATGAAAAAAAAATGGCATATAGTGGTGGGGTTTGGGAGTGTGAGGGGAGAAGAAGGGATTATTTTGTGGAGCCTATATCAACATAAAAAGCAGGGTCTCTAAGAGAGAGATCAGATTCACAATTCTATGAGCTCTCATTATCACCCCCACCAAAGTCTTCCTCAACCAAAGGAATGTGTCAAAACAGGAGCTCTTCATTCCCTGTGAATTCATAGCTGAGTCCCTGCTGGAGAGAACCTCGACAGTACATGTTCCAATATGTGTTATGGTATTCCCTCATTCCTATGTGTTGGCCATATCAGGACACTGCTGAGTGGTGTTAGGTGGGGGTGAGAGCCCTCCAAAGCCCTGTGGCAACTCAGGGCAGACTTTCTCAGACCAAACCTCCAGTCCCTTTCTGAAGTTTTCTTCACTAAAAGACACTCACTTGGTTTTCATAACGAAAAATTTCTTTTCCTCCTGTATTCTATGCAGGTTGTTTATGTTTCTTCGCAGATGTAATGTGCGAACTCTATCTTTGTAAGTGACTTTCTTCTTCCTGTTGGTTGGGACCTTCTTTTTCTTATATTTCCTTAGAATGAGAGAAAAATACCATCACTTATGGGGGATAGGTTGGGCATGTTTAGCAATGTTGGTAATTCACATGATTCAGAAGGAAATCAAATTATGAATATATTATCTGCTGCCTATGGACCTGGGGGCAAATTATTCCTGCTCTTGGCTTCCTTTTAATGAAGAGATGGCAGTAGAAGGCTAAATACTATGAACCAATGACTTCCATAGTCAGGGATGTTCTTTGGCTAAATTCCCATGGATTAATTAATCATCAGGTACTTGTGAGGCAGGGGAAGAACAGTATTTTTCTTCTTTTTTGGGGGGGTGTAAGGGGGGGAAGGCAGGGCAGTTGAGGTTAAGTGACTTGCCCAAGGTCACACAGCTAGTAAGTGTTAAGTGTCTGATGTCACATTTGAACTCAGGTCCTCCTGACTCCAGGGCCCGTGCTCTGTTCACTGCACCACCTAGCTGCCCAAGGCAGCATTTTTCAAACATTCCCAACTCCACTGCCTATGACCCATCAGAGTTGATCATTAGAACAAATCAGGAATAAAGTCCCCTTTTCCCACAATTCATTTGTCAATTATAATATCAAATTTTAAAAATTAACTTAGTTTCTGAGATAATAACCAAATACATTAGTCATGGAAGAGAAATCAGGAAATGTGAGTTTTAATTTTCTATCCTCTCCAAATCTTGACCAACAGAATGAATCTATCTGAATTTCAGCTTCTTCCTCTATAAAATGGGTATAATAAAGTTTGGGGCAGCTAGGTAGAGGGCAAAGTGCTGGCCTGGGGTCAGGAAAACATTTTCTTGAGTTCAAATCTGACCTCAGATTTGAGGTATGTGACTCTGGGCAAGTCACTAAACCCTGTTTACCTCAGTTTTCTGTAAAAATTAGCTGGAAAAGGAAATGACAAACCACTCCAAATTCTCTGCCAAGAAAACCCCAAATAGGGTCACAAAGAGTCAGATGACTGAAAAGATGACTGAGCAACAACAACAACAGGGTAATAAAGTCTTCTTTTAGCTCTTTCCCAAAGTCACAGGGATAGTCAAATAAGATAATAGATACGAATACTATACAAACTCAAATGGTCTTATTTTTATTAGTCCTAAATAAGTATAACATATCCTTTACCAAAGGAGCCTCTAAAATGAATAATTATGATCATAAAGCTATTTTTGCAGATAGTATGCAAAAGGTTCACCTAGTCCTTTACACACACTATCTCATTTCAGTGTCACAACCAAACTTTGTAGAAGGTGCTACAGGTATGATTGTCCCTATTTTACAGATAAGTTCATGCATCTCAGAGGAGCTACAAGATTTGTGCACATGGTCACACAAGTACTGGGGGAAGAATTTTAACCCAGATCTTTCTGATTTCAAATCTAACACTCTTCTACTATGTTAGCCCACCCCTCCCCCCAAAACTCAACCTTACAACGGGCACACAATGTCCAGGTTAATATTACTAGATGATGTCATATTCCATGATCTTCAGAATATCGTAAACCAAATCACTCTCTCTTAAAAAAGAAAAAAAGAGGATGTATTCAGTGGTGTATTGTTAAATATTTCACAACCAGCTTTAAGTTTAAATTGACATTTTCTCCATCATTTTCTTAAGTCTAGGTGATCAACAAAACAATAAATCATGTTCTGATCTGCAGTAAATGCTGATTTCCAAGGTGTAAATGTTTGTTGTTGTTGACTTGTGCCTGACTCTTTGTGACCCCATTTTCAGTTTCCTTGGCAAAGACACTAGGATGGTTTGCCATTTCCTTCTCCAGCTCATTTTACAGATAAAGAAACTGAGGCAAATAGGGTGAAGTGACTCACTCAGGGTCTAGTAAATGTCTGAGGTCAAATTTGAATGAAATTCTCCTTAACTTCAAGACCCATCCTCTGCTCAATATGCCTCCTAGGTGACCAAGATTTAAGTACTCCCATTGAAGATTTACCAACTGGCTCTGGATGAATCAAAGTAACTCCAGCATACTTCTAGTCAACAACAACAACAACCACGACAACAACAATAACAACAGTAATTAAAGATAAGTAGTAGTATATATGAGGTCAATTACCATCCAAAATCAAAGGGAGCATTCTTGTCAACCTTCTTGGAAACGATACCACATCCTTTCTCACCTGGGAAATCGCCAAATCCATCTGTTTTTAGAAATGAAAGTACCGGGAACATAAAAATGTGGAACTCTAGTATCTAATTTTATTCAATAGACATATATTAAATGCCCACTATGTGCAGGGCTCTATGCTAGAAGATGGGGACTATATATATAACATTTTCTGCCTTCAAAGATTTACAATCTACTTGGGGAGAGGATATGTCCACAAATAATTTTAGAACAAGTTAGGGCATGATTAAGTACATAGGAGAGGTCAAAGGGAGCACCCTGAGAGACTGAAAGGAGGGATAACTTCAGGTTGGGTAGAAAAAGGTGGCATGGTGGAGGTGGCAGATGAATTAGCCCATCTCAGGAAGGGAAAGCTATCAATAGATGGAGAAGAGAGGGGTGTCAATTCCTGGCATGGGGGAAGGGAGCATGGCCACATGGCATGTTGGGAGGTGGGAGAGGACTAATAGGTCAAAATGTTGAAAACCCAAAGAGGTGACATTTTAAAAGCTTTGTTTCTGTGTAGAATAAAAATTCCTTGTTACTAGGCACAGATGAGTGCCATTTTCCTCTTGGGAATGGAAAGAGACAAATGCTCTGTACCATCATTATACAGCTGCCATGGACTAATCAAATACAAGCACTAAGAATAAGTGGTTTATATTAGATAGGTCTGCCAATTCACTGATAATTTGGGCAGATAGCACAAGGAAACCTTTTCCACTGCTGGCATTTGAATAAATATTGTTTATCCGCACAACTTGTAACATAAAAATACAACGGGATATTTTCGGTAAGTATTTCTGAGGAGAAGAAGCATGATCTCTCCATGGATCAAAGGCTGACCTTGGAGTCAGACAGACCTGTGTTCAAATCCTTCCCCTCACATATATGGGCAGTGCACTGGGCAACTCTCAAGACCAGGAGACGCAGAGGTGCATTGATAACTTTCGATACCTTTTACCACCGTGACAGCAGTTAGGTGGCGACATGGTGCTTAGAGGGCTAGGTCTGGAGTCAGGTGTTCAAATCCAACCTAAGACACTTACTACCTGTGTGATCCTGGACAAGTCACTTACTCCAGTTTGCCTCAGTTTCTCCATATGTAAAATGAGCTGGAGAAGGAAATGGCAAAACCACCCTGGTATCTCTGCCAAGAAAACCCCAAATGGGATCATGAAGAATTGGATACAACTGAACAACTACAACCAGCATGATGGCAGAAGGAAACAAATACAACTTCTTGGCATTTTCTCTGACTGTTCCCCCTGCCTGGAATGCTCTTTATCTTCTGCTCATCCTACTGACCTCCCTGGCTCCTTTAAGACTCAACTAAAATCCTATCTTTTAGTGGAAACCTTCCCCAACCTCTCTTCATTCCTGTGCCTTTCTTCCATTAATTATTTCTTCTTTATCCTGCATGTTGTTGGCTTTCTATATATTTGTTTCTATATTGTCTCCCCCATTAGACTGGAAGCTCCCAGAAGGCAGTGATTTTCTCAGGCTTAGTATAGTGCTGGGTACATAATCATGTCATTCAATCATTTCAGTCATGTCTGACTTTTTGTGACCCCATTTGGGGTTTTCTTGGCAAAGTTACTGAAGTGAATTATCATTTCCTTCTCTAGATCATTTTACAGATGAAGAAATGAGGCCAGCAGGGTAAAGTGATTTGCCCAGGGTCACACAGCTAGTAAGTGTCTGAGGCTAGATTTGAACTCACCAAGATGAGTCTTCCTGACTCCAGGCCAGGAGCTCGTAGCCACTATAGATGCCCAATAAATGTTTGCTGATTGATTGATGACTATACCCTCCCCTCCAATCAATTCATCAGGTCATAGATTTAGAGTTTGGAGGGATTTCAGAAGTTTTCTGGTTAGTCCCAGTTAGTTAGAGAGGTTGTGACTTGTTTGGGGTCACACAGCTATCGAGTTATCTGAAGTAGTATTTGAGACCAGCTCTTTCTGACTCCAAGTTTAGTATTCTGTCTACTGTAACACACTGCCTCTCTAATTCCTCTTTCCATGGCTTTTCACAGTGTAGAGATGAGCCCAAATATCCTGAAAGCTATACCAATGGAATGCTGGTTCTGGACTTCGTGATAAGATTGTTTGCCTGGGATCTAAGAGCCAGTCTAGCTAAATCATTCCCAGGAAAGTCATGGAGGATGAATTTCCTAGTCACAGTAATTGTCAAACACTATCCAATAGGTTGTAAAGGAGCTATGACCTATCCTAGTAGGGAGGTGGTGCCCATGTCAACATTACAAATATTCAAAACATCAAAGTGTTAATGAGTCCTTGCAACCTAGTGAGAAAAAACACACACTAGATCAGATGCCTTGAGTCCAAATCCTAGCTTTGCTACTTACTAATCCTATGATTTTGGGCAGGTCACTTTTCCCTGGGACCCAGTTTCCTCTTCTGCCAAATGATGGGGGTTGGACTGAATTACTTCTAAGGTCCCCTCCAGCTATAATATTCTGTGGCATTCATCTTTGAGTATTGGATGCCCAAAGAGGAACTCTGTGGGCAAATGGCATCCTTCTATGTCTATAAACAGGACAAGGGTGGGGCAGATAGACAGACAGCCCCAGGGTTAAGGTTGGCTCTGGACCCACCATTCCTGGCTATCCATTCATACCACAAAGACTGAGAGCCTACTGTAGGCAATGATGATCAGAGAGAGAACTACCTAGCAGTTAGGGTTAGAGTAGCCCACACCCAACCACAAATATTTGCCAAAAAGTCAAGTTGAAAGCCACTCTGATCAATCCAATGATTCAAGACAATTACAAAAGAACTCATGATGGAAAATGCTATCCACCTTCAGAGAGAGAGCTGCTGAACTCTGAGTGCAGACTGAAGTATAATTTTCTCACTTTATGTTTCATGCTTTTTTTTGGCTATATGACCAATATGGAAATATGTTTTGCATGATTTCACATGTATAATTGATATCATACTGCTTGCCTTGTCAGTGGGTGGGAGAGAGGTTGGAGGGAGAGAGAGGATTTGGAATTCAGAATATTTTTTAAAATGTAAAAAATAAATTATTAATACATTTTAAAAGAAAGTCAAGTTGAAATGACTTCAACTGTTAGTAAAGTCTACCTCCCATCTCTTGGAATAGACAACTATGACCCTGTGACCCTGAGAAACTTACTTAAAAAAAAAATCTTTCTGTACCTCAGTTTCCTCATTTGTAAAATGAGGGAATTGGACTCACTGGTGTTGAAATTCCCTTCTAGCATTACAGATCTGGTTGACCAATGGGTTAATTTGTTTTGCTGACTTTGTCATATGAGAAAGTTCTATAGGGATGGGCAAGATGGAGGGAGAGGAGAGTCAGCAGGAAGTAACAATGATTTTTTTTAAAAGAAGAAATGTCAATAAGGCCTTAAAAAATAAGACTATAGAGCCATAATTAGATGACCTCTGAGGTCCCTTCCAATTCCCAATCTATAAGCCTATAAATTACCTATGCATCAGAGGACCAAAGTCTTACCTTAACTGGAATTATTCAGAAAATTGTCTGTCCCTTAGATAGCCTGACCTAATTCTTATTTGTGATGATTTTTAGAAACCAAATGGATCGACCAAAGCATGTTATAAAAATGGGAGACCAGGCAGAGAAAGGGAAATCCCCTCCCCAGTGTTACCTTACCAATGGCTACCACCATCCAAGCCCAAGGGGGAATTGTCAAAGAGCTTTGAATTACAAGCAGTGTAGATCACGTAATTCAACTTGATAAATACCTGGTACATGTATTTAAATTATTTTCCTGACTGATAGGTAGGTGGTACAATGGAGAAGAGTGATAGACTAGGAGCATCAGTTTTCTCATCTATGAAATGGGGATAATACTACCTGTAATATCAGTCTCACAGGGTTGCTATGTAGCTCAACTCAGGCATGACCTCCTAAGAGAAGCTTTTACTAATTTTTACAGGGGGCAGCAAGGTGGCATAGTGGATAAGAGTGCTGGACTTGGAGTCAGGAAGACCCTAGAGCAAGCTTGGGAAAATTATTTAACCCCTCTGTGCCTCAATTTCCTCATTGCAAAATGAGGGGGTCAGACTGAATGGCATCTATCACCCTCTAATTTACTTTGGAAAAATGGAAAGAGAAACAAACAGGGGCACAGGGTCTAAGTGTTATTGGTTACATCTTCTCCAAAAGCACAAGTTACACACTTATCGATATGCATGTTTCGTTTCAATTTATAATTAGTAAATCATTTCAGACTCCACCTCTCTTGAATTCTTCCAGATTTGAAAGGGTTTCTGTTAAATCATCTTTGTTCTCAAAACGGAAATCAGCCATCTGTTCCTCTGGGAATAATCCAGTACCTTCTGTGTTGGTAAGGCAGAAATAAACTAGGAAAAGAAAAAATGAATATTTAGTACATCTTCCTCATGCCATATTTTCAGGGGAACTAATCAAATCGATTAAGAAGACCACATGGATAGGAAAAAGACAGCCACAGCTGGTCAGTCATTATACACATTATAGGTAGGGATTTTTAATAGTGTCTTGGAAGGAAAGAACTCTTTTTCTTCTATCAAGAAACTGATTGGAACTGATTCACCTGCTGTCCTGGAATTGGTAATGGGTTAGCATGATCATTACAAATGGTTAGGCTATGTTAAGAAATTACAAGATAGTTTTCAGTTGAAGACCGAATGGGTAACAATCCTTTAGAAAGAGACCTTACATATCTGTTTCATTTAAAGCAATGATGTCAAGACATACTGTAAAAGAAACTCATTTTAATAAAAGAAAACAGCATTTAAACATTCATCAGATTTTAAAAGTTCCATTAATTTAACATTTGATGTTAGAGAAAAATCTACTGAGAAACAAGGCCAGAGTAACTATTTACATTCAAAGCTTGCATATCTTGGATGGGGAGGGGGAACGATAGTGGGACAGAGTGTGGGTCAAAAGAGGGCTAGGTCTTAATGCTATGCTCTAAGCCATAAATGAAAGATGCCCAATTCGTCTTTGAGATAACACCAAATTTCTCCAGGGCTCCAACCAAATTGAACTTCTTTTCCCATTCTATGATGGATAATTTCTTCAATATTAATCTTCCAAGTCTGGGTATTTTCCCAAGACTTTTAACAGTCAGTCCACTTGGTCCTGGGTTATTTAGTATATACGCTAGGCATATAAATCAGGGCAATCTCATAGAATCTTGAAACACAAGACCCAAACTGAAGACAATAATAACTTCAGAAAATAGACTCTAATGTAGTAAAGGAAGGAGAAAGACCCATGTTCTTTACATTAAAGTCCCACATACAATTTCATAATATGTCCTCTACTTATTTCATAGGGAAATTTGACCGGGAAAGCCCTTTGTAAACCCTGAAACATTCTACAAACGTGACATGACTATGCGCTTACTTTTTATTCAATGAACCTATTTCCCTTTGCTTGACATTCATTTTGACAGATACTTTAGTCTAATATTAGCAGGATTTTCACTTTATCTTGGAGGTGTTCATTTCCCAATCAGTTTCCCAAGACTTCCATTACAACCTTGCATTGTTCTTTCTAGCTCTGATGCATTTTTTGTGAATATCAAATCAACCATAGCAAAGTTATCACCTTGCTGGTGATCTGAGGTGCACCTTAAAAACTGTCCCCAATATAAAATTGTTCCTGATGCACATTTCATGTTAAGGTGGCTAAATTAAACCATGTGGCTCACTTTTTTGTTGCCCCTGGAAAAAAATCCCATCTTAAAATAATAATAATGACAATAATTGGCATCTGTATAAAAATTTAAATTTTTCAAAGTACTTTAAAATTCTTATAATAATCCCATGAGATGAGCATTGACATTGTTATTATCTCCATTTTATATATGAGGAAACTGTGACCCAAAGAATTTAAGTGTCTCGACCATGGTCATACAATAGTAAGTGTTGGAAGTAGGATCAAACACAAACAACCGTCTGACATTGAAAGCCTTCACAAACTGATTCAACCTCCCTTTCCAGACTTATTTCACATTACTCCCTTTTATGAACCCTCTAGTGTAGCCAAACAGATCTACTTCCATAGTACTGTAGCACGCACTCTCTAGCTGTTTTCCCAACCCCCAGTCACCCTAGTAGGCTGGTGTCCCCAGAACGCAGATGGCTACTTATTGCCTCAGAATCTAGCACTGAAGGGCTGTAATGTTTTTCTCTTTCCCTAGAGCTATTTCTCATGAGCCCCCACCAGTGTGCTCTCTCCATGATTATGATTTGATATTAATTAGCCAGACTTTATTCACTTTTAGAAGGGGAGAGTTGGTACAAAACATCCCATCAAAGGTCTGGTGCCACACTCTTCCCTAAGAGTATACAGAGTCCAGGAGAAAGTAGTCTCAAGCTAAGAGAGTACATATAGCAAAGGACTCTTGGCTGCTAGAAATTCTTTTCTCCCTCTCGTGGGGGTATTTACTGATACCCCCTTAGGGACAGTGTAGCTTTTCTGTTGGACTCATTGCAGATTCATGAAACTACCTTTCCTCAGTGTATCTAGCTGGTCCTTCACTCCCAATGGAACTGCTGCTTGTTCCAGGCATGCTAAAGGAACCCATGTTCTATCATGCCAAAGAAAGAGTCCAAATCCTCTGGCCCCTTCACAATATCCTCAATCCATGGTTGTGGTTGGGATTCTTCTCTTCCCCAAGTGATTTCTTCTCTTTGACTTGGCTCTCTCTCTTCTCAGACACTTACATTCTCCAGTTTCGAACTGGTCTGCTATTTTATACAAAACCCACAGGATATGGCAGGCTCTTCAACCAGTACAAAGACACTTTATGTGCAACATGACATCAGTTCATCCAGTGGCTTTCAAGGGTCTCTTAAGGAAGCAAGAACTTTTTATACTTTGTTGGAATGAATACCTTTGATTCCATTCAAATGAGAACTATTCTCACCTGATTAAGAAATCAGAGTATAGCATTGTGTTATATACTTTAGGTGGGGTGATCTGATTGATTGACTCAACCAGCCTGCAGCCCTACACATTCCATTATGAGTTTCCATGCTTCTGTGTGGGTTGTTTCCCATGCCTGGAATACACTCCTACCTCACCTCTGCCTATTAGAACCTCTATTTTTCTTCAAAGTGCCTTCATCCTCCCATAGCTGCTAGTTCCCTGTCCCATTAAACTAATCACTTTGTATTTATTTTGTATACATTTACATGTGTATGTATGGTTTCAGCCTAGAGAATGTAAGCTCCTGGAGTGGCTATTTCATGTTTATCTATGTATCTACAGACCCACAAACCAATAAATATTTATTAGAAGTCTACTATGTGCCAGGCACCAGGCATTATGCTAAGCATTGGGGCTACCAAAAAAAAAAAAAAGTGAAAAACAGATCCTGACCTCAAGGAACTCACAAACTAATGGGGGAGACAACATGAAACAAATATGTGCAAAGTAACCTATATTCAGGATAACAGGAAATAATAGAGAAAAGGTGCTGGGATTAAGAGAAGTTAGGGAAGGCTTCCTGTAGAGGGTGGGTTTTTAGTTGGGACTTAGAGGAAGCCAGGGAATTCAGCAGTTCCAGCAGAGGAGAAAGAGCATTCCAGGCATGGGGGAGGGGGAGGAGTGTCCAGAAAAAATGCCTGGAGCCAAGAGATAGATTATCTCATTTGTAGAACCAAGAGGAGGCCAGTGTCACTGAATCAAAGATCTGAACTCAAGGTCCAGGCCTCTATCTGTTGCACCACCCCGATAAGCAGAAGGTTTCCTTAGATGGCATCCGAATCGAGCTGCATAACAGTCCTGTGTGGCAGACACTGTTTTACATTTTACAGATGAGGGAACTGAGTCCCAGAAAAGTTAGATGACTTGCCCATTGTTACATAGCTCATAAGTGTCTTTTTTCCCATTTTACAGATGAGGAAACTGAGTCCCAGAGAAGTTAGATGATTTGTCCATTGTTACGCAGCTCATAAGTGTCTGAGGCCAGAACTGAACTCAAGTCTTCCTTACTCCAGGTGCAGCACTCTGAGCAAAGTGCTATCAAGTACCTCAGATGTGTTAGCTTTGTTCAGAAGTTTTTCAGTTTTTGAAATTACAGTGATCTGTTTTATCTTTTGTAATTGCTTCTATCCCTTGTTTCATTAAGAATATATCTCTTGCCCCTAACAGTGAAAGGTATGTGATCTGCTTTTCTTTTCATTTTTATGGTATTAGCTTCCATATTTACATCACAGATCTGTTCCGAATTTATCATGTAATATGGTGTAAGATGTTTGTCTAAGCCCAATTTCTGCCAGACTACTTTCTGAGTGCAATAGCCTTCTAATTGGCCTTCCTTCCTCAAGTCTTTTCCCCTCTCTAATCCATCCTTCCTAGAGCTGTCAGAATGATCTTCCTCAAGTACAGGCCTGACTAGGTCACCTCTCTGGGTGAT
This sequence comes from Gymnobelideus leadbeateri, assembly GCA_011680675.1. NCBI lineage: Eukaryota > Metazoa > Chordata > Mammalia > Diprotodontia > Petauridae > Gymnobelideus > Gymnobelideus leadbeateri. The sequence continues at coordinate 76,482 of WOXC01001050.1, forward strand.
AAACTCCAGGGACTCCCTATTACCCACAAGATCAAATATAAAATCTGTCCTGGGGCCTCTGGAGGTCAAATGAACATTCTGCACCTTAGAAAGTATGGGAGGCTCTAATGGTTCAAATACATTTGAAGGGGTCTGTAAAAACAGCAAACTTGCCTGAAGGCACTCATTGTACTGTGGTCTGAAGGTTCTCCTGTGCATAAAAACACCACAAGGAGTCTGGGAAGTGTTAAGTGGCTGAATTACACTGATCATGGCAAGCCAAGGAGGCATCCCTGACTGAAGGAAATAATCCTACCTGAACTAGGAAAGACAGTTAAACAAGGGAGGGTAGACCTCTATCACCTCCTGCCTGGAGGTGACACACTTCACAGCAGAGACCCGAAGAGAAGTGAGGAGAGCCTGCCTCTCACGGATGATGGCCATGTGAGGAGAGAGTTGGGGATAGATTTGAGATAGGTAGAGGGAAAACTGACAGGGTATCACACCCAAAGAGGTATCAGGAGAGCAGGAGGGAGGAAGGATTCTGACACTGGGTGCTTGGAAGGATGGTGATGGCCAGGACAGAAAAAGGTAAATGGGGGAGGGGGGAAGGGGCTCAGAAGGAGAAAACAAGAATTTATTAAGTGCCTACTGTATTCCAGGCCAAGCAGCCAGGTGGTGCTGTGGATTGAGCGCTGGGCTTGGAGTCAGTAACACCTGAGTTCAAATCCTGTCCCAGAAACTTCCTAGCTGTGTGACGTTGGTAAAGTCATGTAACCCCTGTTTGCCACTGGAAAAGGAAATGGCAAACCACTCCAGAATCTTTGCCAAGAAAACCCCATGGACAGAGATCCATGGAGTTACAAAGAGTCAGACATGACTGAACAACAAACATGCCGGGCACTGTGTTAAATGCTTTGCAAATATCTCATTTGATCCTCTGAACAACCCTGAGAGGTCCCATTTATCTGTTGAGGAAACTGAGGCAAACTCTTGCTCAGGGGTACATAGCCAGTAAGTGTCTGAGGCTGGATTTGAATTCAGGTCTTCCTGACTCTAGGTCCAATGTGCTCTGTCTGCTGTGCCATCCGGCTGCCTCCAGGTGAGATGGGGTAGAAGGAGTGTTCAGGGAAAAGATCCTGAGTTCTTTTTCAGACATGTGGAGTTAGAGTTGTCTACCAGATACCCAGATAATAAGGTTCATGTAGGCAGGGATCCTGTCACGTGTGTATTTGCATTTTTTATATTTACTTACATGTATATATGTGGCTTCTTCCAGAAGAATGTCAGCTCCTTGAAGGCTCCTTGGTTTTGTCTCTATGTTCCCAGCAGCTAGCACAATGCTTGGTAAAGAGTAGGCACTTAATGCTTGTGGTTGAATAGGTTTCTCTAAGGCCTCAATTAGCCAAGTGACATAAGCATACTTCCAGGAGTGACCCTTATAATGTTTATGTAATTGTATACCTTGTCATGGTAGCTGAACAGTCTTATTCCATGAGGATTGATTGCGATCACAGAATAATAGAACCACAGATGTAAAACCAGAAAGGGTCTTACAAGCCTCCTCATTTGACAGATGAGGAAACTGAGGCTCAGAGAGGTTGGATTGTTTGCCAGGGGGCATACAGTCAGCCGATAAACATTTATTAAGCCCCTACTGTGTGCTGGGTACTATGTTAAGCTCTGCTTCAAGGACTTCACAGTTTAGTGGGGGACATAACAAACAAAGAAAATTGTACCAATAAGCTATATACAGGCTAAATAGGACATAAGGAAAAGAAGGAGGGTACTAGAGTTAAGAGGGGTTGGGGGAGTTTTCCATAGAAGGTAGGATTTTCATTGAGACTTAAAGGAAGCCAGAGAGATCAGTAGTCAGGGCAGAGGAGAGAGCGGATTCCAGGCACAGGGCACAGCATGGAGCCCAGAGATGGAGGGTCTTGTTCATGGAATAGTCAGAAGATACCGCTATTTCTGGATTCCCAGCACTGAGCACAGTGTCTAGCACACAGCAGGTGTTTAATAAATGTGTATTGCTTTGACTGATGATCGATTAAGTGTTAGTAGTGGGATTTGTACTAGGTTTTCCTGACTCCAAGTCTAGTGCTCTAACCACTATCCCATCCTGCCTTGTTATCCCTGCCACCTCAACCCACCCTTCCTCCAAAGTTCCCTGTTGTTTCTGTTGAGAACCCCCGCTACCCTTAGTGTCAGCCAGGCTCACAATTGTTTTCCTCCTTAACACTTTCCTGATCCTCAGAAAACAACCCCCACCACTCCATCAAAGCTGTTGCCAAGTCTTGGTGATTCTGACTTCTCAGCACATTATGCATCCGTCTCCTCTCTTCCCCACTCACATTATCCCCATTCAAATTCAGAGTTGCATCACTTTGTGCTGGACTATTGCAACAGCTTCCTAAATAGATGCCTGGCTTCCAGGCTCTCCTCTCCCTAATCCATCCTCCTCCATATATCTATTCTGAGGTCCAGTCCAGGTCTGTGAACCTGTGGCTTCCTTAGTCCAACAGATGTATGGCTACTTGTATGGCATTTTTAGGGCGGCAGTTCCATGAATTCTGAGTGACATGTTTTGTCACAGAATCTAGAATCTGCAGAGATTTAGGCATCTTGGGGGCATTCTGTCTACATGTTTTGATTTACAAGGGACTGCATAAGATTTCTCTCTTAAAAAAGCCATTACATGAAGTGGAAATTTTTTTTAAAGAACACTTCTGCCTTTATTGTTTAGTCATTCAGTCACATCCAACACTTAGTCGCCCCATTTGGGGTTTTCTTGGCAAAGATAGTAGAGTGGCTTGCCATTTCCTTCTCCAGCTCATTTTACAGATGAGAAAACTGAGGCAAACAGGGTTAACAGGCAAAAAGACTTGCCTAGCATCACATAGCTAGGAAGTGTCTGTGGCTGGATTGGAATTCATATCTTAATAACTCTGGCCTGGTGCTCTAACCACTGTCCTAACCTAGCTGTCCTCTTTTTTGCCTTACTAGGCAACTATTGGTGGCACTATTAATCCCTGCCTTGTTACCCTTTCTTTCCTTCCTTCCTTCTTTCCTCCCTTCCTTCCTTCTGTCCCTCTCTCCTTTCTTTTTTTTCTCTTTTGCTCCCTCCTTTCCTTCTTTCCCTCCTTTCCTTCCCTCCCTTCTTCCTTCCTCCCTCCTTTCTTCCCCTATTTCTTTTTCTTTTTTTAACTTTTTCCCCCATTTCCTTTTTTAACCTTAGTTTTCCTATTTTCTTTTTCCTATTTCTCCCCTCCTTATACCCTAGGTCGCTTGACCTCCTTCCTTCCCCCACCCCAGTCCTGCATTAAGTCCCTGGTGCTGCCCTTCAGGCTTAAAAGAGGCTACAGTTCTCTGGCTCACACCAAGCTCAGCAATTCATTGAATGTAGTTATGTAAGTCACTGTGTTAGTGTGGGGGGCACAAAGATAGGGAGGACCCTTGTACAACCTCAGTCTAATTCTCAAGGAATTGACACTCTCCAGTCTGTTGCTTACTGTTGATCTAACAACCTTGGGCAAGTCCCTTAGCCTCAGGACCTGAATTTCTAAGATATAAAGCTTGCTCCGATAATTAAAGTCCCTTCTAGCTAGATATACTATTATGCCAATGGTAGAAGGAAAAATAAGCCCATAAATGGCATGCAAGGAAGAGCTGGCTATGTGAAAAGAGCAAGTCCAGGAAAGTTTTGGGAAAAATGTCAGGGGCAGCTTCATGTCATCTAAAATGGGCTTTGAAGGATGGGAGGGAGGGAGGAGATATGAGAATGCAGGGCTACTGCTCATTTCCAGCCCACAAAAAGGCATGAGCAAGAACAGAGAAAAGGGATGGGAGAAGATGGGAGAAGGTGGGCAGAGAGAGGAATCCAATTTCACCATAAGAAATAATATGGGAAGGGGCGGCTAGGTGGTGCAGTGAATAGAGCCCTGGGGTCAGGAGGACCTGAGTTCAAATCCGGCCTCAGACACTTCACACACACACACACAAAACTATCTGTGTGACCTTGGGCAAGTCACTTAACCCCAATTGCCCTACCTTCCCCCCTCCAAAAAGAAAAAAAAGGAAATAATATGGGAAGAAAATTGTAATAAGAGCTAACATTTATATGGCACCTACTATGTGCCAGGCTCTGTGCTAAGAGTTTTACAAAAATGATCTCATCTGATCCTCACAACAGGCTTGGGAGGTAGGTGCTATTATTATCTCCATTTTGTGGTGGAGGAATATGAGGCAGATAGAGGTTAGATGACTTGCCCAGGGTCATAGAGCTATGTCTGAGAGTCTACTGCAGGGTTTGAACTCAAGTCTTCCAGACTCCAGGCCTAGTGCTCTATCCATTGGGTCACTTGGTGATCATGGCTAGAAAGCTTGATTTCGGAGGATTCTGAATGCCAGTATTAGGAGTTTATACTTTATTTGGAAGATCATTGAAGTTTTTTTTTTTCTTGGATCTGACCAATGCAGTAAGAAAATTACTGGGGATTGTGATGTGGAATTGGAGAAACCTGGAAGTGGGAGAAAGAATTGGGACGATGAAATGACAGAGCAGGGAATGGGTCTTAAGGCCTCAAACTTAATGAACTAGGTCTGTGGTAGCAGGAATGGAAAGGAGGGGTCCCATAGAATTAAAGGAACTTAGTGATTACTTGGAAGGAGAAAGTGGGGTGAGGAGAGAAGAGTCCTTTGTGACCTCGTTTGGGATTTTCTTGGCAAGGATACTGGAGTGGGTTTGCCATTTCCTTCTCCAGCTCATTTTACAGATGAGGAAACTGACAAACACAGTGAAGTGACTTGCCCAGGACACACAGCTAGGAATCTGAGGCCAGATTGGAACTCAGGGAAACAAGTTTTCCTGATTCCAAGTCCAGTGCCCTATCTGATATGGTTCCATCTAGCTGCCAGGAGACCATCAGGGTACTTTCCAACTCTCGGTTTCTCAAATTATAGGGACAGCTAGGTGGTACAGGGGATAGAGTGATGGGCCTAGACTTAGGAAGACCTGAATTCAAGTCCAGCCTCAGATTCTTACTAGCTATGTGTCCCTGGGCATGTTACGACCTTGTTCACTTCAGTTTCCTCATCTATCTTTGCCAAGAAAACCCCAAATGAAATCATGAAGAATTCGACATGACTGAACAACAACAGAAACCCAATGTAAAGGCTCAATCTATGTTTGTTGATTGACTGAGTGCCCTTCGGGGCTGAAGGAACCCAGGTGGAGCAGCCTTAGTGTTACTGGGAAAGTCCTGTATCAGGAGCCATAGAATCACAGAATGAGGGCTAGTGGAACTGACTGGATTCAAATATTGCCACTGCCCTTTGCTTCCTCTGTGTCTATAAAAATGAAATGATTGTACTTCAAGGCTTACATCAAAGAACTGTTAGGAGTTTCAACTGATATCATAGATGCCAAGTGCGTTAAAAAAAAAGGGCCACCCCTCTGTGCCTCAGTTTCCCCACCTGCAAAACGGGTATACCTACAGGCTTACTTCACAGGGCTGTTGTGAAGCTCCACTGGGATCATGCGGGTAGCACTCTCGTTTAACCTCTCGAGAAATGCCTCAGTTTCCCCATCTGTAAAATGAGAAGCTTAGCCTCTATGGCCCTCTTAGTCCCTCCCGGGTTTAGATCCTAGCATTCGGAGAGGGACCCTTCGATTGTGGATCTATTTCCGACACACCCACCTGACACAGACAAGCCAGCACCTGGGAATCCTTCCGAGAGGAGCTAGGCTGGAGGCCACGAGTGACAGCTGTGTCCACGGCTGCAGCCAAAGAAAGGACAGTTACGCAGATTACGTCCACGGGAGCGTCCACGGGGGTGCCCACGAGAGCGCCCCAGAGCCCAGAGGGAGCGGGCGCGAGACACTTACCTGGCCCACGCTCACAAGTTGCCCGCCGGCCCCAGTTTGTTGTAGGCGGAGCCATGGCAACGGAAGGCTCTACTAACGACGGCGGGGGCGGGGGTAGGCGGGGAGAGGGGGAGAGAGGAGAACGCTCTCCCCTTTCTGGTCCAATGTCCTGTTAGGGGTGGGGGCTGGGACGTCTGGCTGTAAGGAAACCGTGAGCTACAGCTTCCACTCCCTCCTTCCTGACCTCATCCTCCTTCCAGGCGAAAGGGCCACCCCGGGCACCAGTGCCTTCAGTGGTTTTGATGCCACGGCGTCCGGTGTGGCATAGGGTACCTGGAAATGTGATATGGTCACATCCTGCTGCGACGTCCCGGTGTGGAGTTCAGAGGATCTTTGCTAGAGGCAAAGGGCCCTCAAGGACCGGCTGGTCCAAAACCTTTTTTTTGTAGAGGAGGAAACCAGGCTCAGGGAGAGGATAAAAGAGAATGTTAACTTCTTGGAGAGAGATCAATTCATCCTTTGGACTTGTATCTGCACTTAATAAATGCTTAATAAATGTTTGCTAATTGAGTAATAATAGTGCTCACCTCAGTTTCCTCATCTGTAGGAGTATCATAAACAGCATTTATATTGCAAGGTTGTGTGGAACAAAGGGACTAACATGTAAAATCCATACAAACCTGAAATCACTATATACATGTTTCTCTGTTTCTATGCCTTTATGCAAGCTATTATTGTTATTTATTTATTTATTTATTTATTATTTGCTTTTTGGAGGGCAACTGGGGTTAAGTGACTTGCCCAAGGTCACATGGCTAGTTTTTGTGTTAAGTGTCTGAGGCCGGATTTGAACTCAGGTCCTCCTGACTCCAGGGCCAGTGCTTTATTCACTGTGACACCTAGCCACCCTCATTGTCATTATTTTCATAGTGCTTTTAGGTTTGTACAGCACTTCACATATATCATCTCACTTGATCTTCATAATAATGCTGCAATAAGGATATTGCTATTACCCACAATTTACAGATGAGGAAATATAATGCTCTGTTACATGACTTGTCCAAGGTCACACAACTAGTAAATGACAGGGCTGATGTTAGACCCTGTTACCTTGAGGTTGCCCCAGTGTGCAGTGGTGTCCTGGTGCGGGGGTGAGGGGTGGGGGGGTGGGGAGAATAACTGAGCTTTATATCATAGGGTTGGAGATTTAGATCAGGAAGGAACCTCAGAAATCATCTGGTTTTAATCTCCCACTTTTACAGATAAGGAAACTGAGACCCCAAAAGACAGTATTTTTAAAAAGAGTTTTAGATATAGTCTCTCTCCTCTGAGCTCTGCAAAAGCCCTGGGAGACAAGCTTGAAGGTGTAATTATCTCCATTTTATAGGTGAGAATACTGAGGTAGACTTGTCCAGAGTCATTCAACTAGTAAACAGCAGATGGGGGATTTGAACCCAGATCTTCTCGACTCTAGCCCTGTGCTTTGTTCATCATACGTCATGCTGTCTCTGAGAAACCCTGAACTCCCTTGCCATGGCAGTTTTCTTTATCCATCTTCATCTACCAGTCAACTCTGTCATCATCAACATGATCCTGAACCTGTGTGTATCATTTTACAGGGTTCAAAGTGCTTTCCCTGTCCCTTTTCTCATTTGATCCTCTCAAGCACCCTATAAAGGATGTCATGTTGGAGGTGGGGAACCTGGGACACTCCCCCATTTGATGCTCCCCTTCTAGTTCTCTTTTGTGTGCTATCTTCCCCTATAGAATGTAAGTTCCTTTGGGGCAGGGAGTAACTTTTTTCTGCTTTTGTTTGTATTTTCAGCACTTAGGACAGTGCCTGCAGCATAGTATTTAATAAATGCTTGATCTGTCTGTCTTTCTCATCTCCCCCCCCTTTCTCTTTCTCTCTCTCCCTCTCTCTCTCTGTCTCTCTCTGTCTCTCTGTCTCTCCCTGTCTCTGTCTCTCTCTCTGTCTCTGTCTCTCTTCCCTCTGTCTCTCTCTGTCTCTTCTCTCTGTCTCTCTGTCTCTCTTTTTTCTGTCTCTGTCTCTGTCTCTCTCCAAACTTTAATAGTTATCAGAAAGGTTCTGAAACTGAAGTACTGAACACTTGAATTGATTCATCCTATTATTATGCATCTGCTTCTGGAAGTGGTGGTAGCCTTGGTCTTTGACCGTGTGATTACCCCTTTCCCTGGTGCAATTGATGAAATCACAAAGGGAGCAGATATATATCAATGTGCTGTCATTCTTTATGAAATGTGAAGATATTTTCCTGATAGAATTGGAAGGACAGTTTGTCACAGATGGCAGATTAGGCAGTCTTCAAAAAAATCTAAGCTTGTTTGTTTATTGGTTACAAGAAATTGATATTTTTTAACTGAGGAGGAGAAAATTGAGAGGGATAGGTGGGTTAATGAAAGCTGATAGCAATGTAGAAGAAGAGGAAAGGATAATAAGAATATTAATGGAGAGAAAGAAGGAAAAAGAAAGAAAGAGGGATGGGGAGAGAGCCAGAGGGAGAGAGCAGGAGAGAGAGAGAGGAGCGAAGAAAACATCTTCTAAGACACCTGGCAACAGAGAAAAAAACCAACAATGAATTCAACGGAAAATTTGTCCTGGCAGTTGGTAACTGAGCTATGTAGAGGAGCAGGTCTAGGGAACCCACATAAACACCCAACTCCAGAGAAATACTTGTGCCCAGGGGAGGGTAGTGTGAGGATACCACAAAAAAAAAAAAAAAAAGCACAATGGCGGTCTGCAGTAGAAGCAGAAGGAATTCAATGTAGATGTTTCCCAAGTATGTACCTTACTATGAGTTTACTCTGTGCCTATGCCTGTCACTGATATATGGTGTATTTGTGTATTTGATAGTACAGCCAGGTTTATGAGTGGGAAAGAATAGGGGTGGGTATTATGTCTACTGGCTGATTGTTGCTGGGAGGCACCTCGGAGGATGGCCCCATGAGCCATAGTTTTAGAAGGGTAGACCTATAGGAGTACCTTAAATCCCAAGACAGGAACTACACTCTGGGCAACCCAATCTGCCCACACATATATAAGTTGGGGAGGTAGCCCAGAAGTGGGTACTAAACATCTATCTACCTAGACCTAATTACTATCTCTAGGTCTTGACCCACATTATCAGCCAATTAGCTAGATAGATAGCAAACATTTATTATAGAAGGCACTGGGCTAAATGCTGCCAATTCCCCATTTGACCCTTCCAACTGGTATTCTGTTTGCACCTCATACAACATGTTCAAAATAGGTCTCACCCGCTGTACTTGCTCCTTTCCTGATCTTCAATTCGTTTTGATTCAGTAAACATTTCCTGAGGACCTCTCATGTGCAAAAGACTATTCAATGTCCTAGCAATATGAAGACAAAATAAAACAGTCTCTGTTCTCAAAAGATCTTCTCTTCTCCTGAGGAAAAACAGCAGAGACACAGAGAAGTATATTCAAAATAACGTCCAGAAAAAATGCAAAGGAATTTGAAAGGGAGCCGAGCTGTGAAAGCACCTGGGCTGGGCTTTGGAGGCAGGGAGGAATGTAGTCTAGAGGAAGTAATGTTCAAAGCCAGTGGGGCTGAATGTAGAGTGTATGTAAGGTGAATTCAGCATGGAAAGACAGGTTGAAGCCAGAGCAGCAAGGGCTTTCAATGCCAGCAGTCAGCACAGCATGTTGGAGAGGATGCTTGATTTGGAATGAGTGGAATTTGGTTCAAATCTTGGCTTTGCCTCTGCGTGACCTTGGGTATATCACTTAACCTCTCTTGGCTTCAGTTTCCTCAACTGTAAAATGAAGGTAATGGTCTAGATGGTCTCTAATGTCCCTTCTATCTCTAAATCTATGAACCCCTTTATCCTAGAGGCAATGGGGAGCCACTGAAGTTTCTTGAACAGAGGGATGCTTTGGTCAGACCTATGCTGGAGGGATATCACGTTCTGTTGAGGACTAGACCCTCTTTTTAAATACCCAGGTTTACAGCCTCATTCATCATCAACTCTTCTCTCTGTCTGTCTGGCTGTGTCTTTGTGTCTGTGTCTCTCTGTGTTTGTGTCTCTGTCTCTTTCTCTCTCTGACTCCCTGTCTCTGTCTCTGTCTCTCTGTCTCTGTCTCTGTCTCTCTCTCTCCACCCATAGCCAATCACTGGCCAAGTCTTACTGATTCAACTTCCACAGTGTATCTCATAGCCAGCCCCTGTCTGTCCATTCACAATGCCTTCATTCATCCCTTCTCACCTCCATCATTATGAAAACCTCCCAAAGACCCTCAGTGTTTCAAGCCTCCACCCTCTTCCTCCCAGTTTACCAACTACACCAATGTCCAATTAATTTTCCTGCAGCACAAATCTGACCACGTCGTTCCCTTCCTCAATAAGTTTCGATGGCTCCCCATTGCCTTTAGGATAAAATGTAAACCTCTTTCCTTGGCATTCAAAGTCCTTCACAGTCTTAGCGCCAGTCTATTTTTATTGATTTATTTCATTTTACTCCCCTTTACATACTTTATGTGGCTTAGTTCCTGATTTAGAATCTTGTCCTTACCTCTCCTACACCCATAGGTGTCCTTCATATCTAGAATCCCCGCTCCTCATCCCAACCTCTTATAATCTCTGGCTTCCTTCAAGGCTCATCTCCAGTACCACCTCTAAATGGGAAGCCTTTCCCGATCCCCTCCAATTGGGAGTGCTCCCTTCCTCTTTGATCATGTCAATATTTTTTCTGTCCACAAATTGACTCTCCAGGAGAATATAAGCTCCTTGAGGGCAGAAATTATTTCCCTTTTCTTTGTATCCCTAAGGCCTACTATATAGTGTCTAGCATATAGATTAAGAAAAATTCTTGTTGGATTGTATTGGATTCCTAATACAATGTACATTATTTAGAACTGTTTGTAAAATTCAGTGAAAAAACCCTCTTCATTCATGCATTTATCCATTTATTTCTTTATTAAACACATTAATTTCCCTCTTGGTTGTCCTCATTTGGACATCTCCAGTATGTCTACAAAACCTCATTATCCTGTAAAATTCCAGCAGCCTTGGTATTTACACCTCCTCAGTACCCTCTCCCCAGGGGTGGAGGTTGGGGGGGGAAGGTGAGGGGTCCTCTGATTGAAGGCAAAGAATAAAGAGCTCCTCCCCAAGCCTCCATTTAAGGGAGGTGACCAGGCCAGCCATCTCTATATTGCTCTCCTTCCACTCCCCACCCCCACCCCAATGTATTTATATATGCTTATCACAGTGCCTGGAACATAGTAGGTCCTTAATACATGCTCCTTCACTGCCACCTACTATGTGTAAAGCATGCACAGTCTAGTCTATCTATCTGGACTAGTTCTCCAGAGGAATAAAAATGAGATACTTCTTTACCTTCCTTACTTAGATCTGCTGTTTTCCTACTGTGGGTACCCCCCCCGCCCCCCCCCCCCACAGTGAAACAGATCACATTCCCACTTTCCTTTTTATCATGAGTTACTTTCATCCTTGCTTTGCCCCAAATCTTTGATATAAAGAGCTTACCAGACAAGTAAGCTCTTCTTGAGAAATTCTTATAAAATTATTCAGATGTTATAAGAATAGATGCTGACATTTATAAAGGCTTTCAGGTTTGAAAGAAGGGGAAGTGGATACTGAGCTAGCTTTGCAGTTAGGAAGACTTGGATTCGAGTTCTGCCTTTGATACAAGCTGACTGTGTGACCCTGGGCAAGTCACTTAACCTCTTAGTGTTGCAGAGCAAAGGTTGATCTGCATTGAGGAGTTTCCTCTCTTGCAGTGAAATCATGGGTCCAGATCCCAAAAATAAGGTTTCCAAAACCTTTTATAGGCATCATCTCATTTGGTTAACAAATCTCCTGCTTGATACTTTCTGCCAACTTTGTCTCTCTAGGGAAAAACTGTCTATGGAGAATCAAGCATTTTGGACCATGAATTCAATTCAATTCAGGGCTTACTATGTGCTAATTGAGTTGAGAATGGGAAGGCAAAAATCAGAACAGCCCCTGTCCTCAAAGAGCTTATGTTTGAATCAGGAGAAATTTTCTCCCTCCCTCCCTCCTTCCCTCCCTCCCTCCCTCTCTCTCTCTCTCTCTCTCTGTCTCTCTCTCTGTCTCTGTCTCTCTCTCTGTCTCTCTCTCTCTCTGTCTCTCTCTCTCTCTCTTTTCCCCTCCACACACACATGTGTGTATACTCATATATTTCTGTACACACACACACACACACACACACACACACACACACACACACACACACACACACACCCTGGCTACCAGGGCACTTTTGTGGTCGTATTACTTATTTTCCCACTGTACACATTCTACAATCCAACCAAACTAACCCTGTTGCTGTTCCTCACATACAACATTCTGCCTCTGATCATCGTACCTTTGCCTAGGCTGATACCTCCTGCCTGGAATGCCTCCCTCCTCACCTATGTGTCTAATAATCTCTAAACTCTTTCAGAGTGTAACACAAGTGCCATACTACATAATGCTTTTTATGACTCCCTCCAGCTACTCCCACCCCCATCCCCCAACCTGAAATGACCATGTATCTACTTTGTATTTACTTATTGTCTCTCCCAATAGAGTGTAAACTTTATGAGGGCAGGGACCATTTTTACCTTCATACTCCCCTCCTCCCCCAACACATAGTAGGCACTTCAAAAATGCTTGTTCACTTGATTGAAAGATTGATTGAGCAGGAAAATGACTCGGTTTAATCTATTGTTTAGGAATACCATTTTGACACCTGGGTGTTGGAAGAGTTGGAGAGGAGAGAGATTGGAGATAGGAAGAGCAAAGAAGAGCTTATTGTCATATAACAGGCAAAGAGTGATGAGGACCTGAGCTAATCAGATAGTCAACAAACATTTAATTAAAGGCTCACTCACCATATGTCAGGCACTGTGCTAAGCTCAGGGGTTACAAAGAAAGGCAAAAGACAGTCCCTACTCTCAAGGAGCTCATAGAATTACGGAAGAGATGACAAGCAGACAACTATGTATGAACAAGTTAAAGAGAAGAGGAAAGGCAGAAGGGCATGAGTGAGAGAAATTATGGAAAGATAGTGGATCACAACTGAGAACTGATCAGCTATAGGTGAGGTAGTCAGGAGTGACTTTGATATTGCAAACCTGGGTGACTAGAGGGATGATAGCACCCTTCACAGAAAAAGGAACCCCAAATGGTATAACATATGCTAACATTCTTTCTTCAGAACCCCAGAATGAGCATAATCCAGACTCCTGGACTCGGCTCAGTCCAGACAAATGGCTGTCTCTTTAGGGGACGTTCAAATCTTATGCAGCTAGTTTTCTAGATGATTTTGACTTTTTTTTTTTTAATCCTGTCAGTTTAAATGAATGCTTCTTTGAAGTGGAATGTTTTTCTTTCCTTGATGGACAGCCCTTTTGTTGTGAATGTTAATTCGTGTTTAACATTTTCTGGTATAAAAAAGAATTGAAATTGTCTCTCTAAAAACACATAAAAACCAGGAGTAAAATTCAGACCTCTACCATGTTAAACAGAAATGATTAGGCATAGTGGTTTGTTTGACTATGTAGGAAAAGCGCAAGCCATTTTCTATAAGGTAAACCTGCTAGATCCTTAGAAACCCCCAACAGAACTAAGCGGCAATACCAATGGAAGTGAAAACAATAGTAAGATACAGTCAGGCTCAGGTTAATTTCAAAAACCAATCTCAAATGTGCTTACTCTCTCTTGGGGTAGGGTGAAGGGGAGGGTGTGCTTCAGGTGATGAGCAGTGTATGTGTGGTCAGATACAGTCACTGTATTTGTTGGTTGGTTGTGTTAAGCCATTTGGGGTTTGGTTTTGTTTTGTTGGTTTTTTTTTTTTTTTTGTTTCTGTAGTGGGATAGCATATGGGGAAATCCATTCCAATAGGAATTTATTAAGAACCTACTATGGGCCGAATATTGTACTAGGTAGTGGGAATTAAAAAAATAAGACTCCAGTAGCTTATATTCTATGAAGAAACAACACGGACATGAACGAGTAAAATCAAAATGCATAAAAAGTAAATGCAAAGTCTTTTAGGGAGAGCATTCATGATTGAGAGGATCATTCAAGGCTATCTTTCAGGAAGGCATACTCTCCTTAAAGGGAACGAGAGATTCTAAAAATCGAGAAGATAAGGAGGGAGAGCATTCTGGGCAGAGGAGACAGTTTACTTTGGGCAAGCCCTGGCTGGATAAAGGGAGTTGGAGAAAAATGTGGTGGGGAATTGCATCCTGAGCATTGTATATTATTTCACTTGACATTTTGCACATGGTCTTTTAGAAAGACACTATATTTAAACAGGCCTTTAAACTAGCTGACCTGGCCCTCCCTCCACCCACAGTCAGGTTTCCCTAGCTCATCCAAATGAATGGATTTCATCTAATAGATAGTTACAGAGGGTTAATGATCCCATTCTGCATATATGCAAAGAGGTTTCCTTCCCCTATAATGTCAATCCCTGCCTGATTGGTGCATCTGCTCAGGAACCCAACAAGACAGCCCAGTACTTAGTGGAAGGATGGGTGTCACATTTAGCTAAGTACAATTTCCTCTGTGTGGCCCAGCCAAGGGCTCACTCACCCTGTGGTGTTGGCCTTATGACTCACCACCATCTCTCCCAGTGGAGAGCAGGCTCTCTGTGGCTGGTGCTGTGAATACAGTCCAGATTGTCTCTCCAGGGTGGACAGCAGCAGGTTTTTGTCCCCCTTCTCCCTCCCCCCATTCTCACCAAGTGCAAAGTGATTGTTCTATAGAAATAATACTTAAAACATTTTGGGGGCAATATACCTCAGATTTGAATATCTAGTAGTCATGGGAAGTCTTTCTATGTTCCCAAATGTCACTCCTAATTTGGTTGTTGAGTGTTGAAGTCAGGGAGTACCAGGGGCTACACAGGCAGTGCAATGCCTCTCTGCCTTCCTTGGCCAAATATTTGTGTATCCTGCCTAGCTCCATATGGTGAGAGCAACACCTCATTGCACTCTGCAGAAGAGGAAAGTGGTTGTTAGTTACAGTCAAGGGCACCTCCTGATTGGAGGAGTCTGACAATGTGGGCTTTAGACTTGTGCATTTTTAAAGAAGTGACTAAACAAAACTTGGAGGAAATGCCCTAAAAAATCTGAAAGAGAAATGTCATAGGGAGAGGGATGATTTGTGATGTCTGGAAAGGAATTTTCTCTGAATTGCATGGTGCCTGGATGGGGCTGGGGAGGTGAGGAGGAGGGGTGGGATTGTTCTGGACAAAGGCTATAGAATCCAAAAGCCATTTCCCTGAGAATCTGAAAGCCTCATGTTCACTGAGGGCCTTCTATGTTTGCTCAACTTGGCCAGGCTTCATCATGGCTGGGGGTAGAGAGTAGGGCTCCTCTGGCAAGGTTATGGCTATCCTTGGCTTTCAAATAAATTGGAGAGTAAGCTGTATTGCTACCCTTTGCCTAAGGAACAGGAGAAGGAAGGGATGGAAAGAAACAAGCCTTTGTTAATCACCTAACTGGCACTATGCTTTAGCATCTCAGGGTGGTTAGGTGGCACAGTGAATAGAGCACCAACCCTGGAGTCAGGAGAACCTGAGTTCAAATCTGGCTTCAGACACTTAACACTTATTAGTCATGAGACCTCGGGCAAGTCACTTAACCCCAATTGCCCTACCTTCCCACCTCCAAAAAGCAAAAAAAATAAAAAATAATAAAAATACAAGTAGCATCTCATTTGATTCTCAGTGCTATTGTTACCCCCATTTTACAATTTAGGAAACTGAGGCAGACAGCATTTAAGTGACTTGCTCAGAGTCCAGGGTTGGTGCTCTATTGACTGCGCCACCTAGCTGCCCCTGGGATACCATTCTTTTATTTTTTTATTTTTTTTTAAAGCAATTGGGTTTAAGTAACTTGCTCAAGATTACACGGCTAGTCATTATTTATGTGTGGGTGCTCATTTTCTGAGGCCGGATTTGATCTCGGGTCATCCCAACTCTGAGGCCGGGGCTCTTACTCACTGCGCCACCTAGCCGCCCCTTTAGGGCAATTGGGGTTAAGTAACTTGCCCAAGATTACACGGCTAGGTTTTTGTTTGTGTGGATTAAGTGTCTGAGGCCGGCTCCGAACTCAGGTCCTTCTGACTCCAGGGCCAGCGCTCTATTCACTGCGCCACCTAGCCACCCCTTAGGATACCATTCTTAATAATAACACCTTGTTATTACGGGAAATCCTTCGATTAAAAAATTTTCAGATCTCTGAATTTTAGAATGTTTGGGTCATCTAATCCAATCCCTTCATTTTATGAATGAGGAAACAGAAGCTCATGAAGGTTTAATTCCCCCAAAGTCATACAGCTAGCTTGTGTCCAAGCTGAAATTAGAGCCCCTGGACTTCTGACTCCTGTCATGCCTTTCTCAATTCAGCATACCTAAGGTTCTCAAAGGAAACAAACCAAAGCTTTATGACAATGACCATCCCAAAGATGCGACAACTTGAGGGTTGGTAACTCATTCATCACCAATGCCAGAGCTAGGTTTAAGGTCATACTTCTTGATTTCCGGTCTGGACTCTTCCTGAGAGATCCCCAAGCTTTTAGAGAGGCAGTTGGCACAGAAAGTAGAGGCCAGATTGGTGGGGGAGAGGAGTTCATTCCATTTTAAGGGAAGTGTCCAGGTTATTTATGTCTTCATTCTTCTCTGGGTTCCAATCCTGACTCTCTTATTTTCTCTACCATGTTACCCATCATGAAATTGATGTACAAGGCAGATGAACTTCTCCGGGCAACCAAAGTTTGACATAATTTTCCATAAGCCCTGATGACTAATGGTATCAAAGACTTTGGTCAGATCTACAAACATTGTGTATAGACCTCTGTTCTGCTCTTGGCATTTCTCCTGAAGTTGTTGGGCAGTAAACACCATATCAACTGTTTCTCAGCCCTTTCTGAAGCCACACTGGCTCTCAGGTAGAGAGACCCCACATGTGATTGTCACAGAACAATCTATTTTCTTTACCTTTATAGAGATGGACAGTGGAGGCATCCTTGAACTCCTGGGGGATAACCTTATCTTGCCATATAACTTGGAAAATTTCGGTCAGCTTTTATATGAGCCATGAGCCCCCTACCTTGTAAATCTCAGCTGAAATAGAATCAGCACCAGGTTCTTTGCCACATGAAAGGAGCCTAATGGCATTCACAACCTCTTCTTCCATTGGAACTTCAGCTAGGCAGGGACTGACTTCAAACTGAGGTACATGGTTAATGGTCTCAATATTGATTGATGGTCTGTTGAGAACACTATGGAAATGTTCAGCTCATCTTTCAAGGGTCATGTCCTTATCACTAATCAATGTGACTCCATCAGCACTGAGTAGTTGCCATGCACCATAGGTCTTTGGCCCATAAATAGCCTGCAGTGCATCATAAAAGTGCTTTGGATTGTTATTATCAGCATAAAACTGAATTTCATCTGCCTTCTTGCTGAGCCAATAATTCTGCATCTCTCTAAACTTTGCTTGTACTTTACTTTTGATAGTACTCTCAAGGTCTCTCTTAAGAACTTTGGAATTGATTGTGTGACATGGGAGACACTGGAACAGGACCACTCAGCATGGCATGTCCACATCAGAGAAGGTGCTGTGTTTGACAAACAGAGCAGAATTGGGAGAGCTCAAAGGAAATGTAGTATGCACAGATCTAGAGTATCCACTCCAAATATCCACACAGAGTATTTGTGCCTGAACTATGGTAGAACATTCCGAGCTCATATTGGACTGATCAGCCACATTGGGACACATTGAAACTCGACTCTATCATAGTGATGTCATTTGGGTCCTCTTCAAGAATGAAGGACAACAACCAACCAACCAACCATGTTACCCATATCATCCTAACCTATGTCTTGTCATTGGACTCCAATGACTCTGGAGGAGAGACTGAGGCTGATGATTTTGTGCAGCCCTGCCTCTATTAAATCTAACTCATTTGCAAGTCAAGATATCACCCTCCTGATATCATTGGTCCTCTTTGAGAATGAAAGACGAACAACAACAAAACAACAACCCACAACATCCTTCTCAGGAAATTAACTCTGTCCCTTCGGTCCCTTCCCCTGTTTGGTCAGTTCCTGCTAGAAGCTCCACTTTAAAGAAAAGCGTCCAGGTCAGCCAGACTCCATTCATAACTATCTGACTTTCTCCATGACTCCACCTGGGTAGCTTCCCCCCACCCATTCCCAGGCCCCAAATTTTCAGCTTTTTTTTTTCCTTTTGGAGGGCAATTGGGGTTAAGTAACTTGCCCAAGGTCACACAGCTAGGTTTTTGTTTGTGTGTGCATTAAGTGTCTGAGGTCGGATCTAAACTCAGGTTCTTCTGATTCCAGGGCTAGCGCTCTACTCACTGCGCCACCTAGCTGCCCCTCAGCTTTTTTTTTATGTATTGCCTTCCTACATTAGAATGAAGACTCCTTAAAGTCAAAGACTATCTTTTTTTCTCTTTGTACTTTTCCTTGTGTATATTTGCATTTTCAGCTCGTAGCATAGTACCTGGTACATGGTAACTTATCCGTGTATCTTTGGCATATTGAAGATTTTCCCAGTGACACCTTATTCAAAGGTGTGTGATTCTGTGTTTACATGCTAGCCTCAATGCCTGAGCCAACACTACGTCCACAAGAGTCATTCTCTTCATCTCAATTTGACTTGTAGAAAGTAGGGATATAGATGACTGAATCCTAGTTGGAAGGGACCTCAATGGCCATTCTCTTCAAGCTGCACCTGAACAAGAACCACATCATCTGCAACAACTGGTCATCCAGTCTCTGCCTGGAACTCTCCAGTGAGAGAGAAGCCACTTCCCCAGGAGGCAACCCATCCATTCCACTTCCGGACAGCTTGGAGTTAGGCAGTTTTTCCTGATAGGAAACTTAAACCTGCCTCTTTGCAACTAACACCTGTACCTCTTGGGTCATTAAAGGAGGCTTTGCCCCTGAATTTGTTTTGAATAGCAGCTCATAAGATGTCAAAGGGGGAAGATTGCCAATCGTAAGCATTTCTAATGTATGTCCTCTGCACCAAGCACTATGCCAGATGTCAGGGATTCAAAGACAAAAGAGAAGCAGTTCTTGCTTCAGGGAGCCTATGGGAAAACAACATGTGTGTCTATGTATTGATGTGTATTTAGATACATACAGATGTGTATATATTACATTGTGCCGGTGTATACATGTGTATATCAACATTTTGCATACATATATACATATATATACATGTATGTGTGTACATATACTCAAATATATGTATTATATGGTCAGCTAGATAGCACAGTAGATAGATTGCTGGGCTTGAAGTCAGGAAGACCTGAGTTCAAATCCAGCCTCAGAAACTTCCTGTGACCTTGGGCAAATCACTTAACCTCTGTTCACCACTGGAGAAGGAAATGGCAAACCACTCCCATATCTTTGCCAAGAAAATCCCATGGACATGAGTCATGAAGAGTCAGTCATGACTGAAATGACTGAACAAAACAACAAATGTATTGTACATATGTGTATATTTGTATGTGTGTGTGTGTGTGTGTGTACAGACAAAACAAATACAAAGTATTTTGTAGGGGAAGCATGGGGATCTGGGGGAATCAGGAAAGGCAAAGATGAAAGATGGAGGTGAGCTGAGTTCTGATGGAAAATAGGGCTAGCCAGAGGTGAATGTCAGAAAGCAGGGCAATCCAGGCATGAAGGACAACCAGTGCAAAGGCATGGAGATGGGAGATGATGAGAGTAAGGTTTTGAATCTGAATGACTAAAGGATACTTGACAGTAATGGGAAAATTGGGAAAACTGAAGGGTTTTGGGAAGTGCCTTGTTTGGACATATTGAATCTGAGATGCCTACAGGACATCCAGTTTGAAATGTCCATCAGGAAGTTGGAGATGCTGGACTGGATCCCAGGAGAGATTAGGACTGGGAGTCACATACAGAGAGATGATAATTTACTTGCCAAATTAATTTAGTCTTCATATAAAAGATAATTGATTGGCTAAATTAATTTACCCCAATCTTATGTCTTCCTTTAATGTTTTGGGGTTTGCTTTTTTTTACATTCTCTCAGGGGAAAAAAAATCCCTTTTGCTTTAATATAGATGAGCTCAGAAGGTTCTTCTTGTGTTAATGGAGACCCTGGCAAAGGAATATAGGGGAAAAGGTTTGTTGGATAATGGAAAGTACTGCATTGGAGTCAGAAAACCTGAGTTGGAATCTTGGCTCTATCACTTTCTACCTGAGAGGTCTTGGGCAAATCCATTTACCCTCTCTGGGTCTCAGTTTCCTTATGTGTAAAATGAGGGGTTTCTATTAGATGAATTCTAAAGTCCCTTCCAACTTTGGAGAGTATACTGCAAGGCCTACTAGCTTCTGGAGAGAATGAACGCCACATGTGGCTATCACTTTCAAGGGGGTTGAAAAGAGTTGAAATTTAGGCACTTTATTTTCTAGGCTTCATTGGGGATGGAGGTGTGAGTCAGCTGCTGTTTTAATCAAACCTCATTTTAAAACCTCTTTACCTATGATTGATTATAGAAGGTTTGCAGATTGGTGATGCAAGAAGGATCGCTGAGACTGTTGTTTCTTGGTTTCCAGGAGACTCATCCACCACCACAGCCCGAGGGTGGGGAGATACAGTGTTCGGGCTACAGAAGCTTTTCTTCCCTTTCTGGTCCCTCTTTTGCAGTCACGCCTCTCGTGGAAAATAACAAAAATCCGCTTTGTGAAATAGGAATGGACATTCGATAACTGTAACGCTTAGCTCCAGCTGGACAAGATCATCTAGGATTGCGGCTGGAGCTGCGGGTCTGTGGGTCTCTTCTCAGGAAGACTAACGTCGGAAACGCTCTGATCCTCTAAGTTTAAACCAGCTGCTTGGTTTGGGCACCTGCCTGGTGCTCAGTTCCCAGGCAGCCGGAGGCTAAGGCATCTGCCCGGGGCCAGTGCTCCAGGAAGGTTCCGCACTCACCCGCTTCTTGCCCATCTCCAGGCTCTAGCACAGAAAGCGAAGGGGTTTAGGTGCTGGGGAATACTCCACCCCTCACTGATTTCCCCCCACCCCACACACTCCTTTCCGTTCTAAAGTCTAAGCTGGAGCGACAGTCTCCAATTCCCTAAGCCCCCTCCTCCGATACGCACACAATCCACCCTGCGTCCCAAAAAACTCCGTCCCAGGCAAGCCCCATTGCCTAGGGCCCCAGCGGCTGCACTGGGGGCGTCGTCCCCACGTGCCAGGTTGGGCACAGAGGCGAGGCAGTGCCAGGCGAAGGAAGTACGTGGAAAGGGGAAGGAGAGAAAGGAGTTGGATCCGATACCAGGTGAGTGTTAACTTGCTAGGGGAGGCAGCCCCGGGGCCATTTATGAGGCTGAAGGGGGCCTGGAAGCAGCTTGAACCTTGTCGTCGCGGGGGCTGGAAAGAGGTGAGAAGCAGAGCCTTTCATACTTGTGTTCTGCTGGCTTGGACGAGATCCCCAACCCGCCCTGTGTAATGAGTCTCGGAACTGCTGGAACAGGGGGCGAAGAGCGGAGGAGTGGCGGGGGCGGGGCGGGGTAGGGAGGGGCGGAGGAATGGGCAGGACTGGTTGAGCCCTTGCCCTTGGAGCCAAGGAGACAGGCAAGTGGGGCAGCGCAGGGCGGGCATGGGGGCGGGCCCGCGAGCCCTAGCTCCCCTCCTTCCTTCCCCTCCCTCCTTACCACTGCTTTCCGCCTCCAGAGAGCTCACTTTCCTCGCAGCCATGGGCTCGGCTCACCTGCCGCCCCCGAGCCTTCCGCCCCTGCTCACAGCCGCTTAACTCCGGGAGCGAGATGGAGGCGCTCGCTTGGCTCCTGCCCCCGCTCGTCCTGCTGTGCGCCCAGCAGCACAGATACACCAGGTAAGCGCGCCAGGCGCGGACTCCCTTTCATCTCTCTCCCTCTCCGGGTACGGGGTGGGGGAGACTGATGTATCCAGAGAAGTACCCTGAATTTCCAAAACCCAGAGTGAAGATGGGAGCCGGGGAACGGATCGGGAGCTGGACAGCGGCTCTTTAACGAGTCCCACTTTATTTCTTCACCTTACGATTAAGTAGGAAGGCGCCTCCAAAGGACCCGAACCCAGCCTCCCAAGGCAGCCCCCAGGTACCGGCCAGAGGTCCTTCCGAGGTGACTCGGAGCGTCGTCCTTCCCTACTTTTCCCAAACCTTTCCACCCCGACGGCAATTCGGAAGTGCTCAGCGGGGTAGGTCCGTGGCTCGGCCCTGACGGGTCATCTAGGTGCGGTGACCTGGAGCTCCAGGCTAGAAGTGCACTCAGTGAGAGGTGTAGCTCAGTCTAGGGATGGAAAAGGCGAACAAACTGAGGAAAAGAAGTACCTCCATCCTCCCTTAAGGGTGCTGTCCACGACTCTCGGTTCTGAACCGGGGTGCGCTGAGGCAGCCTGGGCGACAGCTGGGAAGAGATGTAGGGGGGCGGCCTTGTTTCTCTATAACAGGCGCATACTTCCAAAGGCCCACGTCTCCTCTCTAGCTTCTGGGTTGGCCTAACTGTGGGGGGCTGGGACTGGGAACTTTCAAGCGTTCTCTTCCCTTAGGAACTTACGGGCTCCTTGACCCTATCCCTATGTCTCTGCCTCCAGCATGAGAAAACAGACATATAGAGGATTCCCTGTCCACCAAAGACAGAACTAAAATAAATGAGCTTCCTTGTAGCAAAAGGATCTGGGTTAGAGGCAGGGAGGAATTTTCTATCCTCTGCAAGGTTGTGATAGACTGATGGAGAGACCATGGGAAATCCCCCTTTCCAGAATTCTTTAAAAAGAGGATAATCATTGACTGCTCAAGGGAAGAGGAAACCGGATGAGTGACTCCTTAGGTACCCCTCTTATCAGGAAGAAGCATCTATAACAGCATTGGGATAAACTACTTCTCTATTATGGGTTTCTTTGGGCAGGGTTAGAGAAGCACCCGTAAGTGCTAGTGAGCCCCTTGTCTAGTTTTAGGACTGATTTCTGGGAGGCACTGAGGCAGAGAGGACAGCCGGCATCTCCCGAGTGGCAGCTTCCTGCCTCAGCACAATTTGGAATTTCCACGGTTGGCTAATTGGGCATGATGCTTTCCAAGCAGATTTTTTCTGGAAGAGTGGGGTACCCTGGCCTAAACTCTGGGCTCCTGGGCTACACCACTGAGCTAGTCCACCTCACATACAAGCCACTGGACACAAAGACTCTAAGACCAGGTCTTTTAAGGTTCAAACTCAAGAAACATTTATTAAACACCTACTATTATGTGAATAAGATATTAGTGAGATGGTATTAGAGAAGGACAGTGATGTAGGGTTGGGGGAATGAGGAAACTGGTGAGAAATGCCAGATCAAAAATGGGTCATCGAATTTTGGCTGTTTGGATGGTCAATTCCTTTCTCTTTAAAGTGGATCTGATAGGCTGACATTTTATATAGTTAAAAAAACCCAAAGTGACTAAAAAAGATAATTCTATGCCTGTGTGTGGTCACAGCCAGTGTGAGAGAGACAGAGACTGAAGAGAGAGGGAAGCACAGAGCTCTAGAGGCACAGAGGGCAAGCAAGGAGAGGTAGACACAGACAGATGGAAAGACAGCATGGGGCAGTAGAAAGAGCTTAGGACCAGGGGTCAGGGGTCCTGCTCATCTAGCTGTGTGACCTTGGGTGAGTCACTTCTCTCTGAACCCCAGTTCCTCATCTATAAAATGAGGAGGTAGACTAGATAAGCTCTGAAGTCCCTCTTATCACTGACCATCTAAAATAAGAGTAAATGATGTCACTGTTAGCTACTGAAACCTATTGCTTAGAACAGGGAAGAGGTTCCAAACTCTGGGGAGGCAGTAAGGCATGGTACATAGAACATTAAATGTGGCAGCAGGAAGACCTGTGTTTAAATTCAACATCAGGTACTTATTAGCTGTGTAAACCCCACCTTTCCTGTTCTTAATCTCCTGGAATCTCAGTTTCCTCATCTGTAAAATGGGCCTATAATAACACCAACCTCCTAGGGTTGTTATGAGGATGAAATGAAATAATATTTATAAAGTACTTAAGTACTTTATAAGTATAAACCTTAAAGTTCTGTATACATGCCAGCTATTACTATTCTTCTTCTTCTGCAGACCCTAATTTTGTTGGGCTGAATATTTCCACACAGTCACTTCCTCCCCATGCATCCAGAATCTTTCTTCCAAAGATCTTGCTGCACTTTTGCCCATAGCAATTAGTCTTTCCCTCCTCTTTCCTTCCCTCCTATCCCTATCAGCTCATTGTAAGGGGAAGGAGCATAGAATTGGGGTTTAGCCATAATTGTATGTACTGAGAGCCTAGGAAACTGCTGCCAGGGTGTCTGAGAAAGAAAAGTGAAAGGCCCCGCCCTAGGCATGTGGGAGAAGGTTCGAGCATTCCTTATCCCTATTCCTATTAATAGGAGTCATGCTGGTCTCATCCTTGAGCTGGGGGCTGGGGGGACACCTCCTGACTGTACAACTCTATGCTGAATTAGCATTTCATTCCCTGCTTAATAAACAGAACCTCCTTTCTATGTCTGGAAATCCATGGTTTTAAGACAATTCTAGTCAATGCATAGGCAATTAGCTCCCAGGGACAGTATAGACAGGGCTTAATCTTCCACTCTGAGTTCTAGATTTCATGTCAATTTAACTCAACTTAATTTGCATTTAGTGAGCATTTCCTATGTGCTGGGCATGTGCTGGCCTCTTTAGGTGGTTTAAGGCTTCATGAGATTGTTGAGTGGGTAGCATAGGAGATGAGATTCCCCCACTGCTCAGATGTATTGATTCATTCAACAAGGAAGAAAGGAAGCACCTGTTGTGTACCAGGCACCAGGCAAATATCATCTCTTTGATCCTCACACCACCCCTGGGAAGTAATTGTTATTGTTACCTCCATTTTACAGTTGAGGAAACTGAGGCAATGAGAGGTTAAGTGAATTGCCCAGAGTCACAGCTAGTGTCTGAGGCTGGATCCGAACTCAGGTCTTCCTGATTCCAGTCCAGCTCTACATTTCCTAGAGCTGCCTCTAGGTGTTAATAAATGTTAGTTAATAAATGAGCACTGAATAAATGCTTATTTATTAACTAACACTTATTTGTAACCCTCATCTCAACTGTCCCTTCAGCCTCAGCTGAGTGGAGGCATCCCTCTTAAGTGAGATTACCCCCAGTGCTTTCATCTGGTCCAAATCCTCAGTCTTGTATTCATTCAACAAGCATTTGTTTGTTAAGAGCTCAGAGGAGAGGCAGTGTGGTTTAGTGGATAGAGGGCTTTAGAGGCAAGATGTGGGTTCCAAGTCCTATCTTTGACACACATCAGCTGTGAGATCACGGACCAATCACTTCATCTCTTAGGGCTCTGGGTAACTTTCTAAGACAGCAAATTACAAAGACATCTTGATCTGCATTAATGAAGACAAAGTGTTTCCAGGCAGTTAGCTCTATATGCTGATGGAGTGAAAGGTCTGAGCAAAAAGAAAATATACCAGACAATGGGCAAGGTAAACAATGAAATGGTAATTTCCTCAAGGGTTTATAGTCAACTGGGCAGAAATCACAGATTCATAGATAAGTATAGCAGGGATCACCCATCACTTGTCATCACTATCTAAACCATCTTGCCTCCATGTGGCAGCTACCTGATGTGTAGCAGTGAATATGGAGAAGAAAAGATAGAGGGAGAGAGGAGAGGAGAGGAATCCTCTCTGAAATCTTCATTCAACTCACCAATAAAATAGAGGAAATGGATGGACTCAAATTATAAATCTCTCTTTTTATTTCTCCTATTTGTTACCTTGGGCTGGCTAAGGAATTTTATGGCAGTGGGATATTCCTGCATTGGTAACTTCCTGGGCAAAAAAATCATTCATTGGTCCCTCCTCTGCCTCATATGAGGTCCCGTTGAGTCTATCTGCCTTTCCAGATTATTCAGTTCCCCAATCTCTACTGTCAAGGCTAATATCAGGGGATCTCAGGGACAAAGCAGGGACTTTAATCACTAATATATTTTATATAATAGTAGAATGAACAGAGGCAAAATTGGCATAGAGAAAAGTGGAATGTGTGTGTGTGTGTGTGTGTGTGTGTGTGTGTGTGTGTGTGTGTATTGACTGGTACAACCAGCAATGCAGAAATGGGAGCTTTCCTATGTTAATTTCTTTTTCTCACAAAGAAGAGAAGTCCAGACTCCCAAGGAGTGGGGCTGTCATGGGTAGCTTCCTTCTCCCTGGCTCAGAGCTTTGGGAGGAGTGAATTCTTTCTGATGACAACAAGGGTCATCTCAGTCAACCTGGTCCTTTAGGCTGAACACTCACAATCTCAGCCCATCTCCACTGCATCATTAGCCTTTTCATCCAGAGTCTTTGAAAAGAAATGAGCAGAGAATCAGAAATCAGGTGCTAAGTGCTTAGCTCTGCAAAAGTCCCTGTAGCCTCAAGATGGAGGCAATCTATCCTTCCACTGTTAACTCATGACTTTTTCCTTCCATGGAGAATTTGGTGTGAACTATCCTGGGCAATCATGACTTCACTGGCTAGTGAGTTCCTGGGAAAGCAGCTCCATTTCTGTGGGTATGTGAATGCTAGGTCAGATTCTGACACAGGGTTACATAAATAAACATGAAATATAGACAAAATCTATACCAAGTAATTTCAAAGGAGAACATTTGCTGGAGGAGGAGAGAGAGGATCAGGGAAAATCTTGAGTAGGAGGTAGCATTTGAACTGAACCTTGAAGGAAGCTTGGGATTCCAAGAGGTGGAGGCAAAAACTGAAAGCGTTCTAAGCATGGAGAGCAACCTATGCATAGACAGAGAGACAGAGGAATGATAATATCTGCCATTCATATAGCACTTCATATATATAGTGTTATTTACATATAATATATAATTTATATGTAATGCATAACATATTTTAAAAATCTGATTTTAGCCTCACAACAATCCCTCCAAACTAGGTATTAAAGGTATTATTATCTCCCGTTTTACAGATAAAACAACTAAAGCTCAGAGAGTTTGAATGATTTGTTCATGATCACAGAGCTATTAAGTGTCAGAGATAGGAACTGAACCCAGATTTCACTTACTCAAAATCCAGTAATAGTATCCTCTGTATCTCTATCTATCTATCTATCTATCTATCTATCTATCTATCTATCTCCTCTCTCTTTATGTGTGTGTGTGTGTGTGTGTGTGTGTGTGTGTGTGTGTGTGTGTGTGTGTGTATATATATATATATATATATATATATATATACCACACAGTCTTTCACATGGATCCCATTAGAGGATAATGACAATGAGAAACTTTATTGCTAACCAATGGTAATGAGCCTACAGATGCAAACAATGGTTGATGAATAATTTTCAGTGATCTAAACTCCATTGTTCCCAAAGGAAGATGCAATAAAGAACTGGAGTATGTAGATATTTATATGTATGTATGTATATATGTTATGGCTGCATTCCCATTTTTATGATTGGTTTGTCTGGACAGTGACAATATCCTCCTAACCAATTTTTCTATTAGCTTATTTTTCTTTTCCCCAGTCTATGAACCATACAGCTGCTAACCAATCAAATCAATCAACAAGCTTTTATTAAGCTTACTATAGGCTAGCAGTCAGCTAGGTAGCACAGTGGATAGAATACTAGGCCTGAAGTCAGGAAAACTCATCTTTCAGGGTTCAAATCTGATCTCAGACACTTACTTTCTGTGTGACCCTGGGCAAGTCACTTAACCCTGTTTATCTCAGTTTTCTCATCTGCTAAATGAACTGGAGAAGGAAATGGCAAACTACTCCAGTATCCCTACCACAAAAACCCCAAATGAGGGCACAAAGAGTTAAACATATCTTAAATGACTCAATAACAACAGATTGGCCAGGAACTGGGGATGCAAAGACAAAATAGAAGCGGTTCCTGCCCTTAAGGAGCTTCCATTCTTTTGGGAGAGATAGCAAGTACATACACACAAATATATGGAAATATATCCCCAGATCATTTTCCTAGGCTGCAGTTTTGAACATCAAATTCCCTGCTCAAAAATCATCAGTGACTCTCAATTGCCTACAATAACCAAATACCAGTGCCCTAGTCTTTCAAGACCTCCACAAATTAGCTCCTACCTCCCTTCCCAGTGTTGTTTTACAGGATGCATCCTTCACAGACTCTCCATCAATCTCTTCAGTCCCTTGCATACAAAGCTTTCTGCCCATCCCTCCTTGGCTTCCATCTCCTTAGAGAAGTTTTGTCCTCTTCTTATTCCTCATTAGCCTATTTTCTTATTGTCCAAAGAACTCTTGGTCTTCTTCACCTTGGGGATTAGAACTCTAGGGCTGAAGACTTGGTAATTTTAAAAATTCCAATATTCTTGTCAGTGTTTCTTTCAGCCTGGGTGTGGGATATGAAGAGACTTCAGAGACATTTTGTCACCAAAATGGTAAATGTTAGTGGTAAAATTTGACCTCAAATCTGATTCCAAAACCAGATCACAGATTGTCCTCACAGACTGAGAGCTGGAAGAGGACCTTGGAGGTCATATAGTCCAAATCCCTCACTGCACAGATAAGGAACCTGGGGCCCAGCCCAGGGAGCAAAGTAATTCACTCAATGTAATGTAGCTAGTAAATGACAGAGGCCAGATTTGAACCAAGATCCCCTGACTCAGAGTCAAAGGACATTGTTTTCTTACTCAAATCACTCACCTCCACCTGCTGTCCACAGCTGGCCAGTTCATTGCACATAGTAGGAGCTTAGTAAAAGTTTGTTTCATTGAATTGAAGTAACTAGGCAAGAGAGCTGTATTCTATTGTAGTTTAGGGAACAGAGAGAAACCCCAATGTTTTTATTTGTATGCCAGGAAAACCCCTAGAAACTCCAAAGACCCAATTAAATAAAATTTTAAGGCACCTATCATGTGCTAGGTACTGGGAGTACAAAAATAAATGTGAAATTCTGACACTGACTCCTATTTCTTGCACAAGAAAGTCCACTTCCCGACTCTGGCTGTTTTTTCCTCACTTTCCTCAATGGCTGGAAAGCTTTTCTTCTTCATCTCTGTCTCCTGGCTTCCCAGGCTTCCTTTGAGACTCAGTTCAATCTCATCTTCTGCAAGAAGCCTTTCCTGACACCACCCTCATCCTACCCCACCCATGTTAGTGCCTTCCCTATGGTGATGATCTCCAGTTAATTTTCTCACTAAGTATTGTTCATACACAATTATTTGTATGTTGTCTTCCAGATTGTGAGCTATTTAGGGTAGGGACTATTTCTGCCTTTCTTTGCTTCCCCAATTCTTAGCATGGTGCCTGACACCTAGTAGGTATTTAATAAATTCTAGGTAACTCAACTTTCTCCAAAAGTGCTAACCTTCTACTGGGAGGATGAAGAAGGGGTGTACTCTAATCAGGGATGAGGGCTGGTGTGAAGACATAAAAGTGAGAAAAGGCCAGGAATCCAGTTTGGATCCCTTAGGACAGGAGCTGCTCCATTTTTGTCTTTGTATCCTAAGCACCTAACAGCACCTAGCATATTGTAGAGATGCAATAAATGCTGCTTGGATTGAATGGAATTTGTGAAGTAAACCATATTAAATAAGGCTGAGAGAGTAGGTGGGAGCCAGGTTTTGCGGGTTAATACTAATAGTAATACCTGATTTTAGGAAGGTAGCTGGATGGACGGATGGACAGAATGAATGGATATATAAGATCGATGAATAGAAAAGATGGATAGATGGATGAATGGATAAACATGATAAATAAATTAGATAGATTATATGGACAGATAGGTTGAAGAGACAGATTGGATGGCTAGATAGATAGGATGGATAGTATTGATGGATGGATAAGATGGATGGATGTATATAGATAGAAATGGATAGGTAGGTAGGATGAACAGACAAATAGATTGGAGGAATGAATAGACATACAGATAGGATAGGATAAATAGATTGAATGGATAGATAGATACGATGATTAGATGGATATATGCATATACATGAATACATATATATGTATGTATGTAGAGAGAGAGAGCACCGTGGACCTGTGATTTCTAATTCAGGGTGATGCGCTTTGTAACTTGGACTTTTAGAGAGTTGTCTAGAGGACTGAGGTAAGCAACTTGCCCAGGATCACACAGCCACTATGTGTCAAAGCAGGACATGAACCTGACATGTAGGCCAGCTCTCTCTCTCTATCCATATGGTCTCTATATCTATTATCTCATTTTAGCCTCATGACAGTCTGGAAAGGTTAAGGGATTTGCCGAGACTCAAAGCATTGTGCAGTGAGAGCTAGAAGTGACCTTGGTGGCCACAAGTCCAACTCCTTCACTTTAAATATGAGGAAACTGAGGTTCAGAGAAGCAAGGGGTTACCCAAGGTCATAACTCTAGTAAGTATCTAAGACAGGATTCAAACTTGGGTCTTCCTAACTCCAAGTCCAGGATTTGACCCACTATGCTTCCTTGGCTGCTTATATTTTATCTTTAAAAGCCCCAGGGAGCCACTGAAGGTTTCTGAGCAGAGGAATGTGCTTCAACAAGATGATTTGGCAGCTGTGTGGAACATATATTGGATAGAGAGGAAACTGGCTATTGTAATAGCCCCAAGTGAGTGGGGATGAGGGACTGAATTCAGGTTGGTGCTGTCTTGTGTTCTCTGGTGTCCATAAAAAATAACAATCCAAGTTGTAGCAAAAAAAAAAATCCCAAAACAAACAACCCCCAGCACAACCTACTGAGCTTTCAGATCTGACCTTTTCCAGGGTAGGAGTGAGGTGACTCTGGAAGAATTGAGTTCAAATCCTGTTTCACATACTTAGTCATTGCTTTCTCATCTATAAAATGGTAATAATGCCCCCCCCCCATATAGTTATCATAAGGATAAAATGCAGTGAAAAAACATGTAGACAGTGCTTTGTAAACCTTAAAAGACTATATAAATGCCAGCTATTCTTAGGTTTTCCTCACCTTCCCCACTTAGTGATTGGGTATCTAATCAATTTAGACTTCCCCCAGCTCCTCTCTCCCTTTTTATTGTTGCCTGGGAGGGGAGAAGTGCCCTCTTTTGACTGCCTCAGATCAGTTGCAGAGTAAAAATAAATGTTTGTTGAATAAAAAGGTTGGGGTTATCAAAAGTGAAATAAGACAAAGAGAAAATTTAAAGACTCACCAATGTTATAACTTTATAACCAATCAATAAGCATTTATTAAACTCCCACTATATGCTAGAAACTTGTAACAAAAAACAATTCTTCCCTCAAGGAACTGATGTTGTCCTGGGGGATACAAAACATGCAAAGATGAGCTAATACAACATATATTTTAATTTTTTGGCTTTTTAAATTTTATTTATTTATTTTTAGTTTTATACATTCATATCTATAAGATTTTGATTTCTAAATTTTCTCCCTCTCCCTCCCCACCCCTTTACCCAACAGGATGTGCAATTTGATATAGGCTCTACTTATACATTCATATTAAACATATTTTTACATTAGTCATGATGTAAAGATGAATTAGAACAAATGGGAGGAACCACAAGAAAGAAGAAACAAAATAAAACAACAAAAGAAAAGGAGATCAAATAGTCTGCTTCCATCTACATTCAGACTCCAAAGTTCTTTCTCTGAATGTGGATGGCATTTTCCATCAGGAGTCTTTTGGAATTGTGTTAGATTCTTTTTTTTTTGTTTGTTTTAAAGCAATTGGGTTTAAGTAACTTGCTCAAGGTTACACGGCCAGTCATTGTTTATGTATGGGTGCTCATTTTCTGAGGCTGGGACGGATCCCAGGTCATCCCGACTCTGGGGCCAGTGCTCTTACTCACTGCTCCACCTAGCTGCCCCATGAATTGTCTTAGATTCTTGCATTACTGAGAAAAGCCAAGTCTATCAAAGTAAATCATCACACAATGTGGCTGTTACTGTGTATAATGTTCTGTTTCTGCTCCCTTCACTCAGCATTAGTTCATATAAGTGTTTCCAGGTTTTTCTGAAGTCTGCCTGCTCATTATTTCTTATAGCACAATAGTATTTCATTGCATTCATATACCACAACTTGTTTAGCCATTTCCCCATTGATGAACATCCCCCTCGATTTACAATTCTTTGCCACCACAAAAAGAGTTGCTGTAAATATTTTTGTATATGTGAGTCCTTTTCCCATTTTTATCATCTTTTTGGGATACAGACCTAGAAGTGGTGTTGCTGAGTCAAAGGATATGCACATTTTTATAGCCGTTTGGGCATAGTTCCAAATTCCTCTCCAGAATGGTTGGATCAGTTCACAGCTCCACCAACAATTCATTAGTGTTCCCATTTTCCCACATCTTCTCCAACATTTATAATTTTCCTGTTTAGTCATGTTAGCCAATCTGATAGGTGTGATGTGGTACCTCAGAGATGTTTTGATTTGCATTTCTCTAATCAATAGTGATTTAGAGCATTTTTTCACATGACTACAGATAGCTTTAATTTCTTCCTCTGAAATCTGCCTGTTCATATCCTTTGACCACTTATCAATTGGAGAATGACTTGTATTCTTATAAGTTCAACTCAGTTCTCTATATATTTTAGAAATAAGGCCTTTACCAGAGACACTAGCTGTAAAACATGTTTTCCAGCTTTCTGCTTCCCTCCTAATCTTGGTTGCATTGGCTTTGTGCAAAAAACTTTTCAATCAAAATCATCCATTTTGTATTTCATAATTTCCTCTATCTCTTGTTTGGTCATAAATTCTTCCCTTCTCCATAGATCTGATAGATAGGTAAACTATTTCTCACTCTCTTAGTTTACTTATAGTATCAGTCTTTATATCTAAATCATGTACCTGTTTTGACTTTATCTTGGTATAGGGTGTAAGATGTTGGTCTATGCCTAGTTTCTGCCATATTATTTCCTAGTGTTCCCAACAGTTTTTGTTAAGTAGTGAGTTCTTATCCCAGAAGCTGCAGTCTGTGGGTTTATCAAACAGTGGATTACTATAGTCATTGACTACTATGTCTTATGTACCTAACCTATTCCACTGATCCACCACTCTGTTTCTTAACCAGTACCAAGTAATTTTGATGATTGCTGCTTTATAATACAGTTTAAGATCTGGTACAGCTAGGCCACCTTCCCTTGCAGTTTTCATTAATTCCATTGATATTCTGGACCTTTTTTTCTTCCAGATGAATTGTTATTGTTTTTTCTAGTTTCATAAAATAATTTTTGATAGTTTGATTGGCATGGCACTGAATATGTATATTAATTTAGGTAGAATTGCCATTTTTATTATATTAGCTCAGCCTACCCACGAACAATGGATATTTTTCCAACTATTTAGATCTGACTTTTATTTGTGTGAAAAATACAACATATATTTAAAAATTAGGTACAAAGTGATTGGGGATGGGTGGAAGGGACAGGGGGCAGAACTGACAATGGACAGATATCAGGGTGCACCTCTTGAAGGAGATGGTGCTTGAGCTATCCCTGAAGGAAACCAGGAATTAATTCCAAGAGGCAGAGCTGAATGAGATGAACATTCTGGGCTGGGGAAGAGCCTGAGCAAAGTTTGGAAGGAATAGCAAAAAGGATAGTTTGACTGGAATGTGCAGAATCTGAGGATGTTGATACAGGTTATCTTAGTGTTGTTTAGAGTTAATAACATAAACCAAACTAAATGATTATCTTAATTCTTATTTAAACTAATAGCTCCTAACTGTACTAAGACTTTTGGGACAACCTACATGCATTCAGCTTGAAAAGGCTAGACTGGAGCCAGACTGTGAAGTGTTTTAAAAGCCAAACAGAGGCATATGGGTTTTATCTTACATCCTCTGGGGAGCCCAGAAGCTTCTTGATCAGTGGAGATGTGATTAGGGATATTATTTTGGTAACTGGTACCAATGTATTAGCAATAGTCTAGGAGAGGCAGGGAGGACTGAATTTGGTGGTTGTGGTAAGGATAGGATACTGGAGAGTGGGAGATAGAAAGGGTTGGAGGAGCTGGAATCAGTAAGACTTGGGAGTTGATAGGACATGTGGGTGAGTGAGAGTGAAAAGCCCAAAATGAGTCTTTATTGGGAATTCAAGTGACTGGGAGAATGGTAGTGCCCTGGACAGGAATAGGGAAGTTAGGACAGAAATGATGAGATTTCTTGTGGATGAGCTGTTCTGAGATGCCTAAGGGAGAGCCAGGCTCAGATGTCAAGTAGGGAGCTGGAAAAGTGGAACTAATGCTCAGGTAAGAGATGAGAGATTTGGAGTCATCAGTATAGAGATAACAATTGAATCTATGGGAGCTGATGGTATCAGTGAGAAGAAGAGGGATGGAGCCAGAGACAGAGAAATGGAAGGGCTTAGAACATAGCCCTGGGGGATACCCAGGCAAAGGTTTATACCCGATGTTTATGAAGCAAAGAAGACTGAAGAGGATTTTGGTCCTATAGGGTAGAAGAGGAACCAGTTGAGATTCTATAAAATGCATTTACAAAGCACTTGGTTGGTCTGGTTGTGTGATTTTTCCCCTTGACATTTACCAGTGTGCAAGCGGGAGGAGAGAAGAAAGATGGTGGGCGTAATCCAGGATTGAGGGATTGGCATAAAGTAATATTTCATCCTAGTTGACACTCCCCTCCCCCTTTTCCTAAGACTTTTAAACCTGGATTCTCTCCCTGTTTCTCCCTTTGCCCCTTCTCCTCACCACTACTCCAGACTGGAAGCTAACGTGGTAGTTTAATTCTGTTTTCTAATTTCTTTTAGAGAAGCAGGATAGTGTAATGGGTGGCAGCTAGGTGGCTGTGTGGATAGGCCACAAAGCCTGGAATCAGGAAGACAGACCTAAATTCAAATCCAGTCTCAGACCCCTACTAGTTCTGTGACTCCAAGCAAGTCCTACTTGCCTCACTTTCCTCATCTGTAAAATGAACTGCAGAAGGAAATATAACTTCAGTATCTTTGTCAAGAAGACCCCCAGAAAGGGGTCATGGAGAGTTGGGCATGACTGAAGTGACTGAAAATAACAATAACATAATGCAATGTAGAGAATATTGGATGTTGCCAGAGTATTGGATGAACCCATAGTGGGTTCAAGTCCTTCCTTAGACACTTACTAGCTGTGTGACCCTGGGCAGGTCACTTCATTTCCTTTGGTCTTGATTTACTCATCTCTAAAATGGGGATAATAATAACACCCTCAAAGTGTTGTTGTGAAGGTCAGATGAGAGAGTGAAGTGCTATATACATGTGGCATGAATTTTCTTTCTCACACTCACCCTAAAGCCAGATCCTGATTCTCAGTGATTTACTCTGCATTTCTCAGGGGTTCCCTAGGACGGGTCAATCCCAGTAGGGTGAATCCCTATCTGGGTAAAAAAAAAATCTTCAAAATCATATTCCTTATAGAATCTACCTTTCACCATCAACTCTCACTTCAAATCCTTTTGAGCCCTCTGGGAGCTCTCTTCACCCCCCTCCTTTATCTTCTGAAGACCCAAGCAGCAGATACCTAGATGTGTGTGACCTGATATATACATGCTACCTGAGGCAGCTTTGTACTGTGGGTAGAACAGAGTCAGGAAGAGCTGAATTCAAACCTTGCCTCAGCTACTTCCTGCCTTTGTGCCCCTTAGCTTTTCTGAGTCTCAGTTTCTCTGTCTATAAAATGGGGGTGATAATAATAGCACCTTCCTCCCGGGGTGGTTGTAGACATCAAGTGAGTTCTTTGCAGACCTGAAAGGGCTAATAGAAATAGTCACTTTTATTACAATTTCATCCCTGTGGAGATTGATAAAACCCATCACTGAAAGGAATGTTTCAGGATAAAAGAGGACTTTTACCTATAAGTTGAAACTAAGCCCCAAGCCACCCATCTGTGACCAGAGTACAGTCTGGAGGACTTTTTAAAGGGAAATGTTCTCCCCAAACTCTTTGATCGCCAGGGTTGAGTCATTCCCAGTATTTATTTTCTGCTCTATGCTCATGGGGCTTGGGCATCTTGTCCCATTAGCCTTCACCCGAGCGGGCCCTCTATGTACATGGGGAAAATGACCTAGGGAGAAAGTGAGCACGAACCCACTTAGCTGAGGAAAGGGGGCAGGAGAGACGTGGCTCTGACTTCACCCCCTGCTTCTGGGCTGATCCGCTCGTCTCTCTGGCTTCCTCTTCATCTCCTCTAATTAGGATATAGGCTTTTTGTGCACTGCCTTGTCTGTTTGATCTGCACCCCCCTCCGCAGCTGTGCACAGCTGGAATGGAGGGTTCAGGGACCTTCTAGTATCAATTTTCTAGTATCTTACAAAAAAGTGACATCTGTGGGTGGAACATAAGCATTTCCCTCAGGAAGTATTTGTGGCCTTGTGAGTTAGCAAATGCTAGAAAGTCTGCTGTTTTAGAAATCATTTAAAATCATTTCATTTCTGTGCCTTCAAAGCTCCTGGCCTTGACTTAGTAACTCTGAGTACACCTGGGGAAAAGGGTCCTGAGCCATTGTAAAGGGGTAGAGGCAGACTTGGTGAGTACTAACTATTGAGTATGTTAATAAGGACACAGAGAAACGACATCTCATTTCACACCCATTCCCCTGCCTCCTTGTTTAACTTCATAAATAATTGTGGGTTCAGTTGGAAAAAATATTATGAGGCCAGAACATGGAGGGCCTAGAATACTCATCTAAGGAATTGGTATTTTGTAGGCAGTGGGAGCTATGGAAGCTTCTTGAGTGAGGAAGTGGTATAACTGAGGGAAATATTTTTTAGGAAGAGTAGTAATCTGGCCGGGGTGAGCAGGATGGATGGGAGGGAATCACCATGCAAATTTTCCTATCTCCTCTCCCTTCCAGACTCACTAACATCCCTCATTTTACAGATGAGGAAACTGAGGTCTAGAGAGACTAAGTTACTTTGGCCTGGCCACAAAGTTGTAACCATCAAAGGTGAGATTGAACCTAGGTCCTTTGGTACTTTGTACTACCCTCATCCTGCATTCCACCACAAGGAAGATGAGGGAATTGCTGAATTCTTTTTTATTTTTGTGTGTCTGGGTGGGTTTGTTTTTGTTTTTTTTTGCTTCTTGGAGGGGGGAAGGCAAGGCAATTGGAGCTAAGTGACTTGCCCAAGGTCACATGGCTAGTAGCTGTTAAGTGTCTGAGACCGGATTTGAACTCAGGTCCTCCTGACTCCAAAGCCAGTGCCCTATTTACTGCACCACCTAGCTGGCCCGAATTGCTGAATTCTAATTCCAGTTCACCATAAATGGGTTGTCACTGTTCCTGATAGGGAGCTAAGGACCTGGATTCTAATCCTTACTCAGTCACTGACTGACTCTGATCATGACCTTCGGCTCCCAGGTATGTCTCTGATTATAAATAAACCAATTGACTTATCCATCTGGCTTATGTTTCTTGTGAGTGTGGTCAGTGAGGGTGGGGGCAGCATGACATGAAGAAAGCCTATGGAACTTAAACTCATAAGGATCTGCATTTGAATCCTCTGTCTGCCACTTACTAGCTGTGTGACCAAGGACAAGTCATTTAACCTCTATAGGTCTTGCTTTCCTCATCTGTAAAATGAAGGGGCTGGTCCAGGCGACCTCAGGTTAGTCTGTCATAACTTGAGTACCCTGGGTATAGTAATTAAATGAAATTTCTGCTTCTGTAAAGCCCTGGTGACCCTACTGCAGTGCAGACACATGGCAGTGCTGAGGCTGAGACAGCTAGCCAGCTTCTCTCTCTTCCTTTTGTTCAGTCATGTTCAACTCTCCCTGACCCCATTTGGGGTTTTCTTGGCAAGGATACTGGAGTGGTTTGCTGTTTCCTTCTCTAGCTCATTTTACAGATACAGAAATTGCGACAAACAGGGTTAAGTAACTTGCCCAGGGTCACACAGCTAGTAAGTGTCTGAGGCCAGATTTGAACTCAGGTGTTCTTGCCTTCGGGTCAGGCACTTTCTCTGCTGTGACCTTTAACTATCTCCCAAGGGTAGAAATGACAAGATTCCACAGTTATGCTTCTGTTTTTGATCTGGGCTCAAAACTCTCCTCTGGTGCTGACTGCTTGTGTGACCTTGGGTAAATCGTGTGACCTGTCTGGTCCTCAGTTTCCCCATCTGTCAAATAATAGTAGTTGGATGAGATGGCCCCTTCTAGTCCTATAGCTATGAGTTGATGACCTTATGGTGCCACCTTGGTAAGTGGTAGAACCATAGACTTGTGAGAAGAAGGCTGGGAAGCAGAACCTTGTTTTCAGTATGTCCTTTCAAGGTCACAGGCATGGCATTTGTCATTTCTATGGCTCCTTTTCACCTTCAGAGATCCAAATGGGATACTTCCTGTGGCTCTGTCAGAGGAGTCATGTCATGACAGCGATGGAGGAGTGGCAGAAAGGAATCATCTGGCCATGCAATGAAAAGGGGCTCTCCACCAAGGCTCTGTCCACAGTTGGTCTCAGGGAAGAGGACCAAATACTGGAACCATATCACAGTGCCAGGCAGAAGAGCCATGGAGTAGGGGGCTGTGGGTAGAGCTCAGTGGCTAAGAAGAAGCAGGGATAAAGGTGTCTAATATCCATGTGGGGTGGGGCAGGAGCTCCCTGCACAGGGTGCCCATGTTTTACCCCTCCTGCAGCCTGTTATGCTAGCTGAACATTTGGACCCTCAGCCACCTGCCAGCTTGACTCTACCATGGACTCCACCATGGTGGGCTGAGGAGAGGTGGGTCTCTAAGCCCTTATTCTGGTTCATTATGAATGATCTTAGGGTCTGGGGGCTTCCTGACTTCCAGAGGCCTGCATTCTTTCTGAACCTCAGTCTCTGAATGGGCATCATAGTATAGTGGGCAAGGCACTGGATTTGGAGTCAGAAAGACACTGGGCTCGAATCTTGCTGCAGACACACAAAATGAGAAACCCTGAGCTCAGTTTCCCTAACTGCAGAATAGAGATAATAATCAATGTAGAGGATTAACACAGTGCCTGGCATATTACTAGATAAGTGTTAGCTAAAATATTAGAAATGAAGGGATTGTATTAGTTAGCCCCGAAGCTGTCCTTGGCTGATGGAGGCGATTGGGCTTGATGGTTTTGGAAGACCTTTCCTGCTTTGCTTCAGCGAGTCCTTGAATCTATGAAAAGAACCAGGATTTTTTTTGCCTTGTACCTTACAGCTGAGGAGACTGTGCTCCATTTGGGGACTATTTGGGGGAAAGGCAGCTGTAAAGATGCTGTCTCAGTCCCTCTGGCTTATTTGCCAATTTTCCAGTGCTTTCCTGGCTGGGGGTGGGGGAGACAACTGGGTATGTTTAGCTTGGGGAAGAAAAGATTCAGGGGGGCATGTGATGGAATTGCTGCCCTACAAGGTTTTGAAGGGTTGTCACATGGAAAAGGGATTAGATTTGTTCAGCTCAGCCCCAGGGGGAAGAACCAGTAACAATGAATGGAAGTTTCAGAGAGACAAATTTAGGCTTGTATTCAGGAAAGATTTCCTGAATTAGAACTTTGCCAAAGTGCAATGGGCTTACCACTTCCCCTTTCCACCACCCAGATTTTAAAGACGAGGCTGGATGACCTCTTGTCAAGAATGCAAGAGAGTGAATGGGGGGGGGGTGGCTATGGTTGGATTGACTAGCTACTGAGATTTCAACTCTGAGATTTTGTGATTTTTTAAAAATGGAATAATGAGGAGGATAGACAATTGGGAACCACTATAAGAACTTGAGTAAGTGAATACTTTGATATGAGTTTTGTTATTCTTTTAGAAATATTAGTCTTTCTATAATATGAGAGTATTTGCATGCTTTGCTAAGAAAGCAAATCCTACTCTACCACCAACCACCCCCAAGAATATCCTCTGCAGTAATTTCCACCAATGAAGTATACTTTAATTTCTTTT
Source organism: Gymnobelideus leadbeateri (assembly GCA_011680675.1). Taxonomy (NCBI): domain Eukaryota; kingdom Metazoa; phylum Chordata; class Mammalia; order Diprotodontia; family Petauridae; genus Gymnobelideus; species Gymnobelideus leadbeateri. The sequence goes on from WOXC01001050.1 coordinate 116,248, forward strand.
TCTCTCTGTGCAGAGCAATGAATGACATTGGAGATTACATAGGTTCTAATGTTGAAATAACCTGGCTCCCCAATCTGGATGATCTAATGGAAGGCTATGCCCGGAATTTTAGACCCGGTATTGGAGGTAATACAGGGACATTTGGGATGGGGTGGGGAAAGGGAAGGAAGGATTCTTCATCTTGAGTCCAAGAAAATTGACACTGAGGCCCTGTGGTTGGCAATATGTGTCCCACAGCTTCCTTAGATGGGTTATGGCTAGTCCATTCCTGGGGAACTGAGGTAGGCTCTGGGTTTGGGCTATTGCCCAATTATAGATCACCTAGTAAGAGGATGTCCCTTTATTTCAGAACTCTGGGAAATGGACAGTTCCTTGCATAGACTACTGGGGTAGGCAGCCCCTAGATTTCTTACTGGTTCCTCCTCTATCAGCCCAAGTTTGCCTTGTGTGTGCTCCCAGAGCCAAGAACTACAAATTAACATTGTAAGGGGAGAAAAAATAAATACAGTGTGATGAAAAGAAAGAAGGTTCTACTCTGTTAGGATGGTTCTACCACTAAATCACCATGTGACTCAGGGCAAGTCAGAACCCCTCTGAGGGTTTTGTTTTCTCCTCTCTAAAATGACTAAACGATCTCTAAGGCCCTCGCAGTTCAAACATTATAGGATTCTTATAATCGTGGCTATTATTATCTTACTTGAAAGAAAGTGTGGAGTGGATTAAAGTCTAGCCTAGGAGTCAGGAAGACCCAGGTTTCAATCCTGCCTCTGACATAGTCTGGCTGTCTGCTCAATGCCCCGAGGCAACAATCTAAGACACTAAGTTACATGCCAATAGATGCTGGTATAGAGAGTTTCCATACTGGAAAGATACCTACCTAGATGAAGCTAAAGGGCTAAACAAAAAAAATGTTACGTGGGTATTTAGTGGAGGATTTCTAGATATTGTATGCCTCATCAAGGTGTTCTGGGTGATTCAGTAGATAAAGCTGGACCTAGAGTTAGAAAACCTGCATACAGATCCACCCTCAGACAATTACCAGCTGTAAGACCCTGGGCAAGTCATTTAACCTCTGTTCATTTCAGTTTCCTCATCTGTAAAATGGAATAAGAATGGCACCTACCTCCCAGGTTTGTGGTGTGGATCAAATGAGATATTTGTAAAAGTGCTTTGCAAATTTTAAGGTGCTATATAAACGCTAGTTATTATTCTTAGCTAATCAACCAGTTAATCTATCCAAAGACCATTTACTAAACACCTACTACATATGCCACTCTGTTGGTTACTAGGCGTATAAGGACAAAAATAGAACAGTCCCTGCTTTCAAGAAGCTTACACTCTAGGTGGGGCAAGCAACACACACACACACACACACACACACACACACACACACACACACACATATATATAGACAGGTATATACAAAATGAATACAGGGTGAATTTTGGTGAGAGAGGAGGAAGAAGGAACCAGTAGCTGGAAGAATCAAGAGATCATAGGATCATAGATGTAGAGTTGGAAGAGGCATGAGAGGTCACTGAGTCTAGCCCCCTCATCTTGTACTTAAGGAAATGCTTGCTCTTACAGAGTAGTCTCTAACTGGGGACTAGCCCGAATCCACAGCTGATCTCAGCCTCTGAGGAATGAGCCCATCTCAGGAAGCAGTGGGACAGAAAGGCCAAGGGTCTTCCCCAAGGTTATCAAACCCAGGTCATCTGATTCCCAGGTCAGCATTCTTCCCAATGCAGTGGCATTAGAAATTACTGCAGTACCTCTCCCACTCTGCCATGATACATGCAAGCTCTGGCAGGGCCTTCCAAGCTGGAGGGACTTCAAGTACGGGTTCAGTAATGAAATGTTTGTCTTTAGTGCAAAGAAGAGTCTAGCTAAGAGCAGAAAGGATTATCACCAGGTTGGCCAAAGGGGACAGGTTGTTGTTGTTTTGGGTCACAATAGCTCATGAAAATGAACACAAATGCAGATAGGTTTTGGAATCTGTATCCATTAGAGGTGGGAGGAACTCCCCATCATAACAAAATCCCAGATCCTTGAATATTGAAACACAAGTAATTGCGTTATTTCTATTGAGTCCAAGGACTCTCTGTTGGCCAGGGCCCAATGCTGGCTCCTGTCTCTGGTGCAGGATTCTTTGGAAACCTGTGCTTGGGTATCTAAACTCCCTGGCGATGGGAACAGATGGGCTGGCTTTTCTGTCTCTGATGCAATGGGGGTTGGGGACTGCCCAGAACAAAGAATTTCTCCATTGCTTTTTCCTTTCTTTCAGGTCCTCCTGTGAATGTGGCTCTTGCCCTTGAGGTCGCCAGCATTGACCACATATCGGAAGCTAACATGGTAACTCTATCCTGTTGCTGCTCCCTCTCATTGACCATCCTTAGACAGGCTATCCCTCTGTCCCTTTGAACGCCTTCATCATGTGGCAGACATTTAAGTGGCAAGGTGGGAGGGGGAGCATAAGTAAATAGCAATTCACTTGAAAAATATCTAGGGATCTGAGTGGACTCCAAGTCCAACATGAGTCATGAGGGTAATAAGGCAACTGAGAAAGTTAATGCATCTTAAACACATTACAAGGAGTAGCATCGAGGACTAGTGAATTGACAATGGGCTCACTGAATTTTACCCTTGTAAGACCATGCCTGAAGCATTGTGCTCGGTTATGGGCATGATCTTGAAGGAGGATACTGCTGGACTGTAGAATGTTTGGAAAGGGTAACAGAATGGTGAAGGGCTTAGAGATCGGACCATATGAGGATAGATCAAAACAACTAGGGATTTTTGGTGGAGTAAAGAAAAGCCTTAAGGGAGATATGAGAGCTGTCTTCAAGGGCGGTCATGTGAAAGGGGGATTGGCCAGGTTCTACTTGGCCTCAGGGGACAGAGCCAGTAGCAATGGGTGGAAGGTAGAAAGAAGCAAATTTGGGCTTGATATTAGGAAAAGTTTCCTGAGTTAGAGGCATACAATGAGCTGTCTTGGGAAATAGTGGGCTCCCCATCATTTGAAGTGTTCAAGCAAAGGCTGGATAACTAAGGATGCTGGAGAGGGTATCCTTGTCCAAATGCAGGTTGGACTTGGTGCTCAGGGGTCTCTTTTAACTCCAAGATTCCAGGATTCTAGCCACAGTAAGTGAGGATGTAGGGGTCATTTGTTGCCTCTGGTTTCTTTCTCCCTTCTCCCACTCCAGGAGTACACCATGACTGTGTTCTTGCATCAGAGCTGGCGAGATTGCCGATTGTCTTACAACCACACCAATGAAACCTTGGGCTTAGACAGCCGCTTTGTGGACAAGCTCTGGCTCCCAGATACCTTCATTGTGAATGCCAAGTCAGCCTGGTTTCATGATGTAACAGTGGAAAATAAGCTTATTCGGCTGCAACCCAATGGGGTGATTTTATACAGTATCAGGTAAGGTCCCTGTCCACACACAATGGCTCACATTAAAAGGGCCAGGATCTTCCATTGCATCCAGGGCCATCTCCAGTCATGCTGATGAATATCTGGCCACTGGACCCAGATGGCTCTGGAGGAGAAAGTGAGGCTGGTGACCTTGCACAGCCCTCTCTCACTCTAATTGCAAGTCATGTCATCAACCTGATGTCATGGTCCTCTTCAAGAACAAAGGACAAACACAACAACAACAGCTCCAAAATTCTATGTACAGGACAAGCAGGGGGAAACTGCTGTCTGATCAATTTGGTAATCCACAATGTCAAAATAACACAAGAAGGAATGAAGATAAATTCAATCCAGTTCAATTAAGTTTAACAAGCATTTATTAAGTAGGTGTTGGGGATATAAGACAAAAACAAAACAGTCTCTGCCTTCAAGGTGTTTACATGTGCATAGTTTTTAAAATACAAATAATTTTTAAAAGAGATCACAGTATAATATGAAAGGAACAGGAATATGAAAGGAAAGGAACAGGGCACAAAGGAAGAGTTGGCTTGCAAAGGACAGGGACACAGAAGGGGTGGAACTAACAAGGATAGATATGAGAGAGTTGAGAACAGAGGCCAGGGAAGACAGGGTTGGCCCAGACAGCCTTAGATTCTGAATCACAGAGATTCTAAGAGGAGCTATGATTATGCCCTTCACTGAACTAATAATATTGTTGATTTACTTATCAATTTTTCAGCAAGAGATTAAAAACAAGACTAGGAAAAGGGGGAAAGAGGAATGTATGCACATGACAGGGCTGCCTGATGGTCAAGACAGAGGTTGGCAGAGCCTTGGGGTCTGACTGGTTATAGAGGGGGTAGATGGTCTTTAAGCTACTCACCCTCTGATTACCAGTCAGGTCAGATCTACCATAGGACTCCCTCCATTGCCAAGTAGATTATCCCCTTGGGGTTGAATAGTCAGTTGATGGTACTGAAAGACCCTAGGGCAGTGGTGCCAAACTCAAATAGAAATGAAGTCACTAAACTATACATAAGGATCCTATGTGGGTGGCATATTGGCATATTATCATTATATATGTTCTCTCATATTTTTATTTATTTTGTTAAATTTTTTCCAATTACATTTTAATCTGGTTTTGGTCATGCTCCAAAAGACTGTTGGCCTCATTGTAGCCTATGGGTATATATTTGAGCCTTTGCCCTAGAATATACTCTGAGGTCTTTGTTGGAGAGGCAGCCAACTGTGAAGGGAGTTCACCTGGGATGCAGCTTCTGGGGAAAGGAAGTATGACATCTGCTTGTCTTTTATTTTAACTAATTATCCTTGCTAAGTGAGTACTTAGCTCAGCTGTTTCTATGTTGCTGAAGGGGTATGGGTGCTATCAAAATATAAATATAACAAAATTTAAAATTGGGAAATCTTTTTAAATCATTAAGGTTTTGTAGCCTCTGAATTTCAGCACCCTGGAGAAGAGCCCTGTAGGAATGGCAGTCTAAATAGCGGCATTCCCTTTGCTTCCTAATGTATGCTTGATAATTAAACCAACACTCTTTTTCCACAAAGGGCCCTTTCCCTTCTCCTGCTGGAAAATTTTTCTGAACATCAGAGGAAGATCCTAGTACTGCACTCCTTTGCTACAACCCAGAGCCTGACTATCATCTCTGACCCACAATGATATTTTGAACCCAGGAAGATGAACCAAGCCCTATGGAGAAGCTAAGACTTAAGCTTTGTCTACTCAGCAATACACATGCAAATGGAAACAACAGCAAAAAAACTAGTCATGGGGCAGCTAGGTGGTGCAGTGGATAGAGCACCAGCCCTGGAGTCAGGAGGATGTGAGTTCAAATCCAGCATCAGACACTTAACACTTATTAGCTGTGTGATCTTAGGCAAGTCACTTAACCACAATTGCCCTGCTTTCCTCCCTTCAAAAAAAAAAACTAGTCTTTTTTTTTTATTTAGAAGAATCTAGAAGTATGCTTCTTAATTATTTATGTAGAAATTTAAAAATGGTTTGAATTTCTAAAAGTTCAGTTCAATCTGACATGTAATTATTGGGTGCCTACCATAGGCCAAGCACTGTGGTTGGCACTGTGGATAAAAGACAAAAATGAATATGGCCCCTACCCTTAAAGAGCTTACAATGGGAAACTGGAATGGGGTATATTATGTATACAGATAAATAAAAACGAAATGTATACAAACTAAGTACAAAGTAATTTTAGGTAGACCATTCCTATTATTATCTTCCTGAATTTTTATTTAGAGATAAAAAATAAGTTTCATATTAAATCATTGAAAAGTCTACAGTATGAATTCATGATCTAAGAATTCTATTTTGTCTGTAAGTAGAAATTTTATTGACAGCTTTATTGATAGTAAGGAGATCAAGGAGGGTTTTATGTAAGACGTAGCCCCTGAGCTGAATTTTGAAGAAAGCTAAGAATTCTTTTTTAAAAATATTTTTATTTTATGAAATATTTCCCAATTACATTAAAAATTTTTAGATCTTTTTTTTTTTGTTGTTGTTTTTTGCCTTTTGGTGGGCAATTGGGGTTAAGTAACTTGCCCAAGGTCACACGAGTAGGTTTTTTTTTTTTTGGTGTCTGAGGCTGGATCCGAACTCAGGTCCTTCTGACTCCAGGGCCAATGCTCTACTCACTGCGCCACCTAGCCACCCCACATTAAAAATTTTTAACATTCATTTTTTAAAAATTTGAGTTCTAAATTCTCTCCTTCCCTTCCACCCCCTTCTCCACCCTTTGAGCAGGCAAGCAATATGATATTGATTCTACATGGGCATTCATGCAAAAGATATCCATATTAGAAGCTAGGGATTCCTGAAAGAAAAATTATCTTTTGTTTTTCTATCACCTTTATTTCTGAATATGTTTTTACCCTTTCTTTCTCCTCCCTCAAACTTATCAAGTCATTCCTTATAGCAGAATGAAAAAAGAAAAAGGAAAATCATTAGACTGTAAGCTCCTGGAGGTCAGGGACTATCTTTTTCTTTCTTTCTTTCTTGAGGCAATTTGGGGCTAAGTGACTTGCCCAGGGTCACACAGCTAGTAAATGTCTGAGGCCAGATTTGAACTCAGGTCCTCCTAACTCCAGCACTGGTACTCTACACCCAGGGACTGGGTTTTTTTTTTTTTTTTTGCCTCTTTTTTGTATCCCCAGCACTTAGCATAGTGCTTAGCACACAGTAGGTGCCTCATAAATATGTATTGAATTAAATGTTTGTTTTTTTAAAAAAATTTATCTAACACTTCAACTCACCCTGACATTGTATAGATCATCCCACACTCATTCTGTTGCCCCCACCCCAACTCCTGTGCAAAGAATGAAGGGAGTTCATTTTTCAAAAAAATCTCCTAGGCTAAACTTAGCCATTATAATTATACAACATTCTATTTCATTATTTGTTGTTCTTTCTTTTAATATTGTTGCAGTTATGTGTGTGTGTGTATAGTTTTCTTTGTTCTGTTTATTTCAATCAATCAATCAACAAATATATATTAAACCCCTACTATGTGCCAGGCACCATGCTAGTCAATGGGGAGAAAAGTATAAAGAATGAAACAATCCCTACTCACAATGAGTACATTCTAATGAGGGAGACAAGTTCATAGTGACGATGATGGTAGCTAACATTTATATGGCACCTCCCACGCGCAGACACTAAGTAAGCCTTTTATATTTATTATCTCATTTGATCCTCACAACAACCTTGAGAAGCGCGTGTTATTGTTATCTGCATTTTACGGATGAGAAGACAGAGGAATAGTTTAAGTGACTTACCTAGAGTCACACAGCTAGTTAAATGTCTCAGTGTCAGATCTGAACTCTGGTCTTAACTCTAAGATGAGCCTTTTATCCACTGCATCATGTTTCATGGATGCATATGTATACAAATATATAGGGACAAATATAGGGCAAACTGGTGGATAGAGTGTTGGGTCTAGAGTCAGGAAGACTCATCTTCCTAAATTCAAATCTGGTCTTAGATACTTACTAGTTGTGTGACCCTGGGCAAGTCACTTAACTCTCTTTGTCTCCATTACCTCATCTGTAAAAATGAACTGGAGAAGAAAATGGCAAATTGCTTCAGTATCTCTTGCCAAGAAACCCTTAAATGGGGTCATGAACTGAAAAATAAGTGAACAACAGCAACAAACTACAAATATATACAAAGAAGCGAAATACAAAGTAGTTTGGGCAAGTGGACACTAGCAGTTGGGGAGGTGGGATGAGGCATGGCCTTGTTCTGTATCAGTTCATATAAGTCTTCTAATGCTTCATGGATTCTTCATATGCATCAGCATTTCCGTGGTGAGGTAATATTCCTACATACATGTACCACTATTTGTTTAGGCATTCTTAATCAATGGATATTAACTTTGTTTCCAGTTTTATCCTTCCCACCACCTTGGGGCACCATATTAAATAGCAACCCTCACCTCTCCCCCTGATTTATGTTTGAAAGTTGAATCAGGTGTTCTTTTCCAGAAAGGGCCCATTTCCTCTTTTCTCCTCCTTGTTAATTGGTTGGCTGGATTTTTGCTTTTCATCCAGATGTTTGTCACCGCCCACAATCACAGTCACCAAAGGGTCAAGTGAGGTATCCAGTCATTCCACAAGTCAATGACAGTCTGGTGATTAGTAATAAAACCACCTGGTGGGTGCTTCCTATACCCTGATCATGGCCTGTCCAGTTCTCTTCTGAGGGATGAAAGGTGAATGAAGGAATATCCCCTTCCCTCTTTCTAATCCTCTCTTTCCTCTTGTTTTTTTCCTCTGGGTGCAGAATCACCTCCACTGTAGCCTGTGACATGGACCTCTCAAAGTATCCCATGGATGAGCAGGAGTGTATGCTGGACCTGGAAAGCTGTAAGTCCCGGTTGAGCAACCTAGACCCTGCTGGAAACTTCTTCTTAGGGGCAGGAAGCTTCAGCCTAAAGCCTGTATTTCCTCCCATACCTTCCTGAAAATACAGACAGAATCATAACTAGCAATTTTGCTGTGCAGGGACAAATTTCACCAAAAAGGGTTTGGAAATTGAATTATCATTCTTTTCCCAAAAGGGTCTTTTCCTTCCTCCTGGGGGAAAATTTTATTAACAGGGGCATGATGACAGATTCACCCTGCTCAGGGGTGGTCATGCCAGGGGTGGGATGGCTGATCTTCCAGAAAGTCCAACCCATGTCTCTGTAAAGCAGTTGGTGATCCCTAACCCATTAACTCTTTTTTTTTTTTGGAGGGCAATTGGGGTTAAGTAACTTGCCCAAGGTCACACGGCTAGGTTTTTGTTTGTGTGTGCGTTAAGTGTCTGAGGTCAGATCTGAACTCAGGTCCTTCTGACTCCAGGGCTGACGCTCTACTCACTGCGCCACCTAGCCGCCCCCCCCATTAACTCTTGAAAGATGACAGACGGGGAAGAGGGATGCAGGAGTGAGAGGGTTCAGGCCCCAGGAGAGCATCTGATGGCAATGAGACTTTGGTGATTTGTCCCAATTCTGAGTTGAAAGAATAAAGTCATGAGACAGGTAACTCTGGTGTAACTGACTGGTAGGTCAGAAGCCTACAATGGAAAGGAACTATGCTTTCTGGATTATGGGCATCCTGATGCAAAACCCTAGTCAACATGTCCTAGTTATGGTTCTGTGCTCCCATCCTGACCCTTCTTGCCCAAATGCTTGTGACAGATATAGGCCAACCTCAAGATAATGAATTAAAGGTGATGCTAATTTGGGGCTTTTCATAAGCTAGAAACTACATCCCAAAATAGGGGTTTTCATTCTGAGCAGGAAGCATCATCAGGGGACCCTCTTCTTTCTAGTTATAAGATAACAGATTAGAGCTAAAGACCACTGAGTTCAACCCTCTCACTTTACAGATGAAGACGCTGAGGCACAGAGAGGTTAACATATTTTGTCCAGGGTCACATGGTTAGTAAATGCTTGAGGTGGGATTTGAATGCAGATATTTCTCACTCCAAGTCCAGCATTCTAACCACTGTGTTATGCTGCCTCTCAAAAGTCTTAATAATTGCATCCTGGAGAAAGCTAAAAAAATATTCTAGGAGGGTGGCTAGGTGGCATAGTGAGTGGAGCACCGGCCCTTGAGTCAGGAGGACCTGAGTTCAAATCCGACCTCAGTCACTTATCACAAAAACTAGCCATGTGACCCTGGGCAAGTCACTTAACCCCAATTGCCCTCCAAAAAGCAAATATATATATATATATATATATATATATATATATATATATATATATATATATTCTAGGGGTATGTGAGAGCCCCGTCAGCTGTTTGGGCTTTGGTTTTGTCCAGGCTGCTTCACTTAGCAGCTCATTCAGGACAAATACAGACAGGAGGATTCTGATACATTCCAACTAAAATTTAACCAGTATTCATAAAACACCATGTGCCAGATATAGTGTTAGGTGCCGGGATACAAAGAGAATACAAAAGAACCTAGCCCTTATTTGCTAGGTGCTTACTCCCTGCTGGAGGTGGGTGGGAATGGGACAGTAAAGCATGGACTGAAACAAGCAAATGTAAAACATATACAAAAAATGCAGAGTAATTTTAAGAGGGGGGGGGGGGACATTAACAGCTAGAGATATATGGAAAGGTCTTATCTAGACCTTTTGTGGCACCTGCACTGTGTCTGAAGGGAGCTAAAGACTCTCCAAGGTACTGAATACATTCCTATTACCAGAACTGTCCTGGCCTGGGTGAGCCAGAGTACATAATGCATGGAGAATTGGCCTCAGAGTCAGGAGGATCTGGATTCAAATCCTGCCTCTTTCCCGTGTTGGTTGTGGGTCAAGTTCACCTCCAAAAGTCACCTCCAAAACTATAAACTGAAGAGCATGTGGCAAGCTGCTTTTGTAGGGGGACTTTCCTCACTTGGGAATTCCCCAAATCAATGAGATTACAGATCAGGGTTGAAAGAAAAAAAAATAGAAGAGTTAAGGAAAAAAAAATTTAAAATAGAACTAAACCTCTCTGGACCAAAATGTGCTCATCTGTAAAATGGCAGCACCCCAGGGAGGTTGTGAGGATCCAGTGAAACAATATAGGTAAGATACACTGTAACCCTTAAGGCCATATAGAAATGAGAATTCTTGACAAGAATGGGTGACTCTTGTTCCTCAAGCAACCCAAACACATTTACTTCTCTCCTCCATAGTCATTGGCCTCCTGGTTCCAGTAGTCAGAGATCTGAAGCTGAAAGGGATCTAGGAGATCCTCAAATCCAATGCCCTTGTTTTCTAGGTGAGGAAATTGAGCCATAGAGAAGCTAAGGACTTGGCCAGAATCACTCAGCTAATAAATTTCTGAGGAAGGATTCAAAACCAGGTTTTTCTGACTCCAAGGCCAATGCCCTATCCATCCCACAATTAGACTCTCAAAGTACTGATCTACATTCCTTAGAAGCCCAGTCCTTACCTTGCTCTTAACTTTCCCCTCATTGGGCAGTTCTCAGAACCTAATCACACAGATTGACTTGGAAAGAACCATCCCCACCCCTCCTAGTGATGGAACTCAGTTGGGGATGCTTACAGTTCAGCCTGAGTTTGGAGAGAAGCCCTGGTGTCCTCTACTTATACAAGGGCTGGTTCCCCTGAATCTTCTCTGGGCCTGGAAACTCCTTCCTAAGTTCCTGAAGAGTCTGCCTATCTTGGGAAACTCCATTTGTTGGGTTTCTAGACCCTCAGCACCAGATGTTATCATTGATCAAGGACTGGAAGGAACCTCAGTGTCTCCTACCCTACCCTCCTCCTCATTGTACATAGGTTGAGAGAGGAAATGAATTGTCCAAATCCCCACAGGTTTTCAATAACAAAGTCAGAATTTGAACCCAGGCCCTCTGACAGCAAATCTAGAATTCTTTTCACTGCACCTTGCTTTTTCCTACCTTGGGAAGCATCGATCTCAAACACATGGGGGAACTACCATCTTCAGTGGGTCTGGGCAGAAGAGCATGGGGGCTGCTGGGGAGCTGCCTTCAGAGCCTAGCCTTCGCTGTTTTATTGGTCTGCTTCCCTTTGCAGATGGCTACTCTTCAGAGGATATTGTGTACTACTGGTCAGAAAACCAGGAGCAAATTCATGGCTTAGACAAGCTACAGTTGGCGCAGTTCACCATCACCAACTACCAGTTCACCACTGAGCTAATGAACTTCAAATCTGGTAACAAGGCTTCTCTTGTTCAGACAATAATGGAGATGGCCAACTTTACTTATTAAGAAAATAAACCCAAGCTCATGGGAGTTGATAAGAGCACAGCCAGGCTCCAGAAGGGTGATGATTAGTTATTTCTTTTATATCTTCTTTTTTGCTTCATCTAAGGACCACTCTGGGTTTCACTGGAACTAAAGGTACAGATAGATCTTCCTAAGGCAAGTGTGTCCAATGTGCCCTGGATGGACCCACTCTGCTGTGTTGTGTTCAGTTCTGGGCACCAGTTTAGAAAGGACATTGATAATCTGGAGAATGTCTAGAGGATGATAACAAGGTTAGTGAAGGGATCCTAGATCCTCAATCTGGAACTGAAAGGATTTTAGAGAGGCCATCTAGCCCTACCCTATCATTTGACAGATGACAAAACTGAGGCTTTGAAAGATGAAGTGAATGAAAATATCAGAGGCAAAATTTGAACACAGGTCTTCTTGACTCCAAGGCCAACATTCTATTCAACATTTCTTGAAGTGAGGAACTGGGGAAGTTTAACCTGGAGAGGAGGACATTTAGGGAATGACATGATAGCCATCTCCCAGCATGTGGAGGGCTGTCATGTGGAAGAGATAGATTTGTTCTTCTTGGTCCCAGAGGACAGAACTGGGAGGAATGGGTGGAAGACATAGAGACATGGATTTAGGCTTGAAGCAAGGAGGAACTTTCTAACAATTAATGCTAGCCCCAAATTTCATTAGGGCCAGCTAGGTGGCACAGTGTATAGAGAGCCCTGGATCCAGACTCAGGAAGACTTGGGTTCTGTTATGACCTTACACACTTAATAGACCCTGGGCAGGTCTCTTGACCTCTTTCTGCCTTCATTTCATTGTCTACAAAATGGGAATAATAATAGCATCTGTTTCCCAAGATTGTGAGGATCAAATGAATTCACATTTTTAAAGTCCTTTGCAAACCTCTGTACAAATTTAGGGTTAAGATTGTATAAATGCTAGCTACCATCGTTATTATTATTGGGAATGGACCACCTCCCTCCTGGAAGTCTCCAAATAAAGGATAGAAGGCTGCTCATTTGTAAGGAATGGCCCTGGCCAGGTGTGGCTGGACCCAGAAAGCCACTGAGGCCCCATCCAATGATGGGATCCTCTGATTCTGGGAATGACTGTTTGTTCAGCCTCTAATGACTGAGCAGTCAGGGCCAAGCAAGCCAATGATATGGGTATAGAATGCCTACAGAGAGATGGGAATCTGTAAGATTATAGATCCAAAGTAAGAAGGCTCTCTAGAGGTCCCAGGAGTAAAATTTTAGAGAAGGAAAGGACCTTAGAGATCAGTGATCCATGCTCTCCTTTTAAGAGGAGGAAGCTGAGACCAAGAAAATAGAAATGACTTGTCTAAAGTCACACAGGCACTTAAGCTACATACGCAGGATTTGAACTCAGGTCTTCTGAGCCCTCACCTCTCATCCCCTGACTCTTTCCATTGTACCTCACTATTTCCTGAGTATTTTGAGGGTAATGAGACTTTCCTAGGCTTGGGTTGTCGATGTGGCGTGGGGGCTCATGGTTGTCATGCTTTCTCTGCTAGAGCTATACTCTTTGAAAGAGGAACTATAAAAGAAAGAAAAAAAGGGAAAAAAAAGGAAGAGATACTGTCTTGTGACCCAGAAAGGACTGAGGTTTGGGGGGGGGTCTGGGTTTTTTGTTCCTTTCTGTGGCTCTCAGAAGCCCCTTCCATGTGCCAGAAGCTTAGCAAGGATCCCACCAGAAAACCCTCCTCCTGTGAATGGGCTACTGGGCAGAGATAAGCAGAACCTACTGTTGCTTGCACTTATGTAGCCAGATGAGACCAAGAGCCATGAGGCAACAGGGGTTTATGTGTATGTTTTATAGCAGGCCAATTTCCCAGACTCAGTCTACACTTCAACCTGCGGAGGAATCGAGGTGTCTACATCATCCAGTCCTATATGCCTTCCATCCTTCTGGTTGCCATGTCCTGGGTCTCCTTCTGGATCAGTCAGTCTGCTGTACCTGCCAGAGTGTCACTAGGTGAGGAGGGTGTGAGCTCAGGGAAGGGGCTAGGAGTACAAGGCCATGAGAGAGGAAGGAGATAGAGGATCACTGATCCTGAGCTAGAAGGGACCTTAGTGAATGGAGGCAGACAAAGGTGAAGTGACTTGTCCAGAGTCACACAGCTGGAAAGGATCTGAGGAAGGATTTGAACTCAGGACTTCCTAACTTTGAGTTTAATCCTCTATATATCATGACATGCTGCCTCTGGGGTGAAGGAAAGGAAGGATGAGTTCCATAGTTCTCACAATGACCATTCACAAGATTGAATTTCCAAGGGTGGTTGGGAAAGGTTGGGACCACTCCCTCTTCATTATGGAATTTTTTTCCATATGACATACATTTATAGGTCAACCCATAAGTCACTCAGCAAACATTTGAGTGCCCTGGCAAGGGGAGGGACAACGACAGGGGAAGGGACTCTGACCCTAGAATACTGGTATCAATAAGGGGTGACTTCAGGGAGTCACCAGAAGAGAACCATATTTATTAAGAGGTTTCAGCCTGGAGCCTTCTGGAATGCATGAGCTAAATTTCAAATCCCACCTCAGACAGTATGACCCCTGGGCAAGTCATTTAACCTTTGTCTGCCTCAGTTTTGTCTGTAAAGTAGGGATGATGATTGTTATGAGGACCAAATTTGATCTTAATGTGTAAAACATTTTGTAGCTCTTAAGTACTATATAAATGTGTTATTATTATTATTAATGAAGTAATCTGTGGATATTGAAAAGCTACATAAATTCTAGTTGTTATTATAATTATTAAGACTAAGTCTTGCGGCAGCTAGGTGGTGCAGTGGGTAAGAGCGCCTGCCCCGATGACCCAGGATTGGTTCTGGCCTCAGAAAATGAGCACCCACACATAAATAATGACTGGCCATGTAACCTGGAGCAAGTTACTTAACCCCAATTGCTTAAAAAAAAGGACTAAGTCTTACACTATTATTCTGCTCAAGAACCCTCATTGACTCCCTATTGCCTCCAAGAGAATATATAATTTCCTCAGCTTGTCACTCCCTAAGCTTAGCTCTGTAGCTCACCTCTGTTCTTTACTCAGGCTATCTCCTATACCTGGATTGTATTTCCTCTCCACATTTGCCTCTTAGAATTCCCAGAAGCCTTCTCTTATGGAAACCTTTCTTGGTCCCTTTAGCTCTTAGTACTCTTTCCACATTCTTTGAATGAACACATATTTCCCTGCATATATTATTTCCATTTCCACACTGCCTTCTCCCAATAGAATGTGGTAATAATAATAACAATAACTACAAAACAAAAACAAGAGGGATAGGGACAAGATTCAAGATTTCATTGGTACAGGGAACTTATGGGTGAGGACATTCCCTTTGCTAATGCATGTTGATACTTTCTCTTTAATTTGCAATCTCTCTTTTTTAAAGTTATTTTTAATTTTTTGCCTTTTTTGTGGGGGGAGGGCAGGGCAACTGGGGTTAAGTGACTTGCCTAAGGTCACACGGCTAATAAGTGCTAAGTGTCAGAGGCAGATTTGAACTCAGGTCCTCCTGAATCCAGGACTGGTGCTCTGTTCACTGCTCCACCTCACTGCCCCACAACTTGTAATCTCTGAGAGCTGTCCAGTGTACTGAGAGATTAAGTGGTTTATTTTTATTAGTAGTTGTTATTCATTATAAATGAAGCAATGATTCTTATGAATCACATTTATATAGTCCTCCAAAATTTGAAAAAACTCTTCACCTACATGATTTCATTTTATCTTCACCCATGAGTGCTATTATTGTCCCCACTTTACAAATAAGGGAACTGAGGCTCACAGTATCAAGTGACTTAGCCAGGGCTAAATCTGTTTTCTAGCTCTATAGCTAGGAAATATCTGAGGTTCCAGAGTTTCAAACCCAGGTCTTCCTGACTCCAAGTCCAGGACTCTATCCACTGTGGCACACTGACACTCAAGTGGGCATAGGGTTAGGAAGACCTGAGTTCAAATCTAGCCTCAGACATTTACTAGTTGAGTGAGTCTGGTCAAGTAATTTAACATGTCTACTTTGGTTTACTCAACTGTAAAAGAGGAGTGATAATAGCACCTACCTCATAGGGTTGTGAGGATCAAATGAGATACTATTTGTTAAGTACTTAGCACAGTACTTGGCACACAGTAGGTGCTTAATAAATGTTTCTTCCCTTCCTCCTTTCCTTTCTCCTCTCCTTCCTTCTCTATCTTCCCTCTTTACTTAAGGGCAAGGACTATTTTTATTTTTTGACTTTGTATTTCCCAATGACTACCACAGTGCCTTGCACACAGTAGGCTCCCAATAAATGCCTGTTGGATTTGACTGGTTGCCTGACTGGCTCTCTTGACTATCCTCTCTCAGGTATCACCACAGTGTTGACCATGACCACACTGATGGTCAGCGCCCGCTCTTCCCTCCCGCGGGCATCAGCCATCAAAGCACTGGATGTGTACTTCTGGATCTGCTATGTGTTTGTGTTTGCTGCACTGGTGGAGTATGCCTTTGCCCACTTCAATGCAGATTATATGAAAAAGCAAAAGGCCAAGCTGAAGGTCACCAAGCAGAGCAGCGAGGTGAGTGTCCTGGGGAGCAGGATTCAGAGGTCTTTCCAGCAGGCTGTTCTCTTTGCTTGGCATCCAGGGTCAGGGACAGGCCTTTTCCCTCCTAGAGAACTGTCAGAGATGCTGCTCTGTACCTTCCCTCCCACTGAGTGCAGCCTGACTCTCAGCCCAGTGCCAATTCTCAGCATAAGTGGCTGGGAGCCGGCTGTCCCTGTGCCAACATGGGAGGAGAATGGGCATCCAGGATGCTTGTGATATAAGCTGCTGGTGGGCAGAGACAGAGCTTTTCCTTGTTATTGCTCATAGCAGAGCTTGTCACGGGGACCCTTCCCATAATAGGCATGTGCTAAATGCTTATTGATTCAAACTGAACAAGGTAATAGGGAGGTAGTGTGGGGGCCTTTGAGACAGAAAAACATGGGTTCAAGCCATGCCTGACATGCAGTGATTGTTTAACTCTGTCACAGAGAGAGAGAGAAAGAGAGAGAGAGAGAGAGAGAGAGAGAGAGAGAGAGAGAGAGAGAGAGAGAGAGAGAGAAGAGGGAGAGAGGGAGGGGGGAGACAAAGAGAGGGAAAGATAGAGGACATATAAAATGGATGGAAGGATAGACAGATGGACAAATAGATAAATACATACATAAGAGATAGATGATAAATATAGATAGATGGAAAGATGAACAGGTGGATAGACAGGCAGATGATATATAAGATGGAGGGAAGGAAGGAACGATGGACAGATGACAAAATGGATGGATAGGCAGACAAATAAATTATATATAAGATGGATGGAAAGATGGATGAATGGAATGGATAGAAAGTTTATAAGATGGATAGAAGAAAGGATAGAGGGACGGACAGAGACAGATAAATAAGATATATAAGATGAATGAAAGGGAGGATGGATAGATAGATAAAATGGATAGGAGGGTGGACAGCTAGATGGACAGACAGACAGATTAATACAGAGATAGAGATGATAAATATAGATAGAGTGTTAATAATCACTTACAGTGTTCCTGACACTGGCCTAAGTACTGAAAATACAAACACAAGCCAGCAAGACAGTCCCTACCCTCAAGGAGTGCCCATTCTAACAGAAGAAGACAGCCATGAAGGGATTTGGGGGATGCAAGGTGGAATGTGAGGGAGGCCACCCAAACAAGGACAATGCAGCTAATGGGAAGAAGTCTAGGGAGAGAGTCCAAGTCAAAATGAAGAGGGAACTGGTGTCCTTCCTGAAATCATGGTCCCAGAGAGGGAGACACCAGTCAGAAGAAGAGGACTCCAAGACAAAGGTTTCTTAGGTGAGCAATGAGGCATGTTGGGAAAGGGAGTAGGGGTCTGGAGAGAGTTCAGGTGGTAGTAACTGGCCCTCTCAGTGCCCCAAACAGTGACCTAATGGATAGAGTAGGTGCCTGTTGTCTGCACTGATAAAAGGAACTGGCTCAGTGAGAGCCTGGTAGAGAATTGAAGTCACAGCCCAAGAAAGAAAACCAAATAAGCCTGGCCCTGTGGGGTTATCTCTGGTTTTATTGGAGCTGAATCCTTGCTTTCCCTTTTCAGAGTCTTGATTTTAAGGAGCTGGGGTTGTTTTGTCTACAAAAGACTCAGGGGGTGGGGATATAAGGTAGGGAACATGGCAATTGACTTCAAGTATTTGAAGGGATGTCATGGGGAACACAGATGCAACTTCCTTTGCTTCCAGAGGGCAAAGCCATGAGTGGTGGAAGTTAAAAGAAAAGTAGATTCATACTTGATGTCAAAAAATTTTCCTCAGTCAAACAACAGTCAAAAAACATTTATTAAACATATACTGTTTACCAGACACTTGCTAAATGCTGGGGATACAAAGAAAGGCAAATATCAACAAGCATGTATTAAGCACCTACTATATGCCAGGTACTGTGTCAAGCACTGGGGATACAAAGAAAGGCAAAAGACAGTCCCTGCTCTTAGGGAGCTCACAACATGCAAAGAGCTATATACAAAAAAGTTATAGACAGGAGAAAGGAGAAAGAATCAATGGAGGGAAGGCACTTAGAGTCAGGACGAAAATGAAAGGCTCCTTATAGTAGGTGAGACATTAGTTGGGACTTGGAGGAAACCAGGGAAGTCCAGAGGCAGAGATGAGGAGTGAGAGCATTCCAGGCTTTGGGGACAGCCAGAGAAATTGCCCAGAGTTCGAAGATGGAAGGTGTTGTTCGAGGAACAGTTGAGAAGCCAGTGCCACTGAGTCACAGAGTACATGGCGGGCAGTAAGATATAAGAAATTGAGAAGGTAAGAGAGGACCAGTTTCCATGAAGTCTAAAAGGGGAATTGGAGGTTGCAGAATCATAATACCACAAATTTGGAGCTGTGAGGGACCATAGAGTGTATCGAGTCATAGTATCCGCAGATCATAGATTCTAGATTCTTCCCCTCCTTTTATTTTATTTTTATTCTCCCAGTGGTTAACCATTCTATCTCTGAGAAACCATGAAACAGAAAACAAGACAAACTCTTCAGAAACATTGATCAGGAAACAAGTTTATGAAATTATATTTGTAAAGTGCTTAATAACATTGTTCCTGGCATATAAAAAGTGCTTAATAAATGCACTTCCCTGTTCCTTTCCCTTCTTTTCTCCCTTAGTAAGAGAAGTGAGACTGTTGAAATCTTGATTTTAAGGATTGCTAAACTGAGCCCCAGAGATTGGTGTGGCTCAAGGCCACACAGGTAGTAAGTAACAGATGTGGGATTTGAACTCAGGTCCATGGATCCAAATTTAGTACTTGTATTTCTACTAAGCCATACCCATTTTGCAGATGAGTACATTTCAACACCCTCTCATGTATTGTCTTCTCCCAGTGGAGAAGCTCCTTGAGTACTGGACTTTCTTTTTTTTTTTCTTCCTCAGCTTATATGTACATCCCAATCATTTTTAGCACAGTGACTGACACATAGTAGGCACTTTCCCCCAGTTTGTATTTACACCCTCATCAGTTATCACAGTGACTGGTACCTAGTAAGTGCTTTTCCCAGCTTGTATCTACATCCCCATTATTTAGCACAGTGACTGACACATAGTAGACACTTTCCCCCAGTTTGTATTTACACCCTCATCTGTTAGCACAGTGACTGGCACGTAGTAGGTGCTAGATAAATGCTTTTTGACTTGACTAGGTCACACAGGTGGTAGGTAGCAATGGGTCTACCATCACTGGAGGGGAGCTGAGACTTCTTCCAGCTGAAGTTGGTGGACCATTTGTCAGGAATGTTGTTGAAACCGGTTTAGAACTGGATTGGATTCGATGGTCCCTGAAACCCCTTCCAGCTGGGGGATATTATGACTCTTAAAGATCTGGAAGACCCTGTGTTCACCTTCTGTCCTTCTAAATCCAGCTTTCTTCTTAGTGCTTTCTTTATTCCAGGACTCAGCATCAGGTCTGGTGCATAGTGGGCACTTGTGTATGTAACAGACTAATTGTCTGATTAGGAGGAATCAGTTCCTGCCCTTTGTGACTCAGGGCCAACCCTGCTATCACTGGGACAATGGCAAAGAGGGTGGGGACAGGCTGGCTGTTTTAGTGTGTGTGCTCCGGCAGCAGACAGATCCTGTGAGAGGTCCTTTTTCCCTCCCCAAGCACTAGTTGACATTCTCCAGGGAGAGGCAATATAGCATAATGCATAGGCAAGACCTGGTTCAAATCCTGCCTGAGAAGGACCTAAGAAAAGTCACTTAACTGGACCTCAGTTTCCCCCTCGGGAAAATGAGAGGCTATTGAAAATAAAGTTTAGTTAAAAAAATAAGTTGAGGAGGTTAGATTCGGTGGCATCCAGGGTCCTTTCCAGCTCTCAGTCTGTGACCCTCTGGTCCCTTGCAGGTCAATGTGAAGAATGCTATCGTGCTGTTCTCCCTCTCTGCTGCCGGCATCAATCAGGAACTGGCCATTTCCCATCGCCAACACAAAATCCCAGGAAACCTCATGGGCTCCTATCGCTCAGTGGAAGTGGAGACAGGGGAGATGAAGAAGCAGGAGGGATCTACAGCCAGAAAAAAGGGAGGCCTGAGGTCATTTTTCAAGCCCATTGACGCTGACACCATAGACGTCTATGCCAGAGCGGTGTTCCCAGCAGCCTTTGCTGCTGTCAATGTTATCTACTGGGTGGCATACACCATGTAAAAGCAGCCACACACACACACACACACACACACACACACACACACACACATATCTTCTGGAGCTAGTGGGTGCAGCTTTTGGACAATCCAGCCCTGCTTTCACCTCACTGCTACAAAGAGACACTGGACCTCTGGTCCGGTTTGTACCTTTGACTTTTTTATTTTTTAAGTGAAAGAGGAAAAAATTCCTGAAGGAAAAAAAGACAACCTTTGAAACCTCTCGCTTCACTTCACTACTCACCAGGCAGAGGAACATCTTTCCAGTTCTGAAGTCCTCAGTTTACCACTCATACTGGTTCTGAAGAGAGAACTCCAAATGCTAAGCTACCCCAGGATGATCAGATCGGGGTCACAGCAGCAGAAAATGTTTATGGAATCCTAGAAGGGACTATAGAGAACATTAAATTCCCCACTTCTCATTTTACAGAGAAGGAAACTGAGGCTCAGAAAAGGGAAAAACTTTCCCCAGTCACATAGATGGCTTTGCCGGTCCCGGCTATTCCTTTCTCACTTGGGGTCTGACCTCTTGACTTCTGGGTGACTGAGGACCCTGTGGAAAGTCTGGATTTTTAGACCCACAGGATGCTTCTCTGTTTCTAGGTTCTCTGGGTTTGGTTGCGTCTGGTAGAGGAGAGAACCTGAGGGTTCTCACTGTGGTTATTGTGTATCTTGGATTAAATGTTAAAAAGAAAAAAAAATCTCAGCTGATCTGTGGCCCCTGCATGTAATAAAGGATTTCTCTTAGAAGGGGGCTGCATTCTTCAGTGACAGCTTACCTAGTCCCCATGCCTGCAGGAGATGCCTGCACCCCTGGGTAGGAGTGCCTGGCATGTGATGCTTTTGAACACGACAAGGAAAGGGAACATTTGAGTGGAATGAAAACTTGCCCCTTCCTGCTTCTGCCTGTTTTGTGACTCAGGCTTGACTTTATAAGGCCAGAGTAAAAAAAGATGAAATAGTGGAGGATTTCTTTTTTCTATCCTTAGTCCTATTTATAACTTAAATAAAATCACTGATATCACCAGGGAAGAGGATGCTGTGAGGAAAAAGGAATGATTCTCAACTCAACCCTCAGAGAAAACATCTCCATGGTCAGTCATTTTCAAATGACCAATTCCAG
The DNA here is from genome assembly GCA_011680675.1 of Gymnobelideus leadbeateri. Lineage (NCBI taxonomy): Eukaryota > Metazoa > Chordata > Mammalia > Diprotodontia > Petauridae > Gymnobelideus > Gymnobelideus leadbeateri. The sequence goes on from WOXC01001050.1 coordinate 137,781, forward strand.
TCTTAATAGAAACTTTGTGCCCTACAACTCCAGAAAGAAGTGAGCTGACTCCAGCCCTTATATATCCCCCCAAAGCAGATTGTTCTACTTAGGAGCAGAACTGAGGAGTGACAGAGGTTTGGCTCTTTTTAATAGATGATATTCGTAATAAGGGCTAATATTTATAGATAGATAAATATATAATTATGTATAGTTATATATTACTATATATAATTATATAATATATTACATAATATATACATATATAATACAGTATGATATATAATATAAAATTATATATTTATAAATTTTATGTCTTCACAACAACCCTTTTATTCATTTAAACAATCTATTAGCATTTATTAAGCACCTACTGTGTGCCAGGCTGTGACTACGGGTTGTGTTAAGCTTTAGGATACAAAGAGAATCTAAAAGACAGTCCCTGCCATCAAAGAGCTTCCAATCTAATGGGGGAGGCAACCTGCAAACAGATATATGCAATCGTTAAATTGTTTCAGTCATATCTGACTCTTTCTGAGCCCATCTGGGCTCAGATGGCAGAGATTTACCATTTCCTCCTCCACTTCATTTTAGGAACTGAGACAAACAGGGTTAAATGACTTGCCCAGGGTCACCCAGCTACTAAGTGTCTGAGGTCAGATTTGAACTCAGGGAGATGAGTTTTCCTGACTTCAGGCCCAGCTATATGCAGGATAAATAAGAAATCATTGAAAGAGGAAAAAACACAAGAATTAAGAGGAGTTTGGGAAAGTCTTCCTGTAGCAGGTGGGATTTTAATCAGGACTTAAAGGAAGCTGGAGAGGTCAGTACTTGGAACAGACGAGGAAGAGTGTGGTAGGTGCTATTTTTAGTCCCATTTTTACAGATGAGGAAACTGAGGTAAACAAAAGTTAAATGACTCATCCAGAGTCATATAGCTGGTAAGCGTCAGGCTGGATTTAAATTCAAGTCTTCCTTGCTCCAACCCAGCACTCTCTCTACTCTATCACTTAGCTGATTTATAGAACATAGATCTGATTTATAGATTGTGGAACTGGAGGCCTAAGAGAGCTGTGATATTAATCATCTCCAACCACCACATTTCCAGAGAGGAAACAGACACCAAGAAACAAAGACATTTTGTCCAAGGTCACAAAAAATAAAGCGGCAAAATCAAGATTTAAACCCAGGCCCTCTGACATGGGAAGGTCTTTCTGATCAGAGTGACTGTCATTTTTAGCAGACCTTAACGTGTGTCAAGCTCCCTTCCTTCATTGTCTCCTTTGGGTCTTTCACCAGCCCTGTAAGGCAAAGAAGTCCTAACAGATAGCATGGACCCATTTCACAGATGAAGAAGAATCAGGGGTGAGATTTGAATCCTAATCTTCTCATTGCCAAATCCACTGGAAAATTCTTCCTTGGGAAACCCCATTCTACAGACCAGGAGAGTGAATTTAAATGACTTATGGGAGGTCAGACAGCTAGGAAGTGAGTGAGGAGGAAGGTGTTGAAAGGAGGACTTCCCTGAATCCTAAGTCAGTGTGGGTCCTGCCTTCAAAGGAGCCCTCCCCATTGCATCTGCACGGTCACTCAAAGGCAGTTGGCTGTAGTTGATTGAAAGCTGGTTTGGGAATAAGGAAGAACCTGGGAACCAATCTCCCACTTCCTCCCCACCCATGGGCAAGTTATTAACTGCGTGGGCGCCTTGCTTTCCTTATCTAGTAAATGGAGTTAATAATAGCTGTTATTCTTGCCTTCCGGGGTTGCAGTAGGGCTGGGATGAGAGAAGAGATTTTAACTGATCTATAAACCTTAAAGGGTTCTAGAAATGCCAGTGGCTATTATTGTCATCATTACGAGACTGTGGTGTCTCTGAAGGTAAAGTCTCAGCAGGAAGGAGGAAGCTGAATCTGGGTCCTGGAGCCAGGGCAAGGCCTGATTTTCAAGGCCTTGAGGAGAGGCCAAGTATGTGTCTTCTGGACACTAGAGAGAAGGGTTCTTAACTTGGAATCCATAGACTAACATGTCCATGAACTTTGAAAAATATTTGTATTTTGGTAATGATTTCAATATAATGGGTTTCTGTGTGTGTGTGTGTGTGTGTGTGTATGAACATATATATATATATATATATATATACATATATATATATATATGGAGAGAGAGAGTGAGAGTGTTTCCTTTGTAATCCTATGTATTTTATTTTATGCATTTAAAAACATGATTCTGAGAAGGGGTGCCAGGCCTCTCCAAACTGACAGTCCAAGAGGATCGATTACACACAATAAAGGTTAAGAACCTCTGTCCCAAATCAGCATGGCCAGCCTCTCTGGAATGGCCTGCTAGCCTGTGCTAGTGAGAAATCTCATTTTGCTGGTCAAGCAAAGGGTAACCAACATGAAGACTGGGCAGTTAGATATCAGTGGACAGAGCACCATGCCTGTAGTCAGGAAGACTCATCTTCCTGAGTTTAAATCTGGCCTTAGACACTTACTGTGTGACCCTGGGCAAGTCACTTTACTCTGTTTGCCTCAGTTTCCTTATCTGTAAAATGAGCTGGAGAAGGAAATGGCAAATGGCTCCAGGATCTTTGCGAAGAAAGCACAGAGGGAGTCACAAAAAGTCCGACATGACAGAAATACAATTGAACAACAAATAGAGGGTAAGCCAAGGAGAGCATCAGTGTTCATGGAGGAGTGAATTAGGCCAGGCAAGGGTTGCTGCATGAGAAGAATCTGGGAAGCTGTTATTCGGGAGGGCAGTGGAAACAGAAAAGGATGGAATGAATGATGATGCTCTCAAAGGGAACAAGCCATGCAAGGGATTGTGTAAGATGTCACTGCCCAGTGCTAACAAATATCCCAGAGACCCCTGTGAGCTAGGAAGAGGATAAAATGTAAAGCCCAGGGGTCCTGAATACCTCCCAGGGACAGAGTATTAGCTCTGGAGCCAAGAACACCTGGGTTTGAATCTTGCCTCAGTCTCGTGGTGTTGTTCAGTTGTTTGTCAGCCGTATCTGACTGTGACCCCATTGGGGTTCTCTTGGCAGAGACACTGGAGTGGTTTGCCATTTCCTTCTCCAGCTCATTTTTACAGATGAGGAAACTGAGGCAAACAGAGTTAAGTGACTTGCCCAGGGTCTAGTAAGGCCAGATTTGAACTATAAGTCTTCCTGACTCCAGGTTTAGCACTCTGCACTATTGCACCACCTAGCTACCTATCACATGTATGTATTATATATTATACACACATGTAGAGTGTATGTATATGTATAATAAAATCACTGGACCAGTCCCTGTCTATCCATCCAGGCCTATCTGTATGTATGTGCATACATATTTATTTGTTTTACCTGTGTACTATCTGTCATACATACATGTGTGTATATGTCTGAAATCATAGGTCCAGTTCCTATCTATATTTTGTTATATATTACATTTATATGTCTATCCATCCAATCTATCTATCCATACACATGTACACATTTGTCACATACCCTCTGAGCTATGTTCCCTGCCCCCCAACTTGCACTCCCAGGGGAGGGTTTTTAGCCTGTTTCTGTGCCCACAAATCAATCACGGGGGTCCAGTGATAGGGAGAACCAAGACCTTCCCAGTTGTGTGGCCCCATTCCATGGTGGCTGCTCATGGCCATGGTGAAAATCAGCCAGTCAGATTCAGGGCCATGAGCTAAACAGAAAGATCCTGTCCTTTTGAGGTTTTTATAAATTCAGACTGCCCACTGGGACTCTAGGTTCAATGTTATTCCCTTTTATTATTTTTATTTTTGATTTTTGGATGGCAATTGGGGTTAAGTGATTTGCCCAAGGTCACAGGGCTAGTTTTTGTGTTAAATGTCTGAGGCTGGATTTGAACTCATCCTCCTGACTCCAGGGCTGGTGCTCTATTCACTGTGCTACCTAGTGCCCTATTATTTTATTTTGTAGATATATTTATCTGTGTATATACATTGTATCCTCCCCTTCCCCAAATAAAACTAGGTTCCTTGAGGGCAGATGCTTGCCTCTATCGATCTCCAGTGGCTACCTCATTGAATCAATGCTTGTTGATGGATTAATATCAGGAATCTGTTTTTTTCCCTTTTTTTGGAGGCAATTGGGGTTAAGTGACTTGCCCAGGATCATACAACTACTTAAGTGTCTGAAGTCATATTTGAACTCAGGTCCCCCTGACTCCAGGGCCAGTTCTCTATTCATGGCACCATTTGAAAAGGATCCACCCAGCCTTAAATGAAAGCTCCCTCTACAGCCTTTACTTTGCTGTGGTAATAGCCCTCTGAGTAGAAGTCAATTTTAAGTCAATGAACCTTCCGCAGGCAGAAAAAATTTCTGCTTATTCAGAATTTCTGCTCAGTTGTTTCTTAATATGCTTGTTCAGTTTCCCAAGATTTTATCATTAGACTTTGAAGGGAAAGCTCTCTGATTAAAGACGCTGCCAGGTTCTGACTGCCCAACTGGGGGTAGTGCTTGGGCTACAACGAATTGGAAATGAATTACACAGAGGGACAGTAGCAGGGACCACCAGGGGGCAGGGGGAGAGGATTTCGTGATCACTTTCCTTATATGAGGGATGCAGATGGTCCTAGTACAAAGGAGCAAGGAGGGGGAAGGTGCCTTGGAGCTAATCAGGATGGGAAGCTGACTCACAAATCTCATATGATAGGGATGTAAGTGACTTTTCAATAAAAACTCTTATTGAGTATCTAATAACAGAACCATCAAGCTGATGGGATTTCAAGCTCGGATGAGCACAGTGATGTTCTCACTCTTGAAATGAGCATTTTCCACTGTCTCCTCTGCCTGGAATGGTCTCCCTCCTCACCTCTGTCTCTTAGAATTTGGAGCTGGAAGGATCTTTAGATCTAGGCCATTTAGACCAACCCCCTCATTCGACAGATGAGGAAACTGAGGCTCAGATGGCTTAAGAGCCTGTTTCAAGGCCACACAGGTGGTAAGTGCCAGAAGTGGGATTCAAACTCAGATCCTCCTGGGTGCTAGAGCCATAGCTTTCCCCATTGTGCTCACTGACTCTCAAGTCTTGGTTTCTTCAGGATTCAGCTTATACGAGACCTTTCCTGTTCCCCCTTCTTTCCTATTTAGGCTCTTCCTTAACAAATTACTTTGTATTTTCTTTGTATAAGTCTTGTACGTACCCATCTGTGTACCCATCTTGTATGTACCCATCTGTGTACATTGTTTGTCTCCAATAGAATGGAAGCTTAGAGGGCAGAGACTATTTGTTTATGTCTGTGCATCCCCAGGACCTAGCACAGTTCCCGAAATATGGTAAGCATTTAATAGGTGCACATAGGATTGGATTGGATATATGGTAAACTGAGGACTTGGGTGAATTCATCACTCCCCCAGGACTACAGAAAATCTTAGAAGGGAGAGTAGAGTCTTCAGCATTCATTCCCCAAGCACATCCCAGCAATGCCTACCTGGCACGTCCATCCAGGGGCAGCCATGGAATGGCTTCCATTTCCAAAAGATATAAGGAATGTCTGGGTTTGCTCACTATTTGCTCACCATTGCACCACCTAGTGCCTCAAGAAGACTGAAATCAGGGGCAGCTAGGTGGCACCAGATCCGATCCCGGGTCATCCTGACTCCAGGGCCCAGGCTCTATTCACTGCACCACCTAGCCACCCCAAGAGCACTCATTCTTAGGTCAGAGGTCCTTACTCCAAATTCCAACTGTGACACTGACTGCTTGAACTTGAGCAAGTCACTTAACCTTGTGCTCATTGGGAGAAGGTTGTTGTGACAGATATAAAGAGAAGTGCCCATTTGAGGCAGCTAGGTGGAACAGTGATTAGAGCATTGGCCCTGGAGTCAGGAGGACCTGAGTTCAAATCTGACCTCAGACGCTTGACACACTTACTAGCCATGTGACTTTGGGTAAGTCACTTAACCCCAGCTTCCCTCCAAAAAAGCAAGCAAGCAAACAAGCAAGCAAAGGAAGGAAGGAAGGAAGGAAGAGAGGTGCCCATGATGAGAGATGGGGCTATTTTGAGTGGAGAGAAAAGAATGTATAGGAGAAACATGGTAGAGATAGGAACAAGAGGGAGAGGTATGGAGGGAGGGAGAGGAGGGGGAGGAGGAGAAGAAGAAGGAAGAGGAGGAAGATGATGATGAAGAAGAAGAAGAAGAAGAAGAAGAAGAAGAAGAAGAAGAAGAAGAAGAAGAAGAAGAAGGAGGAGGAGGAGAAGAAGGAGGAGGAGGAGGAGGAGGAGAAGGAGAAGGAGAAGGAGAAGGAGAAGGAGGAGAAGAAGAGAGGAGAGAAAAGAAGAGAGAGAAGAAAGAAGAAAAGAGGGAGAAGAAAAAAAAGAAGAAAAGGAGAGAGAATAGAGGTTAGAGGATGATGAGTCTGATATCAAGATTGTGACCATGGGGGATGGAAGGATAGTGGTGCCCTCCACAGAAATAGAGAGATGGGTTTCTGGAGAAAGAGAATGAGTTCAGTTTTGGTCATGTTGAATTGAGATGCTCATGGGACAGAAGGAAAAGCCTTGAATGTACCAAATATTCATAGCTGTACTTTTGTGGTAGGAAAAAAAAACACCCTGAAAACAAAGGGAGGAATAGGGCACATAGAGTGGGTGGAGGTAGGGGTGTCTGAGGAGAGATGCTGAACCCAGGGCTCCTGACTCCCACAGAAAGCATTCTATTCACTAGAGCACACTGCCTCACCAGGGAGCCAGCCCAGGCTCCTCTTCCTACTCAATCTGTAGCCCAGCTCCCCCACAGAACTGGGTATATTTAGGTTGGAGAAGAAAAGGGAGGACATAAGAGGAAGATAATGGCAGTGTTCAAATGTTTAGAGGGCTCTGTGTGCTCTCTGGTCTAGGGAATTCTCTAAGACTTTAAGTTTCAGAGAAGGTGGTATCTGCACTGACGGGGGGAGTTTCCACACCTGGGAGTTCCCTGTATCAGTGAAATAATATAACATAAAGTTGGAAGGCCATGGCATCCAACAACCTCATTTCCAAATTGAGGCTGAGAGCTTGCACTTCTTGCCCATTGTAACAAATATTATAAGAATGTGAGGCAGAGTTCTAAATAAGGTCTTCCTGATTCCAAGTCCAGTAATATGTCCATTGCACCAGAGAAGTCAAGCAGGACATGACATGTAATAAGTACAAACAGAAAAACAAAAACAAAAGAAAAATCACTATTGCACCATAGGAGCCAAACAAGTTCAGTCCCTATCTCTTTCTTTGTCCCTATCCCTCCCCCATCCCTACCCCTACCCCTATCTTAATCCCTAGCTTTATCCTAACCCCGTCCCTGTCCCATCCCTAACCCTGTCCTTAACCCTATCCCTATTCCTGTTCCTATCCCTATCCCTGTCCCTAACCCTATCCCTACCTCATCCCTAGTCTCACTCATGTCCCTAGCCCTGTCCCTAGCCTTGCTCCAGTAAGAGGGGTTAGTGTGGTTCTCCTTGGCCCCTAAGGGCAGACTCAAGAGTAGTGGATGGAGGTTACATGGAGGCCAGTTTAAACTGGATACCAGGAGAAATTTCCTAGCCACCAGAGCTAGCAGGAAGAGGAAGGGGCTGCTTTGAGAGGTGGTGAGCTCACCTGCCTCTGAGGTCTCCAAATGCAGGCTGGATGACCATGTTATGGATATTGCGGGTGGAGGGGCAGTTTCTTATTCAGTTACAGGTGGTATGAGGTCTCTTCTGGGCTCCTTCCCAGCTCTGAGATTCTCCCATTCTGTAGGTGTCCATTAATTGGTAACTGGTTGAGTAAATCATGGTGTATAAATGTAATATAACACCAACCATAGCCCTAAAAGAAATAACAGTCTGAGGAATTTGGAGAAACATGGGCACACTTAGATGCACCGATTTAGGGGACAGTAAACAGAACAAAAAAAAATATACACAATTCCTACAATAATGCCAATTAAAAGGCAGCGGAATTCCAAGGACCAATTTTAGTCTCAAGAGAAGAGACAAACACAGATCCTTTCCTTCAATAGGGAAAGGTAGTGGACTTCAGGTATTGAATGTTTCATGGGCTGTCAGACACAGTTACTTTGTGTCTCAGTTTTCTTTCTGATAATATTTGTAAAGCACTTAGCACAGTGACTGGCACATAGTAGGTACAATATATACATATTTATATGCTAGCTATTATTATAATCACTTTCTTTAAAAGGTTGATTCAGTAGGGAAATTCAGGGAAAGGACAATGCTGTCAGAAATTAAAGGGCATCAAAAAACTTAAAAAGAAAAACAGAAGCCCCGACATAGTAAGCCGTGGATTGCCTGCTGTCTGCTACTCCCCACCACTGGCTCTTTGCAAAGCATCTCTCTAAGCCTCCTGGGGGCATATTGTCTGGCCAAGCAGTGGCAGCTTTCCACCCTCCCACTCACTTTCCCCTTTATTTTTCCCTGATTGTTATTATCTGTTTTCTTAAAGTTTTGCTCCTTCCCGGCTGCTGTCGTGTCTCAGTGAGTGGGCTATTTAGAAAAGAGGCATGTCACTCACACAGCTTGGGATGAATGCTCTGCCCCTAACCACAAGAACATGAGATTTTTCAAAACCGTTCTTCTATATCTGCAACCAGTAATCACTCACTCCAGCCTAAGCAGTATGCTTGTTTTCGCCTACATGTTTACATGGCTGGGAAAAACTAGTAATGTGACTGTTCTTTAAACACTCAGATCTATTCCTGTAATTATGATGTGAGCAGAGTAAAGGTTGAACATGGATCAAAGTCTACCGCTTGGAGGAAACTGGTTTGGGATTCATATCACGGCTTCCTGCAACAAAAGCCACTGGAATTGGGCTATTTGGTCTGATCCTTATAAACTGGGCAGGGACCATAACTAGGGTGGGGCAATTGGACTTTTGACCCAGGGCACTGAATTTAGAAGGTATTGAAAGCATTCAAAATACTTCACAACAAAGAAATAATGAATTATAGCAACTAGCTGGCAATCAATCAATCAATATTTATTAAGTACCTACCTTATTAAGTACCACTGATACTTATTAAGTAACAGGCACTATGACAAGTGCTGGCAAAAATTATTCATTAAAAAAGGAAGGTCCCACATGACCCTCCTCTTCTGCCCTGCCTTGCCTCCCATCCCTACCGTCCAGTTATAGCAGATTCCCAAGCAGCAACCCCACTGATGATTCTTCTCACTTAACCTCTGCTGCCTCAGTGTCATTGACTGTAAAATAGGGATAATTATAGCCCCCACCTCCTAGGGTTGTTGTGAGGATCACATGAAATAATATTTATATAAATGCTTATCCCTTCCTTCCTTTTTCTCACTCCCTTGCAACTTGAAGGCATGTTTTCTGGCCCTTTCCCTGGACACAGTTTATGATGCTTATCCCAACTGGAAAAAGTCCTGGTTATAGCTCTGGCCTAGGGTCCAGCTATAGGGAATTGGAATAGTCTTCAGTGCAATTGGCAACAATACCTCTACCAGGTTTGCTAGGGTCCTCACTTGTCTTTTGGGGGGGGGGGATTATCTGTGGTTCACTTGGTGTCAGGTTAAACCCATATTGTGATCCAAATAGGGTTAGCACTAATCAGGTAGATACTTTATTCCAGATTCCCCTGTAAATAATCAAACAACAAGAATTTATTAAGCACCTACAATATGCTTACATTGTGTTAGGAGCCAAAGACATAAAGACAGAAAGACGAAAAGGAAGAGGAAAGAAAGAAAGAAGGAAGAAGGAAAGGAAGGAAGGAAGGAAGGAAGGAAGGAAGGAAGGAAGGAAGGAAGGAAGGAAGGAAGGAAGGAAGGAAGGAAGGAGGAAGAAAAAGGAAAAAAAACATGAAAATTTCTGACCTCAAAAAGCTTATATTTTCTTGGTAGCTTTTGCCCTTCTCAAGAATGGGTCCCTAAAGTTAGCAGTAGCATCAAGATTTGCTCTGTGTCAGAGTTCCCAACTGATGTTTTTCCTTCGAGAGGCCAGTTAACTTTTATTTAGGGGGTTTAATTTAACAAACCAGTAAATAATGAAACAAAAGTCCTTGCAGCAAACAAGCAGGGAGTACACTTCCCCACAGCCCTCCTCCACCACTGGTGGGAGGGGAAAAGGGAGCTCAGGCAGCTCAGGCAGGTGGAGCAGGCTGCTGATGTCATCTCTGAGTGCTGATTTCATCTTCTGGGCAGCTTCCCATGTTGTACTGCCACCTGCTGGTTCTCCATTGAGATACTACTGCCATTACTGGTTCTTTTTCAAGTTGTGCAGTCATTTTTCAGTCATGTCTGACTCTTTGTGTCCCCATTTGGGGTTTTCTTGGCAGAGATACTGGAGTGGTTTGTAATTTCCTTCTCCAGTTCATTTTACAGATGAGGAATCGGAGGGTTAAGTGACTTGCCCGGAGTCACACAGTTGAAATTTGGACTCAGGAAGATGAGTCTCCCTCTGGTCTTTGCAACCCTCTCTTTGTAGAAAGAGCCTGATGCCCCCATGCTAACTCAGTTCTTTTGTGATTCAGTCTTGAAGCACCCAGCCAGCAAAAGTATCTTGGGGGAAAAGCTTTTGCTTTCTAACCCAGTTAGCCATTTGAGTTGGGGTGAGTTGAGACTTTGTAACTCCTCTCATGCCCTAGCTGCTATATTAGGATCATACAGAATTACCCTGAAGCTTCACTTTAGTAAGACTGGAGGAAGCAGTACGGAGCTGGTATTCTTTGTCCTACATTCCCTACATTCCTGTGGGCTCTTGGAAATTGCTCTCATCTGGCATTCTAGCAGTATGGATCAAGAAACTCACTTCCCTTCAGAATTTCTCTGCGTGTCTTTTGCAAATCATTTCACATAGCATAGATTTTTCTGAATGGCCCCAACTTTGCTGGGAAGCTAAATTCAGTTGGAGAAACATTAAAACCCTGTGCTGTGGATAACTGATATCATCTCACTCGCCTTCTCAGACCAGGGTGCCATGACTCTGCATTCAGATCTCTTTCCATTCTGCCACACTGTCTCCTATGGCAATGCTGGCTTTTACCGCCTGTGCCTGCACTTTTCTGATCTGGACTTTGCTGCTTGCCTACTATCCCATCTGCTTCTTTGCTGGCACTGGAACATGAATTCCAAGAATAGCGGCTCTTTCTCATTGCACTCAAACTCCCTTTCACAGGTCCTGGGAAGCTTGAATTGACCCCAGGATTTCCTTGATCTGAAGCGTTCTCTGAGGCTGAGGGTTAGGTTAGAACTAGGAGGCCACAAGGAGAGTGTCAGGTACCTCTGCTTTCAGGAAACACACACCTTCCTCTCTCCTTCCCCTTGATCCCTTTCTCCCCCACTTCCTACCTCCAGAGTTCCTGCCTGTCAGGTAGCTGAAAAGTGATAGGACCATAGATTATCCAGCAAGAGATTTATAGCAGGAGAGCTAGGTCCAAACCCCACTTAAGATCATTAGTAGTTATATCATACAATCAGTCAGTTCACCTCTCAAAGTCTCAGCTGTCTCAATGGGGATAACAACACCTGTCCTACAATGAGATCTAGTAGATAAAGTACTTGCCCTAGAATCAAGAAGAACTGAGTTCAAACCCTGGCTCTGACTTTCATTCCAGTGTGAGCTTGGTCAAGTCAAGTAACTTCCATAGGCATCATGGTGGACATCTGCAAAATTATGGGGTTGGACTAGATGGCCCCTGTGGTCCTTTTCAGCTGTGGATCTATAAGCCTATGATCTCCCAGAGTCTTAGGTAACTCTCTAGAGTTTATTTACTGAATAAGGGAAGGGAAGGGAGGGGAAAGGAAGGGAAAGGGAAAAAGCATTTATATAATGCTTACTATATGCCAGAGACTGTGCTAAGCATTTCACAAATATTATCTCATTTGATCCTCACAACAATCCCTGGGAGGTAGAACTAAGACTGAGGAAGGTTTAATGATTTATCCAGGGTCACACAGCTAGTAGATATCTTCCTGACTCTATCCACTGCACCCTGAACTATTAAAGATAATTTCCATAGTGGGAGCTCCTCACTCTGATGAAACCATAAATCTTTCTGGAACTTACCTCTAATGGTAGAATTTCAAGGCCCTCAGAAAGATTGGTGGGAGATCTCATTTTGGATTCTCAGGGTTCTTTGGCTGACATCAGGTAGGGAATCATGGATAATAGCAATAGACATTTATACTGTACTTCAAGATTTACAAGGCAATTTATTTTTAGTTTTTAGAACATTTTTGGCTAGACATCTAGTGGTTAGCAAGCTTACCTTAGAGTCAGGGAGGTCTAAATTCAAGTCTTATCTCTGTCACATCCTGGCTGTGTGAGTTTGGGTAAGACATTGAACCTCTCAGTGCATCAATCCACTCTCCAAGATTTAAGTTACAGAGGAGGCACCAATCTGCTTTGGTGAAGGGAGTTTGCTCTCCTGGGAGCTCCCTACACCAGTGAAGTCATAGGTTGAAGCCAAAGGCATTTTTAAAAAATATTTTATTTGTAGCACATAGGCTTTGGCCTTACCTTCTGAACCTGTGCTCACACTGACAAGTTGGATCCCTGGAGCCTGACTGGGTCCTATAGATCTTAGGGATATAGGGATAACACCTTGAGGGGTTGTAGGATTGCCTTCTAGTGTTATAGGTAGCAAGCCCCCACCAGTGTGTTTCTCCCAATGATTAACCATTGATCTCAATTAGCAGTCTGTCAATTAATCAATATTACCTACCTACTATGTTCTAAGCATTGGTGATACAAAGAAGCAAAAAAACCCAAAACTGTCCCTCTCCTCAACGCCAATAGGGGAGACAAATGTAAACAGCTCTGTGAAAACAAGCTATAGACAGGATAACAGAGGAAAGGCACTAAAATAAAGTGGAGTGGAGAAAGACTTCCTGTAGAAAGTGGGATTTTATCTGGGATATGAAGGAAACCAGGGAAGGCAGGAAGTAGAGATGAGGAGGGAAAGTATTCCTGGCATGGGGCACTGCCAGAGAAAATGCATGGAGTCTGGAGACAAAGAGTCTTGGTTGTGGAACGAGGCCATTGTTACTGGGTCTAAGAGTACATGGAAAGGGATGTGAGTGGAAGACAAGATGTAAGATTAGAAAGGTGGGGGAGGGAGGGAATAGGTTACAAGAGCCTTAATATTTATATATGATCCAGAAAGCTACGGGTAGCCACTGGAGTTTATTAAGTAGGAAGGAAAGAAGCATTTATTAAGTACCCACTGTATGCCAGGCACTGTCCTAAGCACTGTACAAATAGAATCTCATTTGGTCCTCACAACTACCTTGGGAGGTAAGTACAGTTATCTTCCCCCCAGACTCTGACCTACATAATCAGACCTGTGTTTTAGGAAGATTCCAGAGCAGTTGAGGGTAAGGTGATCTGGACTGGGGAGAGACTTGTGGTAGGAGGTTTTGTTAAAGCGATATAGTAAGAAAAGTTGGTACAAAATACCCCCCCAAAATAACACAAACTAGGGGGGTATACTCTCCCATCAGTACAGAGGAATGTAGGCTCCATCTTAAAAGGTATATGTGGCAAAGGAGTAACTAGAAATCCTTTTCTCCTTTTGTGACGTCCTCATGGTGTTTCCTTGTGGTAGAATAAAGCTTTCAGGTGGGCTCCTTGGACAACTAGGTGGCAAAATGGATGGAGCCTTGGACCTGAAGCAAGGAAGACTTGGGTTCAGATCCAGCCTCAGACACACTTATGAGCTGAGAGAGCTAGGGGGTGTGCTTCCTTGACCTCGTCTGTGAAATGGGTATAACAATAATAATACCTATCTTGTAGGATTGTTGTGAGGTTCAAATGAGAGGGCCACCTAAGTGGTACAGTAGATAAAGCACCAGCCCTGGAGTCAGAAGGACCTGAGTTCAAGTCTAGCCTCAGATTCCCACTAGTTGTGTGACCCTGTGCAAGTCACTTTAACCCCACTGCCTCCAAGACAAAACCAAGATGACATGAGATAGCATTTAGCTATTACTATTTCTTTGGGGTATCCAATTTTTCTTCTTGTTCCAATGCAGGTATTCTGAGGAAACTGCTAGGAAATTCACCAGATGTCCAAAGTCTTCTGAACTTTCAAATTGTGTAGGGCCTTCCTTAATGATTCCCCCTTAGGGACTTGGCAGGAGCAACCTCCATCACTGAGCTAGCTAAGCAAAGGAATCCCAGGGTCCATACTGTCTGGCTCTTTTGCCCCAGAGCCACAAGGCATGGCTGAGTTTCTTCAGCCAATCTCCATATATGTCCTGTTATATATCATTTCACTTCATCCAATGGCTGGACATATTTCAGTCCTTCCCAGCCTCACCAACTAGGTCAGACACTTGGTTCAATGTCCTTGCTGACTAATTTAGTGGAGGTCTTCTCACCTGACAAGTGTTGAGGTTTGAGCATTTTGTTAGGAAGGAAACAAGAATTTATTATGTCCACTGTGAATACAAATACAAGCAAAGAGGAAGGCATCCCCTGCTCTCGAGAAGCTTATGTTCTAATCCTGGAAGATGACCACAAAAACAAGCTGAAAAGTTAGGGGAGTGGGAAGGAAAGGGGGTGTCACTATCAGTATATGGTATTGGGAAGTCTGGAGAGGGATGAAGAGAGGTCAGCCTAGGCTTTTCCCCAGAATGGAGGCCCTGAGAGGAACTCTCCAGTGGAAGAAGGGGCCTGACATGTTGCTTACTTTAAGGGAAGCAAGATAATTGATTAAATGATTGATTAATTCAATTGACCCCCACCTTTACATATCAAAACCTTACATTGGACAGCAATACAAACATTACAGCTAGGTGGCGCTATCATGCAGAGAGTGGTGGGTCTGGAGTCATTCCAACTCATCTTCATGAGTTCAAATCTGACCCAATTCACTAAGTGATGGGTAACCCTGGGCAAGTCACTTAACCCTGTTTGCCTCAATTTCTTCATCTGTAAAATGAGTTGGAGAAGGAAATGGCATACTCCAGTATTTCTGCCAAGAAAACCCCAAACGGGGTCATGGAGAGTCAGACGTGACTGAAGAACTCAGCAGCACCACCATTAACAATGGGGCTTGTTCAGTGACCCTTTCCATCTAAATATATTCCTTTCAATGTCTAAGCATCCTTATACTCTTTCAAACCTTCCACCCGCCCTCAAGTCCTCACTAAGATCCTTTGTCCATTCATTCTCATTGACTTTTCCTTCTATGATGGTAATTCTTATGCATTGATCTGTTACACACATACACACACACACACACACACACACACACACACACACACACACACTTTATTTTTCATGAAGGTCTTCCAAGGTTTCATTATATTCCTCATAGCTGGTGCAAAGGACTCTCCATTCATTTTGGTGCCTGGCTACGTCTCTGGGACCCCTGTCCTTGATGACCAGGGCTGCCCCTGGTTTCAGTGCCAAGCCTGGGAGCTGCTGGTCATGGTGCCCCCCTCATGTTAGGGTTCCCCCCGGGTGGCCTCACAGAGGATGAAGTGGGGGCAGTAAGGAGATAGGAGGGGAATGGCTGCTTCTTTGATGGGTCAGTGCTGACGTCAGCGGGAGTACGTGCCTGTGTGCGCTGGGGCACTCATGGAGTGGCCCAGATGTGTGTGCTGGGGGCCAGATCTTCCCTGCATGACTGAAGGGGCTTTGTTAGCCAGGCAGGCTGCAGAGCTGAAGGTCCTATTGTTGGCGATGTCTCTGGAAAGCAGTCTGTTCTTCCATCCCACGGTGGTAGTGGGTGGTGGTGGGTGGTGGGGAGGGTGAAGATATATAATAATAACAGCCAGCATTTATAGAAAGCTGTAAGATTGGGGACGCATTTTACATAGAGTGGCTCATTTGATTCTCACAGCCCCCCCTAGAGGTAGGTGATATTACCATCCACATTTTATAGAAGAGGAACCTGACAGGCCAAGAGAGATTTAGTGACTTACCCAGGGTCTCTGAGGCAGGATTCAAACTTGTGTCTTCCTGGCTCCTTTTCTCACTCTCTATTTGCTATTCACCACAGCCTTGGGAGATGAGTGCTTTTATTTTCCCCATTTCACAGATGGATAAACTGAGTCTTCCATAAGAGACTTTCTCAGGGTCACGGAGTAAGTGTCTGGAGCAGAATCTTAACTTGGGGCTTCCTGACCCCAGGCTCCATCCTTCATGCCAACTTGCTTTTTTAGGCTTTACTTTGTGCTTTTTACCTGTTAATCTAGTTTAACCCAGCCCTTAGGACAGTACCTGGCATATAATAAATGCTTAACAAATGCTTCTTGATTGATTAATTGATCTTCACAAGAACTCTGTGAAATGGGTGCTATGATTCCCTTTTTATCAATTAGGAAACTGAAAGGTTAAGTGATTTATGCAGGGTCACCCAGTTAGCAAGTGCCTGCAGTGGCATTTGAACTCCCATCTTCCTGATGCTCAGCCCAACTCCTACCCCCTTTACCTAGTTCTATCTTTGTAAAGATCTGCTAAACCTCTTAGGCCAAGTCATGCCATGCAGTCTAGGGGCTTAGCTGTTGGAGAATAAAAGAGGAACAGGAAAAGAAGAAGGAAGAACTCAGAAGGCGATTGGCACCATCCACAGTCAAATCTGGTTTTGTCTATTTTAATAAGAGTAAAAAGAACATTAGCATTCAGCTCAACAGCCTGAACGGCAGGGATCGCCATGGTGATCTGTATTTAATACCCAGTATCGCGGGGCTAATTCTTCCAAATTCTTGGCCATCACGTTGTGGTGGTGTTGTTCCAAGAGACACAAAGGGCTCTAGGGAGGCCTCCCAGGGCCTCATCCTTACATCTAGGCAGCACTATGTGCATAGTGGGTCCTTTTAGGTGTTTGTGCAATAAACCCAGAGGCCAGTAAGAGACCTGGCTTAGGTCTTTGTGTCTGTGGCATCCCCCAAACAGTAGATACTTAAGAAATGAGAGGACGTGCTGGGTCCCAGGATCCCCAGGCTCTGGGAATATAACAGAGGGATTGCTGGGATAGATTCTGGTCCCAAGCCCTGACTCTAAGGTGGTGGGAACTAGTGGTGGGAACTCTTAATTTTCAGTCTCTTCCATTCCCACTCTTTGCTTTCTTCTAAATTGGGTCCAGTGTCCTCTCTTTGTGACAAGGAAGCCACAAAGGGGAGTTGAAAGTATGCTTAATTCCAAGGGAATTATAAGCAGAGAAAGCTCATCCTCCTACTTCTGTGTTTCATATCAATGTTGAGAGACTGATTTCTTTCCAGCAAGACCACTAACCTCTGAAGTAAGGTTCTGTAAAGATGGAACTTTGCCCATGAGGAAATTCAGAAGTCACTTATCCACAAGATGAGAAGGAAAATGTCTTGGGCACTGGATTGTTCTAAGGCAGAGGTGGGGTATTTTTGTTTGTTTTAGTGGAGTTTTTTTGGGGGGATGGCAATTAGGGTTAAGTGACTTGCCCAGTGTCACATATCTGGTAAGTGTCTGAGGTCAGATTTGAATTCAAATCTCAGGATTCACAGACCTGATTCCCACCTCCTTCCCCCCAGGAGAGTCAGGGAGTTTGTAACTTGGTTAAAGTATTTTTTTTTCTAACAAAATATTAATATAATTGATTTCCTTTGTAATCCTACATATTTTGTTTCATGCATTTAGAAACATAATTCTGAGAAAAGGTCCCTAGGCTGCATCAGATGACCAAAGAGATTGGTCCAGGATATGAAAAAGGTACAGAACCCTTGCACTAAGAGAAAGAAAGAAAAAGTGGAAACAAAGGATAGAAGAAAATGAAAGAAAGGGAGAAAAAAAAGAGGAAATTGACAGGAAGAGATAGAAGGAAGAAGAGGGGGAGAGGGAGAGAGATAATGAAGGAGGACAGCAGAAGGAGATGTGATTCCCATCCTGCAACTCACCTAATGTAATCACAGAACATATTCATACAGATGAAGTTTTAACATGTAAACAAGATGAGTTTACAACCAGTGATTCATTTATGAGGTGAGAACCTTTTTGATTGGATCAGCACAGTTGGCTAACCAAACAAGAAATTTCAGTAGTTTATCTGTCAAGTTGTTCATCAGTTTGAAAGTTGGAGCTAAAAGCAGAGAAAAACTGTGTTCCTGGGAAGGAACCACATTGCTTTAGGGAGGGAGAAGGGGACTTTTTTCTCCTCCCCACCCCCAACTGACTATGTCATCAGAGAGATTGGATTAGTAGGAGACAATGCATCCAGATGGTCTTGGGACAGATGGCTATGAAAAGACAGACACTCAAGTGAAAAGGCAGCTTTAGGGAGTGTGACCCCCTCCTGGCAGGAGAAATACTGACTAAAGACTAGCAGTACTAGGAGTTTTTATTTACTTCTCTGCCACATGTGTTTCCTACTGATCTGTTTCACTATTTCATTCTTCACATGGATGCTATGTGTATTTGTGGGAGGGTATACCTTAGGCACTTCATAGGAAAGTTTTGTAATAATTATTCTTACTATGCCATCTTAATAAATATCTTTGATAAAAGCTAATTAAATCTATTAACTGATTATTAATGGGAAGTGTACTGGTGGGGGTCCTTGACCTAAAGTGTTAGGAGACATCCAAAGGGTTACCTTTAGAATCCTGAGAGTAGTCAGTTGCCTCTGGGTACCTAACTGTATGGTGGAAATGAAAGATCACAGGAGTAGCCCAGAAGGAGTATTACACTAGAATGTACTGCCATCTTACTTCTGTCTCACAGAATCCTTAGCTTCATTCAGAGTTTAATTGCTTGAAGTCTTCCCTGATGCACCCAGTTTTTGGCATACTCTTTCTCCTCAAATCACTTATTCATTGATCTGTCTACATGTTGTATCCCTCCAGTAATATGGAAGCTCCTTGAGATCAGGTACCCTTTCTCACCTTTTTTTATCTCTAATGCCATTATCACAGTAGGTATTTAATCAATATTTGTTGAATTCCATTTAAATCAATTCAATTCCAATTGGCCTCCCCCGAGCCAATGCAAACTCAACTAACTGGTTTTGCTATCTTTGCAGGATGTACCCAAAATACTTTCTAATGGTTCAGTCCTGATCCCTTCTATTTTCCTGCTAGTCATTCAGGCAATTGGTTTTTTGGATGGACACACACACACACACACACACACACACACACACACACACACAAAGACAGAGACAGAAGGAAGAAGGAGAAGAGGGAGAGAGTTGTGCATCTATTAAATGACTGTTATGTTCCAGGCTCTGTGTTATGGGCTGGGGATTAAAAGGTAAAAATGAAAGGGTCATTGTCCTAAATGAGCTTATAGTCTACTGGGTGGAGGGAGAGGAGGGAACACATGTACACAGATAAGATGAAATATATAGACTAGTAGAATGTAGTTGATATTTCCCTTTCTTTAAGAGGTGTGAGCTACAACTTAGGTGTCTTGTTCCAACGGACAATGGTCCTCACATACCCGTGACAACGATCTGGAGCTGAGGTAAGGAAACATCTGCTACCATCTGCTCATTTTTTCCTATTCCACACCCAGAGGTCTAAAGAACTCCTAGAAAATATTACAGGAGTTTCCGGAGATGAGAGCATTCCCCAGTGAGTAAATGAGCATTCTCTACAGTTATCAACTCTAGGGAAACAGGAAGTCAATGCATGGGTTCCCAGGTCAGGTGTAAATTTGAAGGAACTTGACCTTTTACTGAATCCTCTTCCAGATGTGAGCAAATGCTTAGGGAATAGAGCTAGTTGTTTGATGGAACTTTGATGTGGTGACTGGGGCTTTGGGCCAAGGCAGCAGCAGGATTCAAAAGGCAGTAATAGGGGTGGCTAGGTGGCACAGTGAGTAGAGCATCAGCCCTGGAGTCAGAAGGACCTGAGTTCAGATCCAACCTCAAACACTTAACACAAACAAAAACCTAGCCATGTGACCTTGGGCAAGTTACTTAACCCCAATTGCCCTCCAAAAAGCAAAAAAAAAAAAAAAGGCAGTAATAGCACTATAATTCCTCAGGAAGAAGAAACAACTGAGCCTAACAATTAATTGTATATTGGAGTTATTGTTGCTGGGGTTTTTTCTTTGATAGTTTCTTTAAGGCTTGTTCAATTATTTTTATTTTTTCTCAATTATATATAAAATCATTTTTAACATTTGCTTTTTAAAATTTGAGTTCCAAATTCTCTCCCTCCCTCTCTTCTCCTTTCATTGAGAAGGCAAGCAATTAGCTATAGATTATACATGTGCACTTATACAAAACATATTTCCATTTAGCCATGTTGTGAAAAACAAACACCAGAACAAAAAAGAAAAGAAAAAGAAAATTTAAAAAGGTATGCTTTGATCTGTATTCAGATTCCACCAGTTCTCTCTGGAGGTGGATAACATTTTTCATCATGAGTCCTTCAGAACTGTCTTGGATCATTGTATTGCTGAGAATAACTAAATCATTCATAGTTGATCATCATGCAATATTGCTGTTACTATATATAATGTTATCCCAGTTCTGCTCATTTCACTTTGCATCAGTTCATATAAATCTTCAGAAACCATCCTTCTTTGTTATTTCTTGTAGAAGAATAGTATTCCATCACAATCATATACCACAGCTTGTTCAGCCATTCCCTAGTTGATGGGCATCTCCTCAATTTTCAATTCTTTGTCACAAGAAAAAGAGCTGCTATAAATATTTTAGTACATATAAATCCTTTTCCATTTCCTTTCATTTCTTTGGGATACAGACCTAGCAATGGTATTGTTGGGTCAAAGGTTACACACAGTTTTATAACCCTTTGGGCATAGTTCCACATAGCAGTCCCAAGGGGAAGGCTAATCTATGAATGCCAGCCAGGCCCCTTAAGAAAAAATGTTATTTTGTAAGTTATGAATTTATTGATCTGGAAATTAATTCAAACATCTCGTTCAGAAAGTCTTTTGGGAAGATGCTAAGATGTTACTCATTATTTTCTGGCAATTTCCAACTATTCCGCATAAGAGTCATCTGAAGTTTCTGAAGTGGGAGACTCCAGGCAAATACAGTAAGCCCAGGCAGGTCAGGATGCCTAAGGTACTTTCTACCAATATCGAAGCGTGCAAGGATCACCAGCCTCCACTGGCTGATGCCCCATTAACCCAGACAAAATGGCGGTCAAAAGACAGTGGTAAATGGGATCTTATTCTTTTCAAGACTGAATCTTGACTTGACATTTAAGGATCCCAAAGAAGAGAAAGCAAGTGATAAGCTTGAACAAGAGGTTATCTGTCTCCATGGTTACTCATTAGGGAGTAGAGGAGGTTCTGGGTCCAGAATACAATTAGTGTTCAATGCATATTTATTATCATTGAGAAGCAACAAGGGACAAAAAAGAGAGTGCTGGATTTGGGGCCATCCCAGGAGACTTTAGAGCTGGAAGGGCCCTGAGAACCAAGAATGTTAGAGCTGGTGGTTGGGTCGGGGAAAATCTTAGAACTAGCCCTGGGAGGGACTGTAGACCACTGACCATCAGAACCTTGGAGCGGTGAATGAACTTTACAGCCAGAAGGAATCTTGGAATTCATAAAACCACACAGAGTGAAATGTCACCATGGGCAGGGCTAGTAGAAGTCATCTAGTCCAGTCCCCTCAGCTTATTGCAGAGGAAACTGAGGCCAAAAGAAGTTAGTTGACTTTGCCTAAGTTCACATAAATAAGTAGGATCTAAGTCAGGATCTGAACTCAAGTCCTTTGACTTCTGAGCAGGGTTCATTCTACTACATATACTGCTTTCCTAAGTCTGAAGTAGAGATTGAATGACCTTTTGCCAAGTATGCTGTAAAGGGTCTCTCTGCATTGGGTAGAAAATTAGAGGAGATGACACCCTAAAAGCTTCCCGACTCTGAGATTCTGGCTCATTTCTGATTCCCTTCTTTTTTTGAAGTCAAAGCATGGAGCTTCAGATCTCAGTCACTTACTAACTGTGGGACTTTGGGCAAGTCATCTTCTCAGTTTCCTTATCTGGGGAAGATGGAGGGGATAAGCATTTATTGAGCACCTACTATGTGCTAGGCACTGTGCTAAGTGTCTTACAAATATTATTTCATTGGATCCTCACAACAACCCTGGGAGGGAAATGCTTTTATGATCCTTATTTTACAGTTGAGGAAACTGAGGCAGAGGTTGACTTGTCCAGTTACAGTCAGTAAGGGTCTGAGGTCAAATTAGAGCTCATGTCTTCCTCATTGAAGAACCAGTGATCTACCCACTGTGCTACCCAGCTGGGTTGGATAGAAGATTCTCTCTAAGGTGCTTTACAAATCTATGAGTGTAGGATAATGAATCCCACCACCAAAAGCAGCCATCACTAGTGATGTCTTTTAAATGATAATTATCAGCATCTTCATCTATCCCCAGAAGTTCTAGTCTAAAATCACGCCCAGAATTCAGGCTCCTACTCTGTGTTCTCCCTGTATGCTTAACTTGAAAAGAGCTCAGGCAGGGAATCCCAAATATTTCTCTGTGACCATCTTGCCATCTACTGGACACAAATGCACAAAGCTCTGCCAAGCATGTCCTCCTTACCCTCAGTCCAACAGTCAGCCTTTGAAATTAGCTGTGGGAGAGGAGAGGGGAATCACATTCCAGGTGACAGAGAAGCTGAGAATCAATGATTCATGGAAACAGTCTGACTTTCACCTGACCTATCCAACTAGTGTTGTCAAAAATCTTTCTTCCCTTCCTCTCTTCCTACCTTCCCCATTCTCTTCCTCCCATCTTTCCTTCCTCTCCTCTTTCCTCCTTTCCTTCCTTCCTTCTTCCCAATCTTCTTTCCTCTCTCTCTCCCTCCCTTCCTCATTCTTCCTCCCTCCTTTCCTTTTTTCCCTTCCTTTCTTCCTTCTTCTCTCCTTCTTTGCTCTCCTCCTTCCTTCCCCATTCTCTTCTCCCTTCTTTCCTTCCTCTCCTCTTTCCTCTCTCCTTCCTTTCTTCCTTCTCTCCTTTCCCACTCTCTTCTTCCCTTCCTTCCCTCCTTCCCTCCCTTCCTCATTCTTTCTCCCTCCCTTCCCTTTTTCCTCCCTTCCTTTCTTCCTTCTCTGCTCTCCTCATTCCTTCCCCATTCACTTCTCCCTTCTTTCCTTCCTCCCCTTTCCCCCCTTCCCTTCCCTCCTTCCTCCCTCCCTTTTTTCCTCCCTCTCTTACCTCTTTCCTCCCTCTCTTTCTTCCTTCCTTCTCTCCTTCCCTACTCTCTTCTTCCCTTCCTTCTTCCCTTCCTTCTTCCTTCTCTCCCTTCTTTCTCCCCTCCCTTCCTCATTCTCCCTCCCTTCCTTTCTTCCTCCTTCTCTCTTTCTTTACTCTCGTGCTCCTTTCCTCCTTTCCTTTCTTCCTCCTTCCTTCCTCCCTTTTCTCCCTTCTTCCTCTTCCCCCACTTCTTCCCTCAGTCCTACAGGCAGCTTTAGAACATGTAATGATTCAGACAAGATTGTCTCTGCCCTCATGGAGCTGATAGTCTTGTGGGTGGCCAAGACACACACATAGAATCACAGAGTTGGAAATGCCCTCCAAACCCATCTAGTTCTGAGCCCAGCAGAGTGTCTCAGAGAAGGGAAAGTGCCCCTTGCTACCCTTGGCTGAGCTGATGGTGGAGTCATGGAGGTTACCTGCCAGATCACAGTGAGTGGATTTCACAATTTTACAAAATTAAAAGTTCCTGGGAGTGGCGGCTGGGTGGCGCAGTGAATAGAGCATTGGCCCTGGAGTCAGGAGGACCTGAGTTCAAATGCAGTCTCAGACACTTGACACAAAAACCAGCTGTGTGACCTTGGGGGAGTGACTTAACCCCAATTGCCCTCCCCTCCTCCCTCCAAAAAGAAAAAAGAAAAGTTCCTGTGAGCTCATCCAGCCCAACACAAACAGGACCAGGAATCCTCTCACTATGCTGCCAAAGAGCAGTCCTGAAGGCAGCACCTCTGGGACTTTACCCAGCATTCGTAAACTTAGAGGTAACATGCAGTCCTTGGCAGTGCAGGACCATCAGAGCATGGCACAGGTTAATACCACCTGGTTAGTTTTATCCCTAGCACCTAGACCTGGACCTGGTACACAGTAGGTGCTTTTTTGGAGGTTCTTTTTGGAGGGGGGAAGACAGGGCAAATGGGGTTAAGTGACTTGCCTAAGGTCATACAACCCGAGGTCAAAAAGATTCCTCGCTGCCCTAGAAGGTGCTTTTAAAATGTTTACTGACTGACTGACCAATTAAAAACCAAGAAGATGAGAGCCAATCTTATGTACTACATAGGGAGCCAGCCTTAGAATCAGGGAGATCTCGGTTCAAGTACCACCACAGACATCTACTGGCTATATGATCTAGGAACCCTTGACCTCTCATCATATCAACCAACTTTGAAATATGGACATTCTTAATTTTTTTTTCCTTGGGTCCTGGACCACTTCAGCAGTCTAGTGAAATCTAGGCATCCCTTCCCAGAATCATGTTGTTGTTGTTTTTTTAATCATGTTTTTAAAATGCATAAAATATACTGGATTACAAAAGCAACTGATTCTACTGAACTATAGTCTGTAGAAAGGAAGAATGAGATCAGGCGTTATCTCACAACAAATCCAACAACCACCATAATTTTGACAGTGACGAACATAAAAGATATTTAATGGCTATGACTGTAGCATGATATGAAAAGATCTGTGATTTCTGTTGGTGACAAAGCCATGGGTACTGCTAACATTATTGTGATTTGTGACGTCTGTCATTCATAACTGAAGGAAATGCTAAAGTTCCATTAGAGTGAAAATGAAGATAGAATTACTTTTTCCCTATCAGAATTCACAGTCCCCCTGGAAACTGTCAGAAAGTCTCAGGTACAAAGCTGCTACTAGAAGGCTGTTGGTCAGAGAGGCAGTGAAACCTGCATGGGATGGAAGAAGGTAGGTCTTTTACCACTGGTGACCTCCTTATTAACTTGGCAATCACAGGCAAAAAAGATAAAGAAGCATGGCTGTTTCCATCCTTTCTGACTCTGCATGATGCTATTTGGGGTTTTCTTGGCAAAGATTCTAGATGGTTTGCCATTTCCTTCTCTGGTTCATTTCACAGATGAAGAAACTGAGGCAAACAGAATAAAGTGACTTGCCCAGGGTCACACAGCTAGGAAGAGTCCGAGGCTGGATTTGAACTCAGGCACTCTATGCATTGCACCACCTAGCTGCTCCA
This sequence comes from Gymnobelideus leadbeateri, assembly GCA_011680675.1. Classification (NCBI taxonomy): domain Eukaryota; kingdom Metazoa; phylum Chordata; class Mammalia; order Diprotodontia; family Petauridae; genus Gymnobelideus; species Gymnobelideus leadbeateri. The sequence goes on from WOXC01001050.1 coordinate 162,878, forward strand.
TATAAAAAGCTACCAGAGAAGGTTTCTTTGCCTGTCTGTGGTTGACCTCAGGTGAGTTCCTCCCCATCCCAGTCCCTCTCTGTTCCCATCCCTGACTTGAACCTGCTCTGTGGTTATTCAGAGACACCCCAGAGTCTCCTTGTACAGGGCCTGTGTCCCAGGCTGACTGGCTTGCCAAGCTGGAGCCATGTCCTAGACATCTCTCCTCTCAGCTGGGACTCACCTGAGTGAGTCTATTATAAAAGTCCTTTGCTGAGGGGGAGGAGGAGAGAAGTCAGGAAAAGCAATTAGAGCTGGGATTCCCTCCAGGTTCTGTGACTCCAAGGGCAGAGCTCTTGTTTCAACATGAAACAATTCTAGGGACCTGGCTTTCATTTACAAAATTATTCCAGGGTCCTAGATTACAAGGGCAGCTAGGTGGCGCCATAGTGCACAGAGTGCTGGGTCTGGAGTCAGGAAGCCTCATCTTCTGAGTTCAAAGGCAGTCTCAGACACTGACTACCTGTGTGACCCTGGGCAAGTCATTTAACCCTGTTGGCCTCAGTTTCCTCATCTGTGAAATGAGCTGGAGAAGGAAATGGCCAGCATCTCTGTCAAGAAAACCCCAAATGATGGTTCCTTCCATTCATTCTAATTCTTCTATACATCATGACTAATGTGAAAATATGTTTAATAGAAATGTATATGTAGAGCTTATATCAGATTGCATGCCATCTGGGGGAGAGTGGAGGGAGGGAAGGGGGAGAAAATTGAAAATTTATAGAAGTGAATGCTGAAAACTAAAAATAAATAAACTTTTAAAATATATAAATACATATTTGTGTCAAAAACAAACATAAATGAGGTCAAGAAGCACTGGAAACAACTCAAGAACCTAGATTTCATTTGCTAAAGTTCTTTTTGATACAGAGACAAGGTCACTCTCTAGCGTGGCAGTTTGAAGAAGATGCAGTGGACCATTGCCTGATAAGCCCATATACACACATGGAATGGTGCATGTGAGATCTGAAGGAGAGGGTCATCATCCAACAGACAGGCTTGGGAGAGGCTTCCTGGAAGAGGTGGCAGGTGATCTGGACTTTAAAGAATGATTAGGAATTTGGCAGCTAAGAAGGGAAAGTGAAACTTAATCATAATAAAAGCTCACATACACATAGCACTAGTCACTGTTCTAAGCTCTTTGCAAATAACACTTTTTTTTTCTTTTTTGGAGGGGGGAAGGCAGGGCAATTGGGGTTAAGTGACTTGCCGGAGGTCACACAGCTATTAAGTGTTAAGTATCTGAGGCTGGATTTGAACTCAGGTCCTCCTGACTCCAGGGCAGGTGCTGTATTCACTGTGCCAAATAGCTGCCCCAAACAAGTATTATCTGATTTGACTCTCACAATAACCCTGGGAGGGAGGTGCTATTATTATCTCCATTGTCTTAGATCACACAGCTAATGTCTAAGGCCAGATTTGAACTCAGGTCTTCCTGACTCTAGACCCAATGCTCTAACCACTGCACCACCTAGCTGCTAAAAAGGACCTCAGAAGTCATTTAGTCCAACTCTTTGATTTTACAGATATAAAAACTGAGGTCATTGGAGGTTAAAGGCACAGGAAATAGCCTGAATGGTGGCATGGAGACAGACCAGTACCTTGGGTCCTATTAAGGGGGAGAGAATGAGTACCCTGGCTGGGTGTAGACCAAGGTAAATAACAGCACCAAACACTGAAAAGAGAGGGGAGCTTCAGATCATTGAAGGCCTTGAATGTCAAGCGAAGGAGTCCATTCTGTTGGCCAAGGTAGTTTTTTCAGAATTTCATAGGACCATATATTTAGAACCAGAAAGAATTGCAGAAATCATCTGTTACACGCTAACTGTGTGCCAGGCTCTGTGCTAAGCACTGGAAATATAGACAAAAGTAAAATAGTCTTTTCCCTCAGGTAGCTTACATTCTTATGGGTGAGATGGCATGGACATAAATAACTTTTGCATATGTATTATATGTGATGTGATATTTATTACATATATAATATGCAAGGCAGCTTGGGAGGGAGGGCACTAGTAATGGGGGTGGCAGTCAAGGAAAGGCTTCATGTAGAAGATTCTTGAGCTAAGTTTTGAAGGAATTCAGATATTCTAAGAGGCAGAGGGAAATGAGGAAGCTGAGAGAAATAGAGACAGAGAGACAAAAAGACAGAGATAAAGACAGCGAGAGAAAAAGGGACAGAGAGATGAGAGAGAGAGACAGAGACAGAGAGACAGAGACAGAGAGAGAGGCAGAAGGAACATTCCAGGCATGGAATGATGGCAATGTGAGCCAGCCAATTCAGAGGTACAGAGATGGGAAGATGGGAAAGTGACCAATGTAATCGGCTCCCAGGTAGAGGGAAGTATTTGGCTAGATGATTATAAAGATAGGTAGAGGCCAAGTTGTTAGCTTTAAATACCAGTTAGAGGAGTTTATATTTGATACTATTTATTAAATAGGATGCGTATGTGACAAGGTCAGAACTGTGTTTTGGGAAAATCTTTTTGGCAGCTTTGTGGAGGATGAATTAGAATGAGGAGGAGTGGCTAGGTGGCACAGTGAATAGAGCACTTGCCCTGGAGTCAGGAGGACCTGAGTTCAAATCTGACCTCAGACACAACACAAAAACTAGCCTGTGACCTTGGGCAAGTCACTTAACCCCAATTGCCTTCCAAAAAAAAGCAAAAAAAAAAATTAGAATGAGGAGAGGTTTGAGCTAAGGAGGCCAACCAGAAGGCAGTGATGATAGTCTATGTGAGAATTAGTAAGTGTGGTGGTTATGTGAGTGGTGAGAATGTGTTCTGTTAGAGACTACATAAAGAACAAGATTTGTCAACTGAAGATGTTGAGTGAGTGAGAATGAAGGCATAGAGATTTAGAAGAGGAGACGGTTTGGGGGTGGGAGTGAGGAAGAGAATGAGTTCTGTTTCAGACATGCTGAATTTGATATGTTTGTGAGATATCCAGTAGTCAATTGGTGATGTGGGACTGGAGCTCAGGAGAGAAACTAGGGCTGGATATATAGATTTGGGAGTCACCTGCATAGATGTGATCATTGAACCTGTGGGAGCCAAGGTCACCAAGAGCAAGAGGGTAGAGAGAGGAAAGAGAAGAAGCCAAGCCTGGGGGGACTGTCATGTTTAGTGGTTATGACATAAGTGATGAATGACTAAAGGAGACAGGAGAAGCCATCTGACAAGTATGAGGAGTATGAGGGGAAAGTAGCATCTTGAAAACCCAAAAAAGAAACTGAGGCAAGGGGTCACAAATGGTTTGCCCAAGGTCATGAGTTAGTAAGTATCAGAGTTATTTACCTTTGTAAGATATGTGTGTGTCAGAAAGGAGGGCTTGCCTAATACATGTAGACAGCTACTCATGGCTCCCTGAAATCAGATTCACCTTTTTGCAAAGTAGAATTGCTGTGCTTGTACCTCTAGCAGATTATCTGGGTAGAGCAGGAAGGATCCGGGACTGCAGAGAGACTGCCCTTCTCTGGACTCTCTATGGCTTCTCAGTGACCCTTCTGTAAAATCAAGCACAAGCAGCTTTTCAGAGGATGGCTGCTGTGAACAGCTTTTCGAGGTTCTGATTACACAGTATAGTGAACACTCTATTTATTCCATTACAAAGCAAAGCATTCACAGTAAATCCAGGTACAGTATTCACAATGTTACAACTTATCACAAAAAATCAAAATATGGCATTCAAACAACTTATCACTAAGATGGCCACATAGTTTTCACCCTAGTGATCACAACGTTTTTAACAAAGAACAATCATTTAGTAACACAAAGTACAATAGTCAAGGTTCTCCACTCATGGGGCACACTAAGTTAACTCAGTCAATCACTTTTTCGGTCATCAATCACTAAGTACAATTATTTAGTCAATCAATCATTCAATCAACTCAATCATTCACTATTCAATCATCAGAAAATACGCAGACCTTCCATCCCTAGGTCACTAGTAAATTACAATTTCATCACTACTCAGTACCCATGGAGAGGTCTTTTTATCTTGACTTGAGGCAGGCAGCTCCTACCTGAATCCACCAAACAGTCACCTGGATTCAAAGGCAGACAGCTCCCAGTTCTTTGCCCAGCTCTCCATGTAGGTCCTATTCCATACTGAAGTTCACAGTGTCCAGTCCACCCTAAATCCTTCACAGTCTCAGCTCCTGGGAAGTCAAGGCTTAACAAAGCCACAAACAGGTTCATGCAAAGGACCAGCATCACAGTCATGCTTCCTCAGTCTTCAGCAGCTTCGGCTGGCCCTTGGAAATCCTCAGCAGCTCTAACTGGCTCTTAGCTAAATCCTTAGCAGCTCCAGCTGGCCCTCTGACTCAGCAGAAGTTTTAGCTGGTTCCCAGAATCAAAATCCCTTCATCCAGGTTCTCCAAATCAAAATCATTCTCTCCAGCCTGGGGTGGGGGATGCTTTCCTCTTCAGCCTCCTCAGCTACTCATCAGCCTCCCCAGTGGCAACAGCTTCTGCCTTGACCAGGCTTGCTCCAAGAAGATCTGTCTCTCCCAGACAGGGTCTTTCCTTCTATACAGACAGCATTAGCTTCCTGTTTCAGCCAACCCTTTCCTGCTATGCCAGTACAGGATTCATGCCTTCTGTTTCTTTAAAAGAGGCTTGATTAATTACTAAGTACTAAATATCTCTCAGCTTAGCAATACAAGAGGAACTTCACATTTCATTACTGTTACACCTTCTAAAATGTTTTATTGTTCTTCAGTCATGCCAGTCATGTCCGACTCTTCATGACTCCATTTGAGGTTTTCTTGGCAGAGATACTGGAGTGGTTGGCCATTTCCTTCTCCAGCTCATTTCACAGATGAGGAAACTGAGGCAAACAGGATTAAGTGATTTGGCCAGGGTCACACAGTAGTAAGTGTCTGAGGCCAAATTTGAACTCAGGAAGATGAGTCATCTGACTCTAGGCTCAGAGCTCTATGGCACCACATAGCTGCCATCTACCTACAATCCCTCAAATATCTCTAAGGATCCTAGAGGATTAGAATAAAAGTTGATCTCTCTAAAGTGGGAGGGTAACCCTTAGCCTATACCTGAAAGCCAAAGGGCCTCACTTGAGGACTTAGAGGGCTATATGTGGCCTCAAGGCCAAAGGCTTCTCACCCCTGGCCTAGCCCCTTCTCACCAAATGCTGGTTAAACAAAATGCCATCACAAATAGTTACTAGTGAGTAAACCCATTTATCCAAGAAAAACACTGAACAGAAATGGAAAAAGTTCTACAGATCAGAACATTGCCAGAAAATACAGAAGAATGAAAGTGTTCATCTGCCAGGAATGAGATAAGGAAATGAGATAAGATAATCAAGCCAGGAAAGAGAACCATCTCACCCAGGATACCCATCTGGAAAATACCACATTGGAGGATTCTAGGAAGATGGCAGAGTAGGTCAGAAAAGTCCAAGCTCTCCGAACTTCTCCACAAACAAGATAAAATGGCACCTCCAGGCTGATATAGAACAGTAAAAATAAATAAGGGAAGGAGCAGAACTGTGGTCCTCCTGGAACAATGGAAGAAGATCTGAAAAAAAATCCCAGGATGAGGGTTGGTCCCTGTGATGAGTAATGGACCCAGGCTAGGTCCATTTAAACAACAAGCAGCAAGCCCTGGAGTTAGCTGGACTGGGAGGCTGCCTCTGCCCCAGCAACAGGAACTTTTATCCCCGGGATAGGAAGGGGAGTTGGGCATCTGAGCCAGGGAAGACGGAGGGAATATCTGCTAACAAGGAACGCCAGACCCAGCTATGCTGCAGAAACTTGGCCCAGCACAAGAAAGAACCAGCAAATGCCTGTAAATGCAGAAACAGTGGGGCAGAGCAGTGCTGTCTGTAGGCACTTACTGGAGGCTGGAGGTCTTGGTTTCAGTTCTAGGACAGAGGGGAAAATTGAAGGAGGACCTGAGGCCAGAAGCACCCCTGCCCCATGCCCCAGGGCTAGAGGTGATTACAAAAAGTGAGTTACTACACATTTTTTTTAAAAACATGCAGGCAAAGGAGAAAGAATTCAATCATAGAAAGTTACTGTGGGAATAGAGAAGACCAGGGTTTGTCTTCAGAGGAGGATATTGAAGCAAAGAAACCCTCTTCTACCCCGAATTATAACATCAAATGGTCACCTGCCCAAAAATAATTCATAGAAGAACTTTTAAAAGACTTTAAAAATCAAACGAGAGAGATGAAGGAAAAACTAAAAAAAAAAAAATGAAATGAAATAAGAACAATCTAAGAAATGCAAAAAGATTATGAAATGAAAGTTAACCAATTAGAAGAGATCCAGAATCTTAAGGAAGAAAATGACTCCTTGAAAATCAGAATTGGGCAAAGGGAAAGCAGTGAAGTCATAAGAAACCAAGAAATAATAAATCAAAATATAAAGAATGAAAAAATAGAAGAGAATGTGAAATATCTCATAAAAACATAAAAAAAACAAATTGAGAAAAGGAAATAGAATAATCAGAAAACCCAATATCTATGATCAAAAAAAAGGAATCTTGATACAATAATATAAGAAATAATTAAAGAAAAATTGCCTGAAGCAAGAAATCCTACAAGGAAAACACACAGGAATATCATAGCCAAATTCTGAGACCCCAAGATCAAAGATAAAATCTTATGAACAACAAGAAAAATCAATTTAAATATGGCAGTGCCACAATTAGAATCACACAAGATGTATCAAGGACAACATTAAAAAACTGAAGGTCTTGGAACACTATATATCAAAGAGCAAAAGAACTAGGGTTCCAGTCAAAAATATCACACCCAGCAAAGCTAAGCATAACACTGAATGAAAAAAAAAAAAGAACAGTAAATGAATTGTCAGACTTTCAGGATTTTGTTTAAAAAGAAAAAAGCCTGAACTTAATAGATTTTTGACGTACAAGAGCCAAGAAAAATATAAAGCACATACCAAAGACTAATTACAAGGGATTCAATAAGGAAAGACTGTTTACCTTTTTTTTTTTTAACGAGGAAATGTAAAACGTATGTCTAAGACTGTTATTAGTAATTGAGTAGTTCATAAGAAAGATTGGGGTAGAACTGAGTATGACATGATTCCAAAAAGTTAAAACATTTAAGAACAACTAAAAAGAGTAATTATCTTATACAGATGAGGTATGAAAGGAAAAATGAACACAGAATTAGATGGGGGAGGGGTGGCAGTTCTGGAAACCTACTCTCATTGGGAATGGGTTCAAGAGGGAGCAATACATACACATATATGTAAAAAGTCTTCTAAATTCAGAAAGAAATAAAACACTAAGGGAATAGGGAAGGGGGAGAGGATAAGGGAGAGATTTTTAGAGGTGAGGGTGAAGGAATAGGTTAAAGGGGGCATAGAAGCATATTTAGGTTAATGGGAATGGGAGGATAGGGGAGGGATCCTTGGAGTGGGGTAGGTTAAGTAATAGCAGGGCAAGGTAGTGGGTAGAAGTAAAGTAGAGGAGTCAGAAGGGATAGGAAATAAGAGATACACACAAATGTAAAACAAAGATCAGGAATAGAATTTGTTAGGGAAAAAGGAGAAGGGGTGCTAGTCAAGATCTCATACAAAATGAAGGCTAAAATAGATTTAATTAAAAGAGAAAAACAGGGAAACTACCCTATGTGTCAGCCTTATTCATCAACATTGTTTTGAACTATTTAAAAGAACTAGGGGGCAGCTATGTAGTGCAGTGAATAGAGCACCGGCCCTGAAGTCAGGAGGACCTGGGTTCACATCTGGCCTCAGACACTTGACACTTAACTAGCTGTGTGACCTTGGGCAAGTCACTTAACCCCAATTGCCCTGCCTTCTCCCCTCTAAAAAAAAAAAAAAAAAGAACTAGACTCCAAGGTGGGGATATTGCTGTGGTGTGGGAAATGACAAGGTGGTGGACTTGGAAAAATGTGGAGAGACTTGGACTTATGAATTTATCAACCCTCAGAGAAACAGAGGGCAAATAAGTATAGTATGGTCTTACATAGATGCATATAAATGCATGTGTCTATATATGTGCATGGTTATAGATATCTAAGTATATGTATGTGTAATTAGGTATATGTATGTATGGGGATATATATATGAATATGGCTTTGTGCATATATGTCTATATATGTATGGATATAAATATAAGTATGTGTATTGCATATACATGTATGTATATGTGTGCACATACACATATATGCATATATCCACCCTTAATTGTAGCCTTGGGGGGAAGGAGAAAGATAAAAAAAGAAGAAGGGAAAAAGTTCACAGCAGAGAACAAAAGATAATTTGCAAGGAAGCCAAGAAAGGCTCCCACCACAACGCGCAGTATTTATTACACAGGCTATCTCGAAATGGAAATTTATTGCTGTATATTTTGAATCCTCTCTTAAGTTCTGCTGTGCATATGGTGATGCTTTTTTCTTTTCGTATTTTGTATTTAAGTTTAAAATTTTTTAAATTTTGGGGCGGGCAGGTGGCGCAGTGAATAGAGCGTCGGCCCTGGAGTCAGAAGGACCTGAGTTCAGATCCAGCCTCAGACACTTAACACACACAAACAAAAACCTAGCCATGTGACCTTGGGCAAGTTACTTAACCCCAATTGCCCTCCAAAAAGAAAAAAAAATTTAAATTTACAAAAAAAAATACTGCATCAGATCTGTTTTAGGAAACACTAGTGGCTCAGAAGGACTGAGTTTCAGCTTAAAGCAGCTTCCTAAACCTTTGTGTTCTGGCTGTACTGGGCAGCATTGCCTTCCTGGGTGGGACAGGCTCCATTAGTCACTCTCTAACCTGTTAATTACTTAGGAGAGTCTCTCAGTCTCACCAGATATTATCTTGAAATGAGTTCCTGGTTCCCAGCCTCCCCCAGCCCAGTGAAGGCTGTCATAATCACCCTCTGATCCCCTTAGACATGAAGTCAGTGCTTGGAGATATGTCTCCTCTTAAAGGAGAGAAGGAGAAAGACAGAAAGAGATAGAGACAGAGAAAGGAAGACACCAAGACAGAGAATTCCTTTCTTAGAGCTATCGGGCCCAGGGGTCAGTCTGGTGGCAGATTATCATAATAGCTCACATTAATAAAGCGTTGGAAAGTTTGCAAAGCCCTTTACATATGTCATCCCCTTTGATCCTCAGAAGCCTGGGAAATTGATGCTATCTTTACCTCCCTTTCACAGACAGGGATTCCAAGGAAGACAATGACTTTCTAAACATGTCGTCAGTATCAGAAGGGTCTAGGAGAATCAGGCAATGGGCAAGCATTGATTATGCACCTACTGTGTGCTAGGCACTGCAGATATGACAAAAAGAAAACAGTCTTTCTCCTAGAGGAGGTTATATTCTAATGACATAGACAGGCACACACAAGATACATATTCAGCCGATATAAAGTACCCTTGGAGGGGAAAACACTAAGGTGAGTCGGCCAGGGGACCAGGAAGGGCCCTGTAGAAGATGGCTGATGGAACTGACTTTTAGAGAAGGTTCAAGGACCTAGAGGCTTTGTATGGGGACAGGATTTTAGGTTTTGTGGCATGATTCACCAAGTTACTTAACTTCTCTACTGTTTCTTCATTGCTGAAATGATAATATTAGCACCCACCTCATAGGGCTATTGAGAGCATCAAAAGAGAACCATTGACTATGGAGTGTTCAGGGAGACCTAGCACCTCTGCTGTGAGGGTGGGCTGCTCATCCACCTTTGGGGTCCACCTGATTCACCCACCTCTTACCTGTGGCTCCAGGAGACATGTTACAGTGGTTATAGCCCAGTAAAACCCTCTCTGCAGATGGGCTCAAGTAGGCTGAAGGTAACTGAGGGGTCTCAAACCCCTTAGTAAGTTGGGGGGTGTCTCTCCCAAGCATGGGAAGACTTCGTCTGGTGTAATGTGTACATGAAAGCAATTGGTTCCACTGGCCATGAGGGCTCCCAAAGCCTGTGGGGCACTTAGAACCTGATCAGACATAGAAGATGCCAAGGTCATCCACTGCCTTCAGGCCCATCGTCAAGTAGTCCTGACTTTTGCCTTGCTGTTGGACTCTGATCACTTTGGAAGAAACAGTGAGGCATCAGCCTTTGTGGAGCTCTACTGCACTTAAAACCGCTTCACTCATGAGTCAGACAGACATCACTATAGGAGGTGGTGGTTCTAGAGATTCTAATTGGCTGAGCTGAGGACAGAGGTTTGAGGTGTGGAGATATGAGACAAGAGTATCATGTGCAAGGACCAGTAAGGCCAGCCCGACTGGACCACAGAATATATGAAGGGGAGTAACATATGAAGTGGAGAAGCATGGGCCACTAGGTGGCATAGTGCACAGAGTGCTGGGCCTGAAGTCGGGAAGATACAGCTTCCTCAGTTCAAATCTGGCCTCAGACACTTCCTAGCTGGGCAAGTCATTTAACGCTGTTTGCCTCAGTTTCCCCATCTGTAAAATGGAGCTGAAGAAGGAAATTACAAACCGCTCCAGTGTCTTTGCCAAGAAAACCCCAAATGGGGTCATGAAGGGTCGGACATGACTGAAATCACTGAACGATAATACTAACAATAACAAACTCATGGTTAAATTGAAATGAAGTGCTCATCACTGGAGCCCAGCATGGGGACCGTAGGGACTCAGTGACGGGGGCTTGAGCTGATGCCTGTAGAGAAGAGACAAGCCCAGTCAGACCTACCCTAGAACCCTGAGGCACAGTTGCAGGAGCCTGGGAGAGTGGCCTAGGCAGGGCTACTTGCTACATAGACATCATCTCATATGATACAGAAAACAGTCCTATAAAGTGGGTATTAAAGGTGTCAGCTCCATTTTAGAGATAAAGAAATTGAGACTCAGAGAGATTAGGGGACTTTCTGAGAGTCACACAGCTAGGAAGTCTCAGCTGTAGGAAGAGGAATCAGACCTCTCTGGATACTAAGGCTCTTCTTTCCCACTCTACCCCAATGCCTCAAGATTCAGTTTCCACAATAAGCTATCGCATCTAATTATCTCATGATAAGTCATACAGAATCCTGTTACGTTCATGCATCCTCTAAAGCAGGCCTGCCTTATCTTCTGACCTGATCCTATCACAGGCCCAGCTGCTAACATAAATGGGAACATTTATTTTCTGGGCTGCAGAGAGCCTGATGGATTAGAAAGCCAGATGCCAGGATTACAATAAACAGGCAACGATTAGTGTCTGATGCATCCTGTTTGGATTCAGGGCTTTAGCTTCTGAGAGGAAGGAAGCACAGTGTAGAAATGGAATTGGACCTAGAGTCAAAAGGTCTGGGTGTGAATCGTGACTATAAGGGTGACCTTGGGAAAAATCACTTCCCCTCCCTGGTCCTCAATTTCCCCATCTGTAAAAATGGCAGACTGGACTACGGGATCTTCATATTGCCTTTAGTCACTCACATTCTGTGATTCTGGGAGTGACAGACTGAAATCAACCAACCTGATGGCTTCAGATCAATGCCCTGCCTTAGTGCCCTCACTGTATTTTTCAGGTGGTTCCTCACAGAAAGCGAGGACTCAAAAGGGACTTAGAAATGATCTAATTGCTAAGAATAAAGATAGTTGGCATGTATATCAAGCATTAAGTTTTATTTAGTCCTTTAAAAATATTATCCTCCCAACAACCTGTGAAGTAGGTGCTATTAATATACTCATTTTACAGATGAGGAAACTGAGTTTGAGAAAGGTCAAATGATGTGCCCAAGGTCACACAGCCTGTAAGTACACAAGGCAGGATTGCATTCAAGTCTTTCTGACTCCAAGCCCCATCACATCTAGTCCAATCCAATTTAATTTAATTCATTAAATATTTATTAAGCACATGCTATATGTCAGGCAGTGTGCTAAGTTCTGGAGATACAAAAAGCAGCAAAAGACAGTCCCTGCCCTCATGGAACTTACAGTCTAATGGGGGAGACAATATGTAAACAAACATATAAATTAAACTGTATGCCGGATAAGTAGGAGAAAATTAACTGAGGGGAGGGACTAGAATTAGAAGGGGTTAGGGAAAGCTTCCTATAGGAGGTGTGACTTTAGTAGGGACTTAGAGGAAGCCTGTGAAATCAGTAGTCCCAGGAGGGGAAAAAGTATTCCTAGCACAGGGTACAGCCAGAGAAAATGCCCAGAGCCCAGAGATAGAGGGTCCAGTTTGTAGAATAGCCAGGAATCCCTGGATTTAAGTGTATGTGGCCAGGAGTGAGGTGTGAGAAGACTGGCAAGATTGGAGAGGGCTAGGTTGTGAAAGGTTTTAATGCCAAATACAGTAGTTTGTATTTGCTTCTAAAGGCAATAGGAAGTCACTGGAGTTTATTGAACAAGGGGGTACATCATTTTATGGAGGGGAAGACTGAGGCTGAGAGAGAAGAAGTGGTTTTCTCCAAGGTCACATTCTTATCATTGAAGCCGGGACTTGAACCCAGAGTAAGGGTCCTGCACAATGCCCCAGGAGGCTTACCTTACCTTCGTTCAGTTCATGGCTGAGAGGAATCACAAGAATCTCACCAAGGACCTAAGCCCAAATCCTCTCCAAACATCCCCAAATAAGGCTCAATCAGCCTCTGTTGGAAGATCTTCAAAGACGGGAAGCCCAGTCAATCCATTTCCCTTTTAGATGGTACCCACTGATAGGAAGTTTGTTTGTTTGTTTTCTCACAACTAGCCTACATCTACCCGGCTTTGCTTCTCTTCCTTCTCTCTGAGGCCAAGTAAAACAAATCTAATCTCTCCTGTGGTTGACTCCAGCCAAGAATTTGATGTCATAATCTAGAGCTCAGTCTCTAACTCTGTGACCTGGCTGCAGAAATGTCCAGGACAATGCTCTTTACTCCAAGGGATTCAGCCCCAAAAGAATAGAGACAGAAGGGAAACACTGGAGGCATCACTTCCAGGCTGACCATTCTTTGAGAGAGGAGACCAGTCACAGATAGATAAAAAGACAACTAAGAATCTGTTTCCCAAGTGTTCACAATCTTAAAACCCTAGATTGGGAGCTAGAAGGGCCCTTAGAGAAAGTTCAACCCTTTCATTTTATGGATGTGCAAACTGAAACCCAGAGAAGTGAAATAACTTATCCCAGATAACACAGCTAGTAAGGGTCTGATAAGGGATTTAGGTGGGTCAGTGAATAGAGCACTGGCCCTGGAGTAAGGAGGACGTGAGTTCAAATCTGACCTCAGACACTTAACACAAAACTAGCTGAGCAACCTTGGCCAAGTTACTTAACCCCAATTGCTCTGCCTTCACCCCTCCAAAAAACAAAATAAATAAATAAATGAACATAGCTGCTCTTGGCTCCCTGTCTAATGCCCTATCTACTAGACCCTGCTGCTTCGTAATCTTGTTTCTTTCAGTGAGATAAGCCCAGTCTAAGTGGTTAAAAGAGGAATAACTAGCACAAGGTAACGTGAACTTTGTCCTAGGGCACTGGAATTTAAAGAGGGCGCTGCTAATACTTGAAACCTTTCTGAACCAGAGAATCTGAGCTTAGCACTCAGTTAGCAAAAATAATTGTTTAAAATAGGAAGTTTCCAAATAATGACCCCCACTTTGTCCACGTTGTATTCCGGAAGCCCTTCCCTGCCCTATGTCCCCTCCAACAATGACCTTGAGGCGTCTAGGAGCAATTGAATTGTGTATTTTATTCACCCTGGCAACAAAAAATCCTATGTATGGGTCTGACAGTTATAAATGCTTATCAGAATGTACACAAGCTGAGGAGTGGTTAGACCCTGACCTCTGACCTCATTAGCAATATAATCAGGGAAGAGAATTCCTCTCCTGAACCCTGCCATGGAGGTCATTGACTGACATCCATTCAGAACATTTGCAGAGTGCTTTCCTTAGACCTGTTTTCCTCTAGGGACACCACAGGATGACAGGACATTAAAGCCGGAGGCTTGCAGGGCACAGCATTTCAGCTGGACAAATGGCCCAGCTAGGCTTGCCCCTTGAAGATCTCTATTAGAAGGGCCCAGCAGTTAACTTGACTACTGAGCTGACTCCTAACTCGTTGGAATCTTACAACAACCCCAGGAGGGATACATTACTATAATCTCCAATTTACAGATGGAGACACTGAGGCAAGTAGAGGTAAGTGACTTACCCAGAGTTAACCAGCTTGTAAGTGTCTGAGGTTGGATTCGCACTCAAGTTTTCCCGACTCCAGTTCAGTGCTCTGTCTACCTTACCACCAACTTGCCTCCTCATCTCTGGGAAAATTTGCCCCTGTTCCCACTTAGCCAGGGGAGGACAGATAGAAGTTGCTGGCATTCTGAATTATAACTCAGAATGTACTCTAGAACCTTTGGAGTGGTCCTGCAACTCATAGGAATAGATTTAAAGCCAGGAAGATACCTTGGGCATCATCTTGTTCAACCCCCTTCATTGTACAGCTGGGGAAACTGAGGGCTAGAGAGGGACTTAGGGAACAAAGGATATCATGGATTTAGGAGGGGACATTAGAGGTCACTCAGTCAAACCCCTCTCATTTCATAGACGAGGAAGGTAAAGGATGGAGAACGGCAGTGCATACTCCAGGTGAGGAAAACTGGAGTAGAGCTGGGATTCAAATCCAGAACCTCCAACAGCCAATCTGGCATCCTCCTATTAGCACCACACTGCTTCCTGCTGGTGGCTGGGGTTAACTGAAAGAGAACCTGTTGGCTGTCCAGCCACTTATGGGTTAAATTAAAGAAGCCTTTCAAGGACTGTCCTATAGCCCGCCCACTATAGGGAATATTTCTGTGGGAGATACCTTGAGAGGGCCAAAGGACTCATTTATGAGCAACCTGTCAGAAAACTGCATCATGGGTGCCATCATACCTTTCTCCCCTCCCTTTTCATAGATGCTTGGAGCTAGAAGGTGCTTAGAGACCTCAAAGGTTCTCTACGGTTCAGCATCTGGAATCTGGAACTCAAAGTCTTAAAAACAAATGTTAAAAATTGTTGTTATATGCAACCAGGAAATAAGATATACAGACAATGGGGTATAGAAATCCATCTTGCCCTACAAGAAAGTAAGGGAATGGAGGGATATAAGAGAGGGTAGATTGGGGGAAGGTGTATTCAGTATGCTTGCCATCTTGGGGTAGGAGGTAGCAGAGAGATGGGGAGAAAATTTGTAACTCAAAATCTTGTGGAAATGAATGTTGAAAAATAAGTAAATGAATGAATGAATGGATGAAAATTTTTTAAAGGGGCAGAACCAAGATGTCGGGGTAAAAGCAGGTTTAGCATCTGATTTTCAGATCAGAGAAAACTCAATACTTATGGAGGGAATTTGTCCAAGGTTAAGAAGCTGGTTAGTGGCATACTTGGGGCTGGAATGCAGGTCTCCTTATGTCCTGTTGAGGGTTCTTTCCAGGGTCTTACCTTCCTTTTATGTTTCCTTTTTTCTCTCCTCTCTCTTGGCCCCTGCCAATATATTGTGGCTCAGGTTAGAGATGGGAGGAGGAGATAAGGTACATGATTGAAAGGGAATTGGTTCAATAGTCACATTGGAAATTCTATAATTAAACATTTATTAAGCACTTGCTGTATGCAGAGAATTGTGCTTGGACCTTAGGAGAGACAATATTATATAGTACTTTTAGGGAAGGAAATGGGCAAATCACGTCAGTATCTTTGCCAAGAGAATCCCAAAGGGGTTATGAAGAGTTGGAAAGGACTTAGCAACAACAACATATAGCACTTTAAGGTTTGCAAAGAACTTTAAATAGAGTATTTCTCTGAAGGCAGGGACTGTCTTTTGCCTCTTCTTTGCATCCCCAACCCTTGGCACAATGCCTGGCATACAGTAGGCACTTAATATATGTTTATTGATTGACTAATTCATTATATCATTGGATCCTTACAACATCCAGAGATGTTCTGGTAAATATTTAACAACTGATTCTTTGGGAAAGGAAAAAAACTACACACACTCCTGACACACTTTAAAATTTAATCTTCAGTGAATAGAGCACCGGCCCTGGAGTCAGGAGGACCTGAGTTCGAATCCAACCTCAAACACTTAACACTTACTAGCCGTGTGACCTTGGGCAAGTCACTTAACCTCAGTTGCCCTGCCTTTCCCCCTCCAAAAAGTAAAACAAAACAAAACAAAATGTAATCTTCAGTATTAACATTTTTTCCCTCACTTTCTTAAGTCTAGGCAAGCAACAACAACAACCAATGAATCAAGCCCTGATTTTTAGGGTTTGCTGATTTCTGAGATGTAAACGCCCATACTGAAAATTTAACAATTGGCTCGATTTGCTAGCTCCAGCACATCCCTAACTATGAGGTAAGTTGCCATTATTATCGCCATTTAATGGGTGAAGAAACAGGTTCAGAAAGGTGAAATAATTTCTTACATAGCAAGGAAGTTCCAGAAGCAGGATTCAAACCCAGGTCCTATTGACTCCAAGTCCCAGGGTGCTTTCCTCTTAAATGTTATCTTCCAAGATATATAATTCAGAGAAGTCACAGTTCTTGCCCTGAGGAGTTCAGAGTTTAGTTGGAGAAATGAGCCACATAAACTATCAGAGAATAACATGGGAGTTTTGAAATAAGAACAAGAGAAATATAGAAAGGTCTAGTCTTGATGGGTTGGGGCATTCTTAAAAAGCTTCATGGTAGGAGAAGTTCTTTTGCTGAATCTCGAAGGGGGAGATAACATTAAAAAAAAATGGGTAGAGCGGAGAAGGCTGGGCATTGGAGCCCAGGCATCTAGAAATTCATTAAGGAAGAATCTTTGAGCCTCCTGGGCAAAGGGAGGCCCTGGGAGAGGCACAAAGGTCAGTTAGCTAAATCACGTTTGTCCTTAGGATAATAACTGACATTTCTGTAGCAGTTGGAGGTTTACTGAAGACTTTATAATAATCTCCCTTGATCTTCACAATTGCCCCTGCAGGGAGGGAAGGGTAGGAGGAACTACTGTTTCCCCAGTTTTACAGAAGAGGAAACTGGGGCCTGTGTGGTTTAGAAGAGAGGGCACTGATCTTGTCGTTGGAGGGCTTGGGTTCAAATTGTGATTTCTGGATCATCTTGGGGAAGTAACTTACTTCACTGCCATGGACCTCAGTTTCTTTAAGTACAAAATGAGAGGGTTGGACCATGTAGCCTATGAAGCCCCTTCTAAATCTAGGATTTATTGGTATTGCCTCCCATTTTAGAGTGTAAGCTCCTTGAGTGTAGGGACCATCTTAATTTTGGGTAAAATAAAAGTTTTTTCCTTCATTCATCCTGAGTCTGAGAGAGAAGTGATTTCCTCAAAGTCAAGGTCACATTTCTAGTGTCTGAGGGAGGATTTGAACCTAGATTTTCCTGACTCAGGCAACTAGGTGGTGGAATGGAAAGAGTGCTGAGCTGGAAGTCAGGGAAACCGAGTTCAAATAGAGCCTCAGACACTTACTAGCTGTGTGACCCTGGGCAAGTCACTTAACCCCACTTGCCTCAGTCTCTTCATCTGTAAAATGAGCTGGAGAAGGAAAAAGCAAACCACTTCAGTGTTTTTGCCAAGAAAACCTCAAATGGGATCATGAAGAATCAGACACAACTGAAAAATCCCTCAACAACAACTTCCCAACTAAAGTTCACCTAATTTTACATCCCCACATCACAATGCCTCCTCAAAGCTCACAGCTTAGTAGAACACAAAGCACACAATGTGGCTGGAAACAGCATGAGAGAAGTAGTTTCCTCCTTTAAAAAGGAGTGTCTGGTCTATTCTAGAGGTCCCTTTCAGTTCTGGTTCTAGATCTTATGATCCTATTTTAAATTCAGGCAAAATTGCCTTGGGAGGTTGGAGGGTTTAGAAAAATCGTCAAGCACCATGCCCTCCAACATGGCAGCTCAGACTTAGTATGTATCTGGATCCCAAGGGCAGATCCAATGGTTATCCTGCTCTGGGCTGGTTTGGAATACTTCCTTTCTGGTAGATTTGCAGCTTGTATTCTTTGATTTTAATTTAAGTTTAATTCATTCTGAACTTGATAAATTCCAACAGATGTGAATATTTCCATATGCAAAGGACAGAATAAGGAAATTGTAAATTAACTGAAAATCTCTATTGAGTACAGCTTGGAAATCTTTTTTTTTTTTAAATATATAATAAATTCAAGACATTTGGCTCCAAAGCTGTCCTGATTGTCTGTCTCTCTCGGAGCTTCCTTCTGTTCATTTAAAACTATTTCATTGATTGTTTTTTTTTTGGGGGGGGGGTCACCATTGTCACTAGTCTTCCCCATAATTGTGTCTGCACTGCCCTCCCCAATTAAAAAACAAAACAAAACTAGTCCTCCTTTGTAGCAAATAAGCATTGTTAGGCAAAACAAAGCTATGTATTGGTCTTGTTAAAAAATATATGTATCACTTTGTATCTCTAGGCCATCACTTTTCTGTTACTGGGTGGGAGGCAGCTTCATCAGCCATCTTCTAGAGCTATGATTGGTCATTACACTGATCAGAGTTTTTAAGTCTTTCAAAACTGTTTTTGTTACAATGTTGTAGTCATTGTACAAATTATTCTCTGGGTTCTGCTCACTTCAATCTTCATCAGTTCATACAAATGTTCCCAGGTGTCTCCAAATCTATACATTTTTTATATTCTACACTGCATGAATGAAGGTTCTATTACATTTATTGTACTTTTTATGAGCTCGTTTCTCTATCTGGTATTGGCATTGTTAAGTTGATCTCCCAAAGGGGCTCTGCTACTATTCTGAGGGTTCTAGAGGGGATAAATTTGTGTGATCATCTTCCTAACACTGTAGCTCATGAGCCCCCACCAGTGTGCTTCTCATTACCAATCAGCTAACAGATTCAGTTAGTTCTTAGCAAAGGGACTTACTCAAATAGCAAAAACAGTAGTTTTAGGCATTCCCTTCTCCACTCCTACCCCCTCAAAATTTTGAGACTCATTCTTTCACAAATACACACAAAGCTAGGGATAGGTGGACACAAATCTAAAGTAAAATCGTAGTGAGGCACATTTGTGGAGAATGCAAGTTTCCAATGTACAACTCTAGAAAGGGAAGGTCTAGATTTCCTTTTTCTCCCTGGAGAGTATTAATGAAGTTCACTCTGGGGGCAGGGTATCAGAGATGGATGAGTCAGCCTACTATTTAATTGAGCTGGTTCCTTAAAGGACACAAGATTTCAGCTGAACAAATGGCCCAAGTGGGCTTGTGCCTTGAAGGTATGGAATCTCTGTTGGACAGGTAGATCCACTGCTAGGATGGGCCCAGCAGGTAACTGGGCTGACTCCTCACTGGGCTTAGCTGTGTCTGGTCAAGACTGGGCAGGACACTCAGTCGCTGGGCAGGTTGATCGGCTGGACAATCAGAACTCACTATTCTATGGGTAGCTAAAGTCTTTATTGCTTCCAGCCTCTGGTTTAGCTGGATGTTTCTGTGCTCTTTTCATATAGAATGTGATAATTACATATCTTTAACTTAGCATTAGCGGAAGTTCTCAGAGCATTGGCTTTTTCATATGCAATTGAGCTTTGCAAATCTCAGACCCTAAGATGTAGACTTGTTCTATCTTTCTTCAAATGATGGGCATCTCTGTGGTTTCCAGTTCTCTACTACAACAAAGAAGGGCTTCTTTGAATATTTTTATACTGATGTGCCCTTTCTTTTTTTTTAATGAATTAATTTTTAGTTTTTAACATTCACTTCCATAAGATTTTGAGTTCTAAATTTTCTCCTCCTCCTTCTCCTCCCCCCTCCCCAAGAGGGCATGCAATCTGATATATACTCTACATATACATTTATATTAAATATATTTTCACATTAGTCATGTTGTAAAGAAGAATTAGAACCAATGGGAGGAACCATGAGAAAGAGGAAACAAAATAAAACAAAACCAAAAAAAGAGAGAGAGCCTATAGTATGCTTTGACTTGCATTCAGATTCCATAGTTCTTTTTCTGGAGGTTTATAGCATTTTCCATCAAGAGTCTTATAGAACTGTGTTATATCCTTTCTTTCTGTATTATATCCTTGGGCTATAGGCCTACTAAAGGCTTGGCATAGCTAGGTTAAAGTGTATATGTTTAGTTTAGGGACCTTTTTGGGTAAAGTTGCAAAATACTTTCTGAGTGACTGGACTAATTCAGAACTCTGCCAACAGTATTATGTGTCTGTTTTCTCATAGCATCTCCATCATTTGTCATTTTCCTTTTTTCGTCACCTCTCTCAATATAACAGGCATGAAGTAGGACTTCAGAGTTGTTTTAAATTGCATTTCTCTTATTGTTTGTGATTTGGAACATTTTCATATTTGTTGACAGCTCATTTTTTTTCCTTTTGAGAACTGCCACCTCATAATGTCCTTTGAACATTTATCTATTGGGGAATGATTCTTGCTCTTATATATTTAAATACATAGCCTAAATATCTTGGATATCAAGCTTTTATTGGAGAAACTTACTGCAAAGCTTGTTTTCCTCCTTAGTTAATGATTTCCCTTCTAATTTTCAGGCCCTGCCATCCTAATTATTGGTTGCCTTAGTCACTCATTTCATCTAAGATCCAGCTTTACCACAATTCAATTAATTTCCCATCTATCTCCTAGCTGGTCACCACTTGAATACTTTCTTCTTCCCCTCCCCCTACTCCCCTTTTACAGTCCTATAATTATAATCAAATCAACTCTCTCAAAGCATGCAAATGGACTTTTCTATGACTCTGCTGTTCATCTTTTTAATTTTCCAAAGCAAAATGCCCTTCCCTGGCTATGCATTATCTCTGCCTCTTAGCATAAAGCTCTTTGAGGGCAGGGAATATTTTCATTTAAAAATTTTTAACCTCAGCACTAAGCACAGTGATTACCACATAGTAAGCATGTAGTAAATCTTTTTTCTTTCATTAATTCATGCAAATTTTATATGATTCCAACTTTATATAATCAAATTTTATTCAATTCTATAGAATCAAATCATTTGTATAATAAAAATTACCTATTTTATCTCCTTTGATCCTCTTTATCATTCCCTTGTGTGGAACAGAACTCTCCCTATGTCCATACTTATGAAAGCTATCTGTCTCTCTCTCTCTCTCGTGAGGCAATGGGGTTAAGTGACTTGTCCAAGGTCACACAGCTAGTAAGTGTCTGAGGCCAGATCTGCATCCAGGTCCTTCTGACTCCAGGGCCAGTCCTCCATCCATTGCACCACCTAGCTCCCCCATCTCTCTCCTTTCTCTTCTAATTGATTTATGTCATGGGAACATAATCAATGGGAGTCCTCGCCTCAGAATATATGAAGCATCCTCTATCTGCTTCTGGCCTATACTAAAGAGGCTGCAGAGTCTGCTTCCAGAAAAGTGAGATATGTAATGAAAGGCTCTGGCTCCTTGACTCAGAGTATGTCCTAGTATTCCAACTGTCTCATCACCATATGAAAAAGAGGAGCCTTTGGATGACTGCTGAGCCAGAACTAGGAATACATTCAAAAGTTATTACCTGGCCACAGTGTTTCCTCTTTTCTACCTGATTGTGTGTGTGTGTTTTTGGAGTGGGGAAGGCAGAGCAATTGGAGTTAAGTGACTTATTCAAGGTCGCACAGCTATTAAGTGCTACATGTCTGAGGCTGAATTTGAACTCAGTTGCTCCTGACTCCAGGGCTGGTGCTCTATTCACTGCACCACGTAGGTGTCCTCTGTGTTTGAGTGAGGAGTAAGTCTCTGTGGGGTGGGGCAAAAGTGAGGTAAAGACAGAAATAGGAGAGATGGAGAGCACTGTCATGGGTCTTTATCACACCATTTGGGCTGTTGCCATGTCCATTAGCACATTGCCCTGCTGTTGTTTCAACCTCTGTAACATTTATTCTTTCCCTGCTCTTAAGTGCATGAGTATTAGTCCAGTCTGTGACCTTGTGACTTAGAAAAGTCAGAAGATTGAGCCACCAGAGGTTTGGGAGATGGAGCCCAGGTCTTGCAGCCAGACACAAGGCCAGTCTGCCAGCACAGCCCTACAAGTGCTTAGGTTCTAGCCCTGAAACCAAAATGCTGCACCCTACAAGCAAAGGGAAGCAAGACATCCTCCGTGCAGTATGCTGGGCAAGATGGATTTCTATACCCCATTGCCTGTATATCTTATTTCCCAGTTGCATGTAGAAGCAATTTTTTAACATTTGTTTTTAAAACTTTGAGTTTCAGATTCTCTTCCTTCTTCACTCCTCACCCACTCCCATTGAGAAGACAAGCAATGCAATATAGATTATACATGTGTAGTTATGTAAAACATTTCCAGAGTAGTCATATTGTGAAAGACTAATTATATTTCCCTCCATACTATCCTGCCCCCCATTTATTCTATTTTCTCCTTTGACCCTGTCCCTTTTCAAAAGTGTTTGCTCCTGACTATCCCCAATCTGCCCTCCCTTCTATCATCTCCCCCTCTTATACCCTTCCCTCCTACTTTCCTATATGGTAAGATAACCAATTGAATGTGTATGTTATTCCCTTTTTAAGCCATATCCAGTAAGAGTAAGGTTGACTCATTCCTCTTCATATCTCCCTGTTCTTCCCCTCCATTGTAACAGCTTTCTCTTGCCCCTCTTATGTGAGATAATTTACCCTATTCTATCTCTCTCCCTTTCCTTCTCCCAATATATTCCTCTCTCACCTCTTTAATTTTATTTTTTAGATATCATCACTTCATATTCAACTCATCCTTTGCCCTCTATGTATACATATACACACATATACATACACTCATATATATATATATATATATATATATATATATATATATATATACACACACACACACAAATATATATTATGCATGCACACACACACATATTCCCTTTAACTATCCTAATATTGAAAAAAGTTTCATGAGTTACAAATATAATCTTTCCATGTAGGAATGTAAATAGATCAACTTTAATAAGTTCCTTATGATTTCTCTTTCCTGTTTACCTTTTCATGTTTCTCTTGATTCTTGTATTTGAAAGTCAAATTTTCTGTTCAGTTTTGGTCTTTTCATCAAGAATGCTTGAAAGTCCTCTATTTCATTGAATGACCATATTTTCCCTGAAGTACTATACTCTTTTTCTGATGAGCAGGTGATTCTTGGTTTTAATCCTAGCTCCTTTGACCTACATAATACCACATTCCAAGCTCTTCAATCCCTTAATGTAGAAGCTGCTAGATCTTGTGTTATCCTGATTGTGCTTCCACAGTACTCAAATTGTTTCTTCCTGATTGCTTGTAATATTTTCTCCTTGACCAGGGAACTCAGAATTTGGTTATAATATTCCTAGGAGTTTAATTTTTGGGATTTTTTCAAGAGGCAATCAAAATTTTTTCAATTTCTATTTTACCCTCTGGTTCTAGAATATCAGGGCAGTTTTTCCTTGATAATTTCTTGAGAGATGATGTCTAGGCTTGTTTTTTGATCATGGCTTTCAGGTAGTCCAATAATTTTCATTCTTTTGGATCTGTTTTATATTATCTTTGATTTCTCATAAAGTCATTAGCTTCCAATTGCTCCCCTCTAATTCTGAAGGAATTATTCTTTTTAGTGAGTTTTTGAAATTCCTTTTCAATCTGGATAATTCAGTTTTTTAAGGCATTTTTCTCCCCATTGGCTTTTTGGA
This sequence comes from Gymnobelideus leadbeateri, assembly GCA_011680675.1. NCBI lineage: Eukaryota > Metazoa > Chordata > Mammalia > Diprotodontia > Petauridae > Gymnobelideus > Gymnobelideus leadbeateri. Next base: position 186,494 of record WOXC01001050.1, read on the forward strand.
CCTCTTTTGCCATTTGAGTTAGTCTATTTTTTAAGGTGATATTTTCTTCAGTTTTTTTTGGGGGGGGGCGGGTCTCCTTTAACAAGCTGTTACTGGTTTTTTCATTATTTTCTTGCATCACTCTCATTTCTCTTCCCAATTTTTCCTCTACTTTTCTCACTTAATTTTCAAAATCCTTCTTGAGCTCCTCCATAGCCTGCAACCAATTCATATTTTTCTTGGAGGCTTTTGATACAAAAGTTTTGACTTTGTTGTCTTCTTTTGGTTCTATGTTTTGATCTTCTTTGTCACCAAAGAAGAATTCTACAGTCTGATTTCTCTTCCTCGGTTTGCTCATTTTCCTAGCCAATTACTTGACTTCTGAGCTCTTTACCATGGTAGAATTCTGCTTCCAGAGTGAGAGTGCTCTGTCCCAAATTTCTGGGGTTTTGTGCAACTGTTGTCAGAGCTACTTCTAGGCACCTGCCTCAGAATTGTGAAGAGGACTCCCTTTCCACAGTCACAACAAGCTCTGCCATGCCAGAGCTCTTCCACTCCCCAGGACTGCCATTCAAGACTGCTACCCTTATCCAAGCAGGGCAAAGCAAGAGAATCTTGCCTCGGCACTAAGCAAAAAGATTCCTGCAATTGCTCTCTGATCAGCTGCTTGGTCCCCCCCACCATCAGCTCCAGAAGCAGCTGCCCCATTGTCACAGCCACAGATGCCTTCACCACTTCATGATCAGGGGCCACACTGCATTCTTCTCTCATCCAGGTCCAACAGAATTTCCCCATTGACCTTATACTTTTTCTTTGGCATTTATGGGTTGAGAAGTTTGGAAACTGCCACAGCTGTAAGTAATTCAGTCCCCTGAGGTCTGCTCCAGTCAAGTGTGTGCCTTGGTCAGTGCTGGAGTGGCCATGCAGAACTGTGCTCTGCTCCCAGCTGGGTGAAAGATGAAAGAGGTGAAAGACCCTTCCTGTTGGCTTGCCAGGCTGACTTCAGCTGAAGTTGTATTTCACTCTGTCATTTTGTGGGTTCTGTAACTCTAAAATTTGTCTGGAGTCATTTTTTACAAGTATTGGAGGTAGTTGGTGTGCAAGCTCAAGCAAGTTCCTGCTTTTACTCTGCCATCTTGGCTCTGCCTCCCTCCATGCCATATTCTAAAATGAACTTAATGGCTCAAGCTTAGGAGAAACTGTTTTAATCTTAAAATCGCTTTCTCTGAGGTCTGAGGTGGTATAGGGGTAAATAGGACATTGGGAGTTGAAGATGGCAGTGTTTATATTTCTGTTCTTGTTATATCTTAGTAAAAGTTAATTGATGTTAATTGGTTAAGTGAAATCGGGATGCCAATTGCTGGCAGTTAACAGTGGGGAGAATATACCAGAATCAGGGTTAGCACTGACAATATTGGCATACTCTCAATCTCTTGGAGGTATTCTTTAGGATCTCAATGGAGGGGTGGGAGTGGGGGTGGGACACATATATATTTGTGATCCTTGCTCTGGGAACCAGACTTATCATATTGATTTTGAGTTAGAATAAAGATCTGCTTAGCTTTTTAAGGGTTACATTTATGATTCTACCTTTTTTATATTTAGGTCATGTGTCCACTTGGAGTTTATTGTGACATTTGGTGTGAGATGTTTGACTAAACCTAATTTTTGCCATATTGTTTACCCAGCAGTTTTTGTCAAATAGTGGAATCTTGTCTGTTGGATTCTCTGGGTTTATTGAACCCCATGTTACTATTTTCCTTTATTTTGATTAGGGAGGAGAAAGTGAGGCTGGTGATTTTGCATGGCCTTTCCTCACTTAAATACAATTTACTTGCAAATCATGACACTACCTCCCTGATGGCACAGGGTGAGTAGTAGTAGTAGTTGCCCCACTGGACAACCAACTGGCCAATTCTAGTTGGGCAATGCAGCTTCTTTCTTCCTTTCTTCCCTCCCTCCCTTCCTTCCTCCTTTCCCTTCTTTTTTCCTTCCCTCTGTCCACACAGAGAATCATACCCTTATCTGTATGTGCTCTGTCCAAAGGAATACAAATTTTGATCACTGAAACCTTGTGAGATAACTTGGAGTTTATGGGCTTTATTTCTTTTTTATTTTTACCTTTTTCTTTTTTTGGAGGGGGAAGGTAGGGCAATTGGGGTTAAGTAACTTGCCCAAGGCCACATGGCTGTTTTGTGTTGTGTCTGAGGCCAAATTTGAACTCAGGTCCTGCTGACTCCAGGGCTGGTGCTCTATTTACTGTACCACCTAGCTGCCCCTTCTTTATTTCTTTATTCCTTTTTCTAAGGACCATGCCTTAAACCCAGATCACTCTGGTTCTCGTTGAATGACCAGCAAGAGGTCCCAGGCCAAACCTCATTTGGGAATTGTTTGGACCATGATGGCTCAGAGTGAATGTAATAGCAACTGGCCAGAAACCCTGAGGGTCTTCCCCTCTCAGATTGATTTTGTTGTTTTTTTTTTTTTTTTTTTGACTAGGTAAAAGAGCCCATTCTTTGCCTCATTTCTTACTTAGTCTCAATCACTGAATGGGTGTTACTTCAGTCAAACTGAGTCCTTGGAAAGACCTTAGCAGAAAAAGGCCAAGTATCCCACTATATCTGGGGCCATTTCCAGTTGTCCTGATCTGTATCTTGCCAATGAACCCAGATGGCACAGCCTTCCTTCACTTAAATCCAATTCACTTGCAAGTCACGATATCACCTTCCTTGAAAGGATTTTGATTGGATAATCTGTTCCACTAATCACTTTTTCTATTTCAATGCCATTAAAAAAAAATTACTGCTTTGCAGTATAGGATAAGATCTGGTACTGCTAGGCCCCCTTCCTTCCCTCTTTTTCTTCTTTATTTCTTTTGATACTCTTGACCTTTCATTCCTTTAGATAAATTTTGTTATTCTTTTTTATAGCTTGATAGAGTGATGCTTTGGTACTTTGATTGGTATGACACTGAATAAGTAAATTTATTTAGGTAATATTGTCATTTCAATTTTATTTACAAGTTCCATCCAGGAGAAATGACTATCCTTCCAATTATTTGATATTTGTTTTGTTTTTTGTCGAGTGTTTTATAGTTGTATCTATAAAATTCCTGTTTGTATTTTGATAAGAAAACCCACAACCATTTTAGATTTCCTGTAGTTATTTTCAATGAAGTTTTTCTTTCTGCTGGGTTCTCTATTGATAATATTAAAAAGTTGATATTTATATAGATTTATTTTATATCTTGCTACTTTGCTAAAACTGTTTCAATTAATTTTAGTTGAATCTCCAGAGTTTTCTAAGTAGATTATCATATCATCTTCAAAAAACCAATAATTTAGAATTTTGCTTGTCTATGCTTATTCCCTAAGTTTCTTTTTCTTTTATTCTGTTACTAAAGTTAACATTTCTAGAATTACCTCAAATAAAAGTGGTGATGATGAATATCTTTTCTTTATCCCTGATGTTATTAGAAAGTTCTCTAGTATTTCTTCATTACATATAATTCGGGTTCTTGGTTTTAGGTAGACATTATTTATTATAATAAATAAGGAAAAGTCCATTTTTCCTATTTTTAAAACCAGAGATGGTTGTTTTGTCAAAAGATTTTTCTAGATTTATTGATATAATCAAGTGATTTAAAAAAGTTTTGGTTATTAATATGGTCTATTATATTTATAGTTTTCCTAATATTGAAACAACTCTGCATTCCTGGTATAAGTCAACCTGATCATAATGCATATTTTTTTAAAGGTTTCATAGCCTCTTTGCTAATATTTTTTTCAATATGTGTTAATAATCATTAGTGATTTTGGTCTAGAATTTTCTTTTTCTGTATTGTCTCTTCTTGGTTTAGGTGTCAAGGCCAAATTTTATCATAGAAGGATAGAATTCCTCTCATTCCTAGTTTTTACTTTCTTTGTTAACATGGGTATTTTATGTGTTCATAAATATTAATTAATTTATTTGTTTTGTTGGCATGTCATTGGGTAAAATAGTTTCACGCAATTTCTTTTACTCTAAGCCTAGGCTTTCACACTTGCCCATGGATTAGTCTCCCTACCTCAAGTGTCCTTCCTACTCTAGTCTGTCTTCCACTCAGTTGTCAAATTAATCTTCTCAAGGCACAGATCTGATATGTCATCTTCCTATTCAATCAATTCTAGTAATTCCCCATCACTTCCAAGATCAAATATAACATCCTCTGTTTGGCATTCAAAACCCTTTATATCCTGCTCCTCCTCTCTATTTATACCTGATACCCCAATATACCCTGTGATCCAGTGACACTGACTGCCTTGCTGTTTCTCACATCTCTGACTCCAAAGCATTTTAACCAGGAGCCCCATTCCTGGAATGCTCTCATTCTTCACCTCTATCTTCTGGTTTCCCTGGCTTCCTTCAGCTAAAACCACATCTTCTATGAAAAGCCTTTCCTAATCACCATTAATGTGACAGCCTTCCCTCTATTGATTATTTCCAATTTATTCTGTCTCCAGTTTGTACATCATTATTTGCATGTTGTCTCCCCCATTAGAATGTGAGCTTCTTGAGGACAGGGATAGTCTTTTTGCCTTTCTTTGGATCCTCAGTGGTTAGCACAACACCTGGCATATAGTAGGCACTTAATAAATGCTTGTTATTGATTTCCTCTTCATTTGCTGGAAATTATTCTTTTTCCTTTTTGACATTGTAAATTTCACTTTTCCCTGTTTTTTTTTTTTTTTAACAAATAAGACCAATGGTTTATCTATATATTTTTTCTCCAAAAAGCAGTCCCTGGTTTTATTTATCAATTTTATGAAGTTTTTATTTTCGTTTTATTTATCTCTTCTTTAATTTTCAGAGTTTCTATTTTTTTGTATTCACTTGGGATTTAAAAAAAAATGTGTTGCAAGTTTGTTGGTTTAAAAAAATTCCCTTTGTTTTCTTTTTCCTTTTGGCTACTTTCCTCCCCCTGCTTTTAGCTTCCAGTTCCAGTGGCCTTATTTTGAAGCCAGGGTCAGTTGTACAATCTGATGTGTTTTGATGTTATGAAGGTTTAAAACACACACACACACACACACACACACACACACACACACACACACACAATGAAACGGTCTTTTAAAATGACATAATTTCCAGAGGAAGTTGAAATGACATTCCCATTAAATCTGCTCCCACCAGCCCATCTAAGCCAGCAGGCTTTGTTTTTGCACTAGGCTGTTAACACCAGGAAGAAGAGCCTGCCTGTGGTTCTGGCTGGAGCCAGGGCCCTCTCTCCTGGGAGTTGCTCTTCTCAATGAGGTGTCTGTTAGGGTCTTTCCATCTGGTTGCCCCTGCCCAGATTACCTCCAGTAGTAGGTTAATTAATAATGAGGCAACGAGTACTGTTTTTCCTATTTCAGGGGAGGAAGCATTGATCCTGAAAATACACTGTAGGTCCATGGTCAAGTTGGGTTCTATGCTTTATATGAATGGGAGGAAACTTAAATGAGAGAATGTTAGTTACAGCAGGAAGAACTTTAGACCAGATGACGTCAAAGCTCATAGGACCTTACAACACTGAATGTCAGAACTGGGAGGGACCTTGACTACTGAACATACACATAGGGGAGAAAGAAGGGGTGTGTTGGTAAATGTTTAACAAATCAACTCTCTGACAGGAGAGAGGGGGGATGTACTCAGGCTATACTTTAAAGTTTAATCTGCATTATTAAAATTTTCTTCATCACTTTTTTTTTTGCTTTTTGGAGGGGGGAAGAAATGGCACTTGGAGTTAAGTGACTTGCCCAAGGTCACACGGCTAGTAAGTATTAAGTGTCTGAAGCCAGATTTGAACTCAGGTTCCTGACTCCAAGGCCAGTGCTCTATTCACTGTACCACTTAGCATCCCCCATCACTTTCTTAAATGTAGACAATCAACAGAATCAAGTCCTGGTAGCTTTTGTTTAGAGGCAGATAGATGGTCAGTAGATAGAGTGCTGTGCCTGGAGTCAGGAAGATCTGAGTTCAATTTCTACCTCAGATACTTACTGTGTGACTGTGGGCAAGTCACTTAACCTTTGCCTTAATTCACCGGGGAAAGATCTTTGCCAAGAAAACCCCATAGAGGGTCATGAAGAATCAGATACAACTGAAACAGAGTTGGTCTTTTAGTCAAGAACATGTGGGTTCAAATCCCATCTTGGATACCTACTAGCTGTTTGATACCTTTTGAATTCTCTAGACAGCTTCCTGACATTTATCTACTGAGCCATAGTGTGTGGTGAACTGCATTGGTGTAGGGGTTTATCATAAAGACTGAGGAAATTTCAGATGCTTCAAGTGTGAGATTGTAAACATCCAGAGGGTAAAGGCTACTACTACTATTATTGTTGTTTTTTGCTTTTTATAGGGGGGGAAGGTAGGGCAACAGGGGCTAAGTGACTTGCCTGAGGTCACACAGCTAATTTTGTGTTAAGTGTCTGAGTCCAGATTCAAACTCAGGTTCTCCTGACTTCAGAGCTCTAGATCTATCTACTGGACCACGTAGTTGCCCTCCCCCCAAAAAACTCACAACAAAAAGATGAGATGGATGAGTAGATTTATTAAGTGCCTACTATGTGCTTGGGACTGTCCTAAGACAATGTAGGACAATGGAAAGATCACAGGATTAGAGGTTGTGAAAGATCATAGCTCTATTATGAATATAAACACTTTACTTATATTCTCCCATTTTTGTCTCACTACAACCCTGGGCAGTTGGTGCTATCACCATCACCTGCATTTTACAGATGGGGAAATGGAGGCACAAAGAGATTAAGCAGATTTGAACTTAGACATATTAGGATTTGGAGTCCAGCATTCCACCTATCCAGCAGCCTTCAGAAATTATTGTAACCCTAACCCTAACCCTCACTTCTTGAGGGTAGGGATTGTCTTTTGCTTCTTTTTGTGGGAGCAGAATACAATAAAATGATCTCTGGCATTCAAAGCCCTTTACAACCTACCTTTCTAGTCTTCTGCCTTATTTCCCACTATGGACCCTTCAGTCCAATGACACTGGCTTCCTGGCTGTTCCCGGAACAAGACACTCCATCTCTGGGCTTATGGCATTTTCTCTGGCTCTCTCCCAGGCCTGGAACACTCTTCTTCCTCTGCTGAAACTATTAACTTCCCCAGCTTTCTCTAAGTTTCAGCTAAAATCTCACCTCCTTCAGGCTGCTTTCCCCAACTCTTAAGTCCTGTGCCTTGCTCCTGTTAATTATTTCCTACTTATCCTGTGCTTTGAATATATAGCATTTGTTTGCACGGTATCTCCTTCATTAGATTGGCTGCTCCATGAAGGCAAAGCCGGTCTTGTTTGGCTCTTCTTGCATTCCCAGCATTTAGCAATACTAGGTGCTTAACAATATTTATTGAATTGAATTTCATATCCCCAGAGCTCGGCACAGTGCCTTGCACATATCTTAATAAATGTTTATTTATTGATGGAGGCTCGATCCTTGGGTCATCTAGCTCAAGGTGACTGGAAGCGCTGGTATTTGATCTCAGGTCCTCAAAGTCAAGAGCGCGCATTTTTAGAGATTCTTTGATATGACTCAGAACCACTCGTGGGAGCAGATATTTCAAGCTGGAAGGGTCCTTCAGTTAAGTCCAACTCCCTCATTTTACAGATGAGGAAACTGAGACCCAGAAAAGCCAAGTGCCATCCCTGCCTCACCCCCACAGGCAGTGGCAGAGCTGGGATTCAAACCCAGTCCATCTTCCAGGAAGGGAAGTCTAAAATGGTGTGGAGTGTCCCACACCGAACATCCAGGGGCCTGGGAGAATTTCGGACCCCGCGCTCCGGCACCCGGTCTTCCCTGTCCCACCAAGCGACTCTCCCCTCAAGCCCCTTCTACCAGAGGTTGCTAGGTAGGCTGTAGCCGTCTGAGCTCCCGCTGCCCCATTGGCTGCAGGTGTTTAAGTTTTGCGCGGGGAGAAGGCAGAGGACTAGCCAGACGCAGGTAGCCCGTCCGATCCTCCGATTGGCTCCGAGCCTGAGGCATCCCCTTGAGGATTGGCTCCAGGTGGCCGGCCGGATGGACTCCCTTATTGGTCGCCAGGTACTCTCTCTTTCTCCTCCTACTGCTCACGCCGCGCGTCTATTGGCCGTCCGTCCAGAACCCGGCCAATCCCGCATGTTCAGACCGTTCTAAAAGGGGGGTGGGGGTGGGGGGGTTCAAGTCCCTCGGAGCGAACTTCTGCCCCTCCTGCGAGGGGGCCTAGCGCGCGCCCCCTAGTCCTCCGCTGGCCGCGGTCGCGCGCGCGGGCCAGGCTCAGGCCAAGTTCTTCCAGGCTGGAGTATCTTCCGGGGAGTAAAGTTGGGGCTAGGGGAGCAGAGTTCTCGGGCAGGGCCTGGGGCGATGCCTGGGTTCTCTCTTCTGCTCAGTGGGTGAGAAGGGCCAGGGAGAAGGGGCTACAGCCTCAGTAAATGGGCATTCTCCACTCCCTGCTAAGCCTCCCTAGCTAGCAGCTTCCTCCCTCCCAATCCCGTACTCACTCCGGCTGCCCCCACCTCATGCCCAGCCCCCTAGCTTATCTCCCGGAAGGTTTCCCGTATACCTAAGGGGTTGCAAGTCCCCTCCACTTGTCCTCCCCCACATGCTTGCCCCCTTCTCCCCCAGGATATCCCTTGCCCAAGAGCTTCTTAGTTAATGGATTCCAAGCACTTCCGATTTGTCTTTCCCCACATGCCTGCCCCTTCTTCCCAGTTTCCCTGGACTATCCCCACCCCAAGGCCTCAGTTTCCTTATTTGTAAAACGACAGGATAGTACTGGATGGCTTTTGCAGGCCTTTAGCTTCAAATCCAAATCCGTGACCCTCATTAGCAAGCAAATCCCCCTGTTACTCAAGGATTCCACCCCACCCCAGTTCTCCATTTCCAGTTCTCCTAAAGCATCCCCCGGATGCTTCTATCCACACCCCAAGTCCCAGTTTTGACCCACAGGGGCCTCTGACCTTTAATCCATTCTCCCAAATTCCTTTTCCCTGCAGGTCACCCCCCTCCCAGCTCCCCCCACTGGCCCTCCCACTCCCCATCCCTGTCTCTTTCAGGAATCCCCCAATTCCATTCTCCCTTTCTTGTGCTTCTGCGCCCCATTTGTCCCCAGTTCGGATCCCTGGTTCACTTGTAGCTTTTCAGTGAGAACTTTGGAAAGAAGAGTCCTTCCTCTTCGGGTCCTTAAACTTCAAGATCCTCATGGGTTTGTCACTTTCCAGTCCTCCCCTCCCCCCAGCGGGGTGTCTAATCCCTGCCCAGTCCCCTTCTTCCCTACTCCTGGGGGCGGGGGAGAGGGTGGGGGCCTTCCCCAAAGGAAGCCAGTAGGTCCAGCCCCCGACCTACCCCTCCCTCCTCTTGCTCCGGCCCCTCCCGCTCCCGCTCCTCCTCCTGTTCCTGCTCCTCCTCCTCCGGGAGACCAGCCTGCAGGTAGGTTTCTGCTTCCTTCTAAGCTCCTGGGTTAGAAATGTGACCTGGGGGAGGCTTCTCACTGGCGACCCTGGACGTCCTAGGCTCGCTGTGGCTCAGTCCCAGAGGCAGAAATTTCCCGGCTGGGATATTTGGGAAGGGAGTCGGGAAAACTTCCCGGGGGAGGGGGGGCCCTTCCCCGCCCTCCTTACCCTCCCCCCTTCCCCCAGGTAGCTCCGGGCGCCCAGAGTCCTCGCACACGCAGCGCCCGCTCCCGGGGGTTGCCCTCTCGGGGCGGTGCATCCGCTCTGGTGTTTCTGCTTCGTCCAGTGGGCCCAGCGGTGAAATGGAGAGAGCGCCGGGGACGCCGAGCCGGGCTCCGAGCCCCGATCCGCAGCCCTGAGCCCTGAAGCCTCTGCAGGCTACCGCCTCTCCGCGCGCGCTCGGGACGCCGACTCCGCTGGTTGGGATTAATGCCATGCCGAGCAGGATGGGGTCCAAGACGGACGTGGGCCGGCAGATCATTCGCATTAAGGCGCACTACAACGGGTGAGCAAGAGGCGCCCCCCGCCCCACTCCCTCACCACCCTCTAGGGTGGCTCTGCAGCCCGCCCCTCCTGTCGTGGCCAACTTTGCGTCTGTTTACTAGGCAGCCGTGGAAAGTTGGTCCCCTCTCTCGAGTCGGTGCTTTGGCAACAGGCGGGGGGAGGGCGCGGGGGGAGCGGAGAAGGGGGAGGTGTAACAGTTCGGGAGGGGGCAGCTGTTTTTTCAAAGTCTTCCTTTTGCGACTTAATGAGCAGTAGACTGTAGCGATTCCCGGAGTTAAACTTTTTCTTTTGCGTCTTAGTTACAAAATGTAATTCAGTGCAGTGACTCATTAACAAAGCATTCGGGGGCCTGGACTCGGTGGAAGGCGGAGCCAAGACTGTCCGGGTTTACCTGTGAAATGGGCCGAGGATTTGTTAGCTTGTAGTGGTAGACCTGTCCCTAAGAACACCGAGGAAGGAGCTTTGTAAACCTTAAAAGCTCGAATGAAGTGAGCGATTAATCCGTGAGAAGCCTAGTAGTGTGTTGGTTGGAGCCCTGAAGGCCCGAGTTCAAATTCCGCCTTAGATACTTATTGGCTTTGGCACCCTGAGCCCAAGCCAACTTGACCTCTCTAGGTACCAGGTGGCTATTAAATTACCAAGAAGGGGCGATCCGGCACTAGTGACTGGGGAGGTTTCCCCACCCCGTACTAATGAAGGCACAGGTGCATCCCTATGCCCTGTTTAATAACAGTGTGCGCCACTGAGGGCAGGTTAAGAAAGGGCCGCATTCTCTAGCTTGATTTTGTAATTATTCTGTTTTTTGGCTTGTCTACACCTATAGCCTTCTCTGTCTCTGGCTTTCTCTTTCTCTCTCCTTAGCTACAACTCAGATCTCTTCTGGGGCATAGAGACATTCCTTGACTTGCCCAGAATCACGCAGCCAATATCTATCCGAGGCTGAACTTGAACCCAGATCTGCCTGACTCCGAGGCTGGGCCCTTCATACCTTCTACCAGAGTTGACTCTTGGCAGTTATGTTAGCATGTAGCATTGTTGCCTAGCTCGTACTCTGGTCCACCGATATTTTTGGAGCTCATTTTGGTCATTGACCTTCAGAGCCATGGATCCAGAGACAGAGGACTTGTGTTCGAATTCTGAGTTGAGCACTTCATTACTTGTACGATCATGGGCAAGTCATTTCCTTGGGCCTCAGTTCAGGTCCTCACTTTGTAAAATGATGGAGCAAGGTGAGAAGAAGTCAAGGGGTCTCTCCAGCTCCAGGTCCGTAATCTATGATCCTATATATAAGTTCCTTCCAAACTGGAGCCATGTCATATGTCATAGGTTCTGTACAGGACCTAGGACACTGTGGACATTCTGATATTGTCAGGCCCTTTCCCTCAAGCTTTTCTGTGTCCTGGATCCCTTGGGCCAGTCTGGTGAAGCCCATGGTCCCCTCTTCAGAAGCATCTTTTTTAAATGCATAAAATAAAAAATGGGAAGTCAATTCTTTTTTTTTTGGAGGGGGGAAGGCAGGGCAGTTGGGGTTAAAGTGACTTGCCCCAGGTCACAAGGCTAGTAAGTGTTAAGTGTCTGAGGTCAGATTTGAACTGAGGTCCTCATGACTCCAGGGCCCCTAACTGCCCCAGAAGGAAACCAATTCTATTGAAATAGTTCTCAAAGTAAAAAACACCCCTGCCTAAGTTCTTGGCCCCCAGGTTGAGCACCTGCTCTCTTCCTGGGACCTCACCTCCATCTCTAGGCCTTTGACTCTGTCCCCAGAGTTGCACCATTGTCGAGTTGGTGCTTTAGCAGAGTAGTCTTAAAGGAGAGAAATTTCTTTTTTTTTTTTTTAAACACTTTAGTTTGTGAAGAGGAGAAAAATAAGAAATCTAGTCCTTTCACTGTAAGGAAATGCACGGTAAGGAAGTACAGCCTGTAACCTTCCATTGGGTTAAATTTCTTTCTCCAGTCTGATCAGGATTCCTTGGCATGTTTTAGCCAGTGAGCTTAACCCTTGTATTGAATCCACCCTCCTGAATCAGGATCCTTGTCTCAGTGGAAGGGAGAGGACTTTTTTTAAGCTTTTCATTCTCAGTCATTTTCTCATTTTAGAAGTTGATCTAGAGCTCTCGATTCCTCCCCCAAGTCCAAAAAACCAGCCGGATGGAAGTTGCAGTCTTTTGGAGAGAGTGCCTCTCAGTTGAGAGGTTAAGAGAGTGAAAATAGTATTCATATTTTTTTTGTTTGTAAAAATCTCAACTTGTTATTTGGCTGGAAAAAGACATTGGCCATTATCCTCTTAGGAAAAGGGCACAGGTCTCGAAGGGCTCACATTTTGATCATTTCATTTCTTTAAGAAATATACTGGTGAGCTTTCTAAAATTAGACTTTGCCAAAACTTCCAAAAACATTTTTTTAGAATCAGAAAATTTTTTTTGGAAACGAAAAATTATTCCTTATTCTTAAAAACAAATCCTTTTTGTTGGAAAATCTTGTTCTTGAATAATTCTTGTTACAATCCAAAAGAGAAAGCCTTCAGGATGAATTCCAATGTTTGGACTGTGTGTAAAATGTCATCTCATAGCATCCCTTATACCTCTTAGCAGCCCCAGCTTCTTTCAAGGCATTAATGCCTGTCCTGTCTCCAGTGCTTCCAGCTAAGGCTTCTACCTTTCGAAATTAACTGGTCCTTATTTTGTGTAGAGAGCCCAGATGCAGGCCCTCCTCTGACACTGGCTATGTGACCCTGGTCAAGTCATTTAACCTTTTAGTGACCAAGCCACATTTCTGATTATGTTTCAGGGAAGGTGTTAATCTATATTGAGAGAGGGGATCCCTGAATTAAGGATATTGAAGAAGAGCTGGTAAAAACAGGACAAGAATGTTTGTGTGTGTACATGTTGGCAGCCCCCAGAGGATGTCTGCCCTTCCCTCCTTCATGAGCCTGCAGGTGGTTCTGGTCTTTGAAATTTCAGCACCTAGCACTTAGTAGGACCTTCCTTAATCATTGATGTGCTGGAGGCAGTTGCACCTGTGATCATTTATTTATACTTAGGAGATCAGCAAAGCTAAAAATCAGGACTTGATTCATTGTTTCATTGACTGTTCAGACTAAAGAAAGTGATGGAGAAAATGTTCCTAATAATAATAGCTAATATAGCACTTGCTAAACTCATTTGATACAACAAACCTGGGAGTTGGTAATGTTATTTTATTTTTTGTTATTTATTTTGTTATTTACTTATTATTATTAGCTGCTAACAAATTACTTTAATTTTATTATATAATAAATAATAATTATTAGTTGATAATATTATTATCATTCCCATTTTACAATAGAGAAAACTGAGGCAAACAGGTTAAATGCCTTGACTGGGGTCACACAGCTAGTAAGTCTCAGAGGCTGGATTTGAACTCATGAAGATGAGTCTTTTTGATTCCTAGCCCAGTGCTCTATCCACCTAACTGCCCCAAAGATAAATCCAAAACTGGTTTGTCATTTCCTTCTCCAGCTCATTTTACAGATGAGGAAATTGAGGCACACAGGGTAAAGTGATTTATTTGCCTAGGGTCACACAGCTAGTAAGTCTCTGAGGCTGGATTTGAACTCAGGAAGGGGAAGCTTCCTGGCTCAGAATTCTAGCTCCTGTGCCACCTAGATGTCCACATAAAACATATGTGAAGTCAAATATATGAAGTATACAAAGTTAGTTATTATTAACCGGCACTGTGTCAGGCACTGTGCTAGGTGTGAAGATACAAAGAGACAAAAGATAGTCCCTGCCCTCAAGGAGCTTCCAGTTTAGTAGGGGAGACAACCTGCAAACAGCTCTCCAAAGAAGGCTAAGTTGGAGGGAGTCGTCAGAGGGAAGGCACTAGAATTTAGGGGGATTGGGAAAAGAAAGTGGGATTTGAGCTGGGACTGAAGGAAGCCAGAGAAGCCCAGAGGCAGAGGTGAGGAGAGTGAGAGTATTCCAGGCATGGGAATTAAAATGCTTTGGAGTCAGATATGGAGCTACTTTTGTGAGGAGCCACCAGGAGGCTGGTGTCACTGGGTCACATGGGTGTAAGGTATAAAAAGACTAGAAAGAAAAGGGTGAGGGAAGAGATAATCACAGGCTTCAATGCCAAACAGGATTTTTATATTTGGTCCTGGAAATCATAAGGATCCACCGACATTTATTGAATGACTTGGTTAAGACCTGAGTTTTAGAAAGATCACTTTGACAGTGGATGCAGGTAAGATTACCTTGTGGGGGGAAGGCACTGGAAGGAGGGACAACCAGGAAAGATGCGCTGTAGATGACAGTCCTTGAGTGATTAGAAATTGCATAGTTTTTAATGATTAAAAAAAAAAGTAACCAATAACCAAGAATTCCCTTTCTGGAGGGTGAGAGAGGGTGGGGTTTTCTGGGTCCTTGCATACACTAAGTGAAGATAAATGTCCCTCCCATCTGCGATAAAGCAGTTAGAGTCTATGTGGAGACTATTCTGCAGTGCTGTTAATTATTCAGATAGCTCCTAAATAATTTGTATGCCAGCTGCAATTAGAGAGCGCTTTAAAAATCATGTGATTCAATTCATCAGCCCCTTATCTTGTACCTATGTGGAGCCTAGCACTGTGCTGGGTGCTGACAGTCTGTTGTGTCTTCGTTGAAGGACTATAGGGCTCCCTATGTGGGTGTGAGGAATTTCTCAATGCACAGATAAGCTCACCCCATGCTGGTATTTCCTTTCCTCTTACCTCCCTCCTATAGCCAGCCAAACAAACACACACACACACACACACACACACACACCCAGTTTAGGGTATAATTATATACTGGCTTGTACTGTTTTCTCTTTGAAATTTGCTAGGCTTGTTTTTTGAGGGTAAGAAACAACTCTTGGACATCTGAATAAGAGCTGATTCAGTTTACAGGGTCATAGAACTAAGAAAGCTGGAAGGAACCTCTTGGAGACTGTTTAGTTTAACAGCCACATTTTACAGATGAGGAAACTGAGGTAACATGAAGGAAAGTTAAGTGACTTGCCCAAGATCACACAACATAGGTGTAAGTGTGAGAAGTGGGTTTTGAATCAAGGCTCTCTGACTGTTGCTTTTTTCTACTGATAACAGTTTCTGCCCTTTTTTTGTATCCCTGGTGCTTAGCTATAGGCTTTGCACATAGTAGGTTCTTAATATGCTTGTCTACCCTGGTGGACTCTGTCCAATAAGCATTTATTAAACGCCTATCATACGTAAGGTAGAGAAGCATGTTGGTACATAGGCTATGGAGTGGCAGGGCCTGTGTTCAGATCCTATCTCTGACACTAACCCATGTGGCCTTTTCTCATCTGCCAAATGAGGGGCTCAGTCTAGACAGCCTCCCGGCTCCTTCCAGCTTTAAATCTGTGATCCTGTGGGAGTCCTTGTCCCAGGGAGTTCACTGACTCATTCTAGCTGGGTAACCAGGCAGATTGATTAAGCTCAGTGCCTCAGGCCAACCATCTAAAACCAGAGACTCACTCAGAATTATCCTTGGTCTTTTAATGGCCAAGTTCTATGGCTTTCTCTGGTCCCCATTCTCCTCATCCTTCTTCACTTCTCTGAAGCCTTTGATACTGTGAGTCACTCTTCTTGATTGTTTTTCTATCTCGGTTTTTGAGATTCCTTTCTTCCCTTCCTTCTCCCTTTCCTTCCTTTCCACTCCCCCCGCCCCCCAAACTCCCTCCTGGCTATCTTCTGATCACTCCTTAGTCTTTTTTGCTAGGTCTTCATCCAGGTTGTGCTAACTAACCTTTAGGGGAATAGTTCTGTCCTGGGCTCTCCTCCCATCTCTACTCCTTCATGTAATAATAATCTGCAAGGGTCTTTGCCCCTTTTCTGCTGCCAGAGGTTCTGATACTTTTCACTGAGTTACCAGATCTGTCCTTTGGTGGGGAAAAGTCCTGAGTTTTGAGTCCCCCTCTCTTTAGGGACAAAGGATCCCCATGTTACATTGCTGGCCCCTCGAGCTTCAGCTAGCCCAGCTGTCTGCCCTTTCCTCCTCCAAATACTAACCCTGGACATTCTCAGAGGAGGAGAGGGAGAGAGATTCATCAGTGGGTGAAATGAGATGCTGATGATTGACTTCGTCAATAGTCTCAAAATATCATAGACCTGGCATTTGAAGCCCTGCCCATGTCTCCTGCCTGCCTGCCTGCCTGCCTGCTTGCCTTTGCATAGGCTGTCCCTTAGGACATAAACGGACTCCCTCTTCACCTCCCTGGCTTTGTTCAAGGTGATTCAGTGCTGCTGGCCTCCTGGCTGCATGCTCCTCCTGGAGCATGACCTGAAAGTTCCCAACTTTAGACACATCCTCCATGCCTGGAATGCTCTCACTCCTCCTCTCTGCCTCCAGACTTCTCTGGCTTCCTTCAAGATTGAGCTGAAATCCTACCTTCTGCGGGAAGCCTTTCCCAGTTCTTAATCTGTGTCTTCCCTCTGAGGTGATCTCCAGTCTATCCTGCTCTTTTATTTATCTAGATCATATGAGATGACACAGTGTATAGAGTGGAAGACTTGGAGTTAGGAAGACCTGAGTTAGAATCTTACCTCAGATACTTAAATAGTTGAATGAACCTGGGTGAGTCACTTAACTTTTCTGAGCCTCATCTGTAAAATGGGAGCAAAACTGCACCTATTTTATAGGTTTCTTGTGGAAATCGAATGAGATAAGATGTGAAACACTTTTCAAACCTTAAAATGCTCTATAAATGAGATGATGATAGTTTTTATTATTATTTGGTCATTTATATCTTATCTCTTTCATTAGCTCCTTGAGAGGAGGGATTGTTTTTTGCCTTTCTTTGTATCCCCCCACAGTGCTTAGCATATTTTGTGGAAGGCACATAGACCTTGGCTTAACCTGAGGTCTTCTACAGGGAACTGTCTCTGATTTCCAGCCCCATCCCTTCACAATAGTCAGTGGTCTCATTTTCATCCAATTATTATTTGCATATACTTAGAATCATAAGATCACAGGTCTAGACCTATAATAGACAACCTCAGGGGCCATCTCATTCAGGCTTATTTTACATTTTATAGGCCAGAGAGATGAAGTGATTTATCCCAAGTCCCACATTTAGTGGTAAAAGTTAGAGATGGAAAATAAACCTAGGTTTTCTGACTTCAAATCCAGCAATCTTTCAAGCTGGCATGAATGTTTATTTACTGATAAAATTGGATTGATATCTTTTTTTAAATATCTCCAGAAATTCTTCTAGTATCTCTCACTCCTCTTCTACCTAAATAACAAAGAATATTTTTAAAGTAAAAAAGAGGAAAGAGGAGACCAGAAAATAAGCAAAAACAATAAATACATGGAAGAAGTCTGACTATGTGCAATTCACACAGTTGATTAGCACAGCCAATTTATTCTGCATCTGGTTTGTTTATACATAGTTGGTTGCATGTTGTGTCTTCCACTGAATTGTGACCCCCTTGAGTAGGGATGATTTTTTACCTTTCTTGGGATCCCCAGTGCTTAGCACAGTGCTTGCCTGTGGACTGCTGGAGCTGACCCAGGGACCTCCCACCTCCTCGAAGGAGTGGGGTGACACTGTCTTCTCATGTCTTCTTTAGGGCCAGCATGCTTGTTCTTTGTAATTTTTTCAACACTCATTTGGATTTTTTTTATGGTTGTTATTCTTTCTGTTTATACTCATAATCAACGTTTAGATTGTTTTCTTGACTTTGCATCAGTTCACACAAATCTTTCCTATCATTTTTTTTTTTTTTGCTTTTTGGAGGGCAATTGGGGTTAAGTAACTTGCCCAAGGTCACACGGCTAGGTTTTTTTTTTTTTTGTGTTGTTTGTGTGGTCGGATCCGAACTCAGGTCCTTCTGACTCCAGGGCCGGTGCTCTACTCACTGCGCCACCTAGCTGCCCCGCACACAAATCTTCCCATGCTATGTTTGTTGTTTCTTACAGGCCAGTATATTCCTTTGAATACTTATTACATTGAATTCCATTTACTCCAATGCAATTCCATTCAATTGAATAATTTTTATAAGGGAAACATTCTAACTTCAGAAATCTAAAGGGTAGGCTTAGGCAGAATTGCCTGTTCTCTCTGGATCTGTTTTCCCCATTGGTAAAATGAAGGGGTTCAGGGAGATAAGAGGTAGAGTTCCCTCCAGCTTTAACATTCTTTGAAGCAGTTGGGAGGGTTCAGGATAACAAATGCCCAGCATAGGTTGGATGGGTTGCAGCTTTACTAATTTATCATAAACTGCATGTGCCTAATCCTTTGGCCCCTGAACTAAGTTCAAATTTTAAGACTTTGCTGCAAAGTTAGCTCTCTTCCCTCCAATGGAGTAATTTTTTGGGCTGGGAAGCCCCATAAATTAATCAAATTTTAATTGGCCTTTCCTTTATTTATTCAGGATTTCAAAGGAGGGAATTTCTAGGGCATTCCCAGACACTCCCTTCCACCCTCTAGGTTAGAAAGTGGCTGGCTGATGTGAAATCTGTTCTCCTAATTACTAGTTTCAGTAACCACCCCCTTTTCTACCCTGGGGAAGATCAGGGACCATAATTGTTCAGAGAATGCAAAATAATATTTCTCCTTTCATCAATCAATCAACAAGCATTTATTAAGTCTGTTTGAGGATTATTGCATAGGTGAGTAAAATGACTGGTCTGTAATTGAACAAGAGCACTGGGATGTAAGCACATCTTCTGTAGACTCAGTGAAAACATCCTTGGGAAAACTCTTAGACAACAGACAATGAGGATGGGATATTACTTAGTATATATATATTCCCTTCTATTTTTAAAAGTCTTTTGACTTTGTTTTAATATTTCTTCTTGCCTTTTGGAGTCATTGGTTTCCATTTGGTCCATTCTCATTTTCAGGGAGATTTTTGCTTGGGCAGGTTTTATACCACTTGAACAAAGCTGCTAAATTCCCTTTCCAATTCTTTTCTTCCATAGTTCTCATTTCTTTTCCATATTTTCCTCTAGTGTTCACTCTCATTTCATCTACAAAATCATTTTTAATTCTTCTTTTTTTAATCTTGCTTAATCTCTTCCAGACCCAATCTGGGTTTTCCTTGAGACATTGCTTGTTATTTTCTGCTTCTGTATTTATGTCTTGAGCATCCCTATCACCCTAATACCTTTTTATAGTAAGGTAATTTTTTTTGTCTGCCCATACTTCCCCAGCCTCCTTCCTTACTTTAGACTTGATGTAAGGTCTGGGCTCTGCCACACTTTTGGAGGGAAGGTCTTGGCTGATCCTGTTGCTGTTTTTTTGGGGGTATTGAGTGGTTTGTTATTCCAGGACCTTAGGGGAAGCTCAGTCTGGGGATGTGAAAGTTTTCAGTGCTCCTGGAGTGGTCTGATTCAGGGCAAAGTCTGATTGCTACCCTCTTGGTCTGAGCTTTGAAAGTTCTTGACTGGAGTCTGAGCAGCAGGCCTATGGACTTTTGTCTCATAGAGAGTTTCATTTAGATTGCTTCTGAACTCGGCCACTCAGCTAGCTAAAAAGCTCTGCTAATGTACAGGGATAGAACTTCAGTTTCTTGTCTTGTCTTCCTGACTTCCAAGTCTAGCACTCTTTGCACTGGCCACTTTGCTTCCTCATGAAAATCCCTTATCTTCAGCCTCAGTTTCCTCATCAGAAAAATGGGAATAATAAAGCCACTTACTTCACAGGATTGTCATGGGGATCAGCATTCTGCAAACTTTTAAGTGTTTTATATAAATGCTGTCTATTGCTTTTTGGATCTCTTCCTGTGGGTCTCCATATTTTGAAAGCTTTTCATTCCATGTACTTTGCAGAGGATGAGCATTTGGCATGGACACACCTGTCAAAAGCATTGTTCTCAATTTGTATGTGTTGTTATTACTCTTGGTGGCCAAGGTTTGCCACTGACTTGTGTGTGCTTTGGGTAAGTTATTGGGTGGGCTCCTGCTATCTTACTTCGAATGGCAAAAATACCAGCATCTTGGACTTTTCCATGTAGGAATTTTGAAAGTAAACAAGGCTTGAAGTTCTTGGTTCTTGGAGGAAGGAATAGAAAACCGTGCTTATTAAACACAAATCGGTCTGGTAGGCAATCCTTGCAGGGACCTGAGATGCCATAGGTGTGGGTGCTGCTCTTCTGACTATCCCAGCTCCTGCCTCCCACACAGCTTAACATCTGGCCAGCTGGGAATGGGCTTTGGCTTTCTTGATGTTGCTTGCTTTCTTTCTGAAGTTGTGAACAGTTAATTCTCTCCTTGCCATGACTGGGAAATCGTATATGATATGATCAGATAAAATCTCAACTCAGGTGTTTGTGCTATTTAGAGCCCTTTGGAATCTGGCTTTCCAGGCAGATGATATAGTATTCTCCTTCCAGCCACTTGGGTCTCTTTGTTGGTCCTCACAGCACATTCCACTTCCCATCTCTGTGTGTTTATGTCACTGGTCCCTCATGCCTGGAATGCTCCATTTCCTCCCTCCACTGCTGACACTTCCTAGTTTTCTTCTTCTCTAAGGTCCAGTGTTCGAGCCCCCCTGCCTTTCCCCCCCAGCAGTTGTGAAGGCCCTTCTCCCTCCCACCAAGCTAATTTTGTATATGTCTCAGATTTGCTTATGTTTGCATTCCTCCAGAAGTATGGAAACACTTAACTGGGAGGGCAGGCACTGTTTTTTGTTTTTGTAACTCCCATAGCAAGCATTTAGCACAAATACCTGTCTTCCTCTTCAGAGAATCCAGAAGTGCTCTCTTTTGTATTTATTCTATGTCCACATTTTACAGAACAAATCCTTTTATTAAGGGGATTTGTTCTGTGAAGTTTGGATTCGGTCAGAGGGCCTTGCTTGAGGACCTCGGCCGCAGGTTCCTTACCTCACCTCACCCCGTCTATGGACTATGCATTTAGATACGTGTGTTACAATGGAAGCTTCTCGAGGGATAGGCTAATTTTTTCTTTGTCAGAGCCTAGCACATAATAGGTGATTAGAGAATGCTTGTTGGTTGATTGCTTTTTATATGAGATGCTTAATAAATACATATTGAGTGAGGTCTCCTATGGTGGAAGCCTGCTATCCAATCTTTGCCACCATGAAGCAAATACCTGTGGATTAGTGGGATCTCTTTCAGGTGGGGTAGGGATCACAAAGGCCTTTCCCAGGATGGGAAGTCTGGCCTGACTTTAGTTAGGCAATAGCTTAGAGAAGATACTGGGGCCAAGAGAGCCAGTGAGTTCCACCCTAGCAAAACTTGTGAGGAGTCATGTTAGGAAGACTATTTCAGGGGGCAGCTAGGTGATACACTGGGTAAAACCTGGGACCTGGAGTCAAGAAGGCCTGAGTTCAAATCCAGCATCAGCTACTTCCTAGCTGTGTGACTCTGGGAGAGTCGCTTAACCCTGTTTGCCTTAGTTTGCACATCCATAAAATGAGCAAGAGAAGGAAATGGCAAACCAACTTATGTATCTTTGCCAAGAAAACCCAAAATGGGGTCATGGGGAGTCAGGTATGAGTGAAATGACTCCTACCACCATCACCATTGCCACTGTCATCACACCAATGTGCTAGGCCCAGGCCCCAGAACCACTTTCTGTCCTCCTGTTGAGGGCAACACCATCCTTCCAGTCACCCAAGTTCAAAGCTTCCTAGTCATTCCCACACTGAATCAGTTGCCAAATCTTGTCTCTACCCTTGAGAGTTTCCCCTTTGCCTCCACCCTTGATCATGACCTCATCACTTCTCATCTGAACTCTGTCTCCTACCTGATTTTCTGCATCCAGCCTTTTTTTTTTCCAAATAATCCTTCTTTTCTTTTGTAGTTTTTAATTTTGATGGATATCTTTCTTTAGTTTGGGACATGACATTCATCCCACTAAGCCTCAGTGACTCCCTGTTGTCCTGGGATGAAATCCCAGTCCCATTGTTGGGCATTTAAAGCCCTGCCACAGTCTGGCTCTGGCCTTTTCTTTTTTAAGCCTTATTTCACATGATTTCCCAAGCAATAGGATTTCCTTGCTGTTGCACTAGTTGGACATACTGTGTAAAGGCTTTTCCCCCATGCCTGGAATGCTCTACCTCTTAAAATCTGGTCCTCCCTTCCTGTTCAAGGACCACCCTGGATTTCCACCCTTCACTCTCTCCTTTGGTTTGTATTTACTTTAAATAGACTTTACTTATCTATTTATAGGTTGGATCCACCCAAAATGTCAGCTTCCTCCATGGCTACACCCAGTTGACTTTTGTCATGGCATCCGTCAGTAAATGTTTGTAACCTCTGATCCAGTGATCTAGCAAGCCTTGACTTCTGGCTTCAGACAGGAAATGGATAGGCAAAGGACTGGCTTTGGGATGATGAACTTTGGGATGAGGGTGGGGCTGATTTCCCCCTAACCCCACTAAGATTTTTCTTATTCTTTCTCTCCTCCCATTCCCAAGACCAGCCTTGTAGAATTAGTGAGTTATCATTTGTGGGATACTTGTAAGTCTCCAAATCTCTGCCTGGAATGCTGCCAGTTAGACAGCAGTTGGGGCTAACAAACCCCGGGTGGTAGGTGGCGGGGGGGCAGGGAGGACAGAGCTCTCAGAGAGCTAGGTAGCCAGTGTGGAGTAGATGGGCTGCAGGAGCAGCCTAGGTCATCACTCTCTGTTTGCCCCAGTTTCCTCTTCCGTAAGATGGGGATAACAACACCTACCTCCCAGGGTGAGGATCAAATGAGATAATGTGTATAAATCTTGAAGAATGATGTGACTACTAGCTAGGATTGGTTTTTCTAAGTAGCTTTGATGTAGCAAAGAGAGCTGGCCTCTGAGTCTAGAAGGGGACCGACCTTGTGACCTTGGGTAACTCAGTGAACATCTCTGGGGTTTTGGGGGTAGGGGGAAGGGGAAGGGGAAGGAGAGGATCCAGAAAAGAAAGACTGGCTCTTCAGGCATTTACATTATAATGAGGGGAGAAGACCTCACCTAAAAGTTTGTTTGGACTCATCTTCCTGAAGTGAAATCTGACCTCAGATACTTACTAGCTGTATGACCCTGGGCAAGTCACTTAACTAATGGGTGCCTCAATTTCCCCAACTGTAAAATGGGGATAATGATAACACCTACCTCCAAGGGTTCTGAAGATCAAATGAGATGAGATTAGTGCTTGGCACAGTATCGAACACATAGTTGGTGCTATGTAATTGTTAGCTATTATTATTATTATTTAAAAAAGATACTATACTTGATAAATGAAAGGCAGTCTTGTTGGGACGGCACTAGCATTGAGAAAGCATGAAGAAGGTGGGCTTTTAGCTGAGACTTTGAAGGAATTCTGGGAAGCTAAGAAGCAGAGATGAGAAGGGAGAGCATTCCAGATGTGGGGGATTGCCAGGAAAAATGCCTGGAGTCAGGAGATGGCGGGTATTGTGTGGGCAACAGCAAAGAAGCCAGTGGCTCTGGATGGGAGAGCACCTGGTGGGGTGTAAGGTGGTGTAGTTGTTTGTCAGAGAGGACCATGACATGAGGGAGGGGATGCTATGCCTTGCAAGTGAATTGGATTAAAGTGAGGGAGGGCTATGCAAAGTCGCCTCACTTTCTTCTCTGGAGCCATTTGGGGGCCAGTGGCCAGATAGAGATCTGGTCAACTGGAGATGGCTCTGGATGGAGTGGGAGACCTTGGCCTTTTTAAGGTAAGGTCTTACCCAGGTCTCAGTTTGACAATACCCATTCAGTGATTAAGGCTTAAGTAAAGAAATTTTAAAACTATTTTACCTAGTTTTAAAAAACAAAACACTACACAATAATCTGGGAGGGGAAGACCCTCAGGGTTTCTAACCCAAACCTAAGCAGTTGCTATTTACTTTCACTCTGAACAATCTGGGCCCAGGCAATGACCAAGTGAGGCTTGGACTGAGACCTATGAGAGCAGGAGTTTAAGACTTGGTGGTCCTTAAGAAAGAAATCTTGCCCTTCAATCTCTTGTGAGGTTTTAAAAATTAAATTAAATTTTTCTCTGCTATTTATAGTCTCAGAATTACCTGAGGGCCCTAAGAGTTTAAGTGATTTTTTTCCCCTAGGGGAAAAATAATGTTAAACCATTATTGTCTCAGAATAGGACTTGAATACAGATGTCTCTGGCTTGGTAATTGTCTCTTTAACCATTAATTAACGCTCTTCTCTGGATGTAGTAGGTCCTTTATGGTTAGGGAATTGAAAGGGCTCTCCTCTTCATCCTGCTCTCCCTTCTCTGGAAGTACCTGCCGTAAAATGAAGGGGGAGGTACCTTCTGGGGTTGGGGGAGGGTGGGAGCACTATGGAATGCCCATTGAAAACATTTCCAGGGTGCTGTGGAAGAGAAGGAGGGGCTTGGGCTGCAGGGAAGAGGTATGGGTGTGCCCCTGATGCCTGCTCAGCTCATTCTTTGAAGAAGCCAGTAGAGTCAGTTCTGCAGGTCAACACTGGGTGTTTTTAGTATGGCTCCTTTCTAGTGAGAGGCCACCATTTTGGGGAGACAGAGGGAGAGGGGAAAAGGGAGAGAGGAGAAGGGAATGGAGAGAGAGAGAGAGAGAGAGAGAGAGAGAGAGAGAGAGAGAGAGGGAGAGAGAGGGAGAGAGAGGGAGAGACAGAGACAGATGTGAGACAGAGAGAGAGGGGAGGGAGGGAGAGAGGAGAAGGGAATGGAGAGAGAGAGAGAGAGAGAGAGAGAGAGAGAGAGAGAGAGAGAGAGAGAGATGGAGGGGGAGGGAGAGAGAGGGAGAGACAGAGACAGATGTGAGACAGAGAGAGAGGGGAGGGAGGGAGAGAAAGAGAGAGAGAGAGAGAGAGTGAGAGAGTGTGTGCGTTTATCCCTTCCACATCTCCAGGGTTAGGGGGGCCTATGGGCATCTTTGATCTGTAAAATTTTTTGGCCTTCCCTTCATATCAGAGAAGACTGAATTTTTTCTTTTATGGGGAGTTTACAGTACTTTGTTGAAAAATTGGGTTAAAATTTTGGTAATAGGTTCTGTATTATCCTTTCTTATGTGGACCTTTGATAGAGCGAAACCTGAGGTGGAAAAAGTTATGATGTGGACGGAATAGCTGTACATATGCACATACATATATACACACACATATATATATATATACACACATATACACATATGACTAGAATAACAGCACCCTTGTCAGAATTGCAGGTGACACAGATCTGATGGGCCTCTCCATAGATTAATAACAGCTAACACTTAGATAAAGCTTACTATGTGCTAAACTGTTTCCCACCTTCTAATCATACTTTAGTAAAAGGTGATAATAACGTGGTTCTTGTATGTTTTCTGTTATTGGATGAGGCCATCACTCAGTGCTTAGATTTTCTTTTCTTTTTTTTTTTTTAAGGACTCTGGACTGGGTTTCCAATGTCCAGTGACTTCTGGAGGTGTGAGATTGGGATGTATGTAGTTAGGTAATACATGAACTGATGAATTTTCTCTCCATGGCAGCAGCCAAGTTGACCTCTGGCCTTTGCCTAAAGACCTCTAGGTATTTGATAACCTGAAGCAGCTCATTCTCCCATTGTTAGGAGGGTTTCAGACACTTCCTAGTTTTAAAGGGCAAGTCATCTGGGCAAGTCACTTCACCCTGTTTATCTCAGTTTCCTCATCCACAAAATGAGCTGAAGAAGGAAATGGCAAGCCACTCCTGTATCTCTGCCAAGAAAACCCAAATGGGATTACAACCAGTCAGACAGAATTGAACAACACTACCACCCTATTAGGAGAGGCAGCACGACAGAAGTTATAGGCTTGACCTCTTGAGTCATGAAAATTTGAGTTCAAAACCTGCTTCTCAGATATATTGACTGGGTGCCTACCATGCTTTCCCTCCTCCTCTGACAAGGACTTCCTGAGTTCCAACCAAAATCCTACCTTCTACCTGAAGCCTCCCCTACCTCTCTTAATTTCTAGGCCTGTATATTGCCTGCTTTGAATATATTTGTTTTCTGTTGTTTTCCCCAATTAAATTGTAAGCTCCCTGTGGGCAGGGACTGCCCTTTGCTTGGAATTTGTACTCCTGGAATTTAGTTGGTGCTTAATAAATGGTAATTGATTAATTGAATGAATGTTCCTTGGCTAGTTACTCTACCTGGAAATGCCCCCAGGCACTCTGAAACTAAGAAATGTTGAATTTTCCCTCCTTACTCCTTATCCTGGTGGAATTATGGGTCTAAAACAAGAAAACAAAGGCTCTTTGTCTATTTAGAATTTCCTGATCATTCTCCCCAAGTTTAGCTCTAGCATTTCCATCTTTATTGACTAGTCTTGGGAACCTAGTTTGGTTGTTGCTGTGTTTATCCTTTTTCAAAGAGGACCATATCATCAGGGAGATGATGATGGGACTTGCTTTGAGTGAGGAGGGCTGTGCAAGGTCAATACCCTTACTTTTTCCTCCAGAGCCATCTGGGTCCAGTGGTCATATTCATCAGGATGACTGGAGATGAACCAGGATGCATTGGGAGACTTTGGCCCTTTTAGGCTAAGACCTTACTCACTTAGAGTACTCTGAAGCTCATAGATTAGACCACAATAGATCTCTAGCCAAGCTCCACTTAATGGCTGTATTTTGGGCCCTCCCGGCCAGAGTGACTGTCCATGTTGGACTGTTTCTCTTTGGAACAGCAACCCTCCCATCTTGATTTTTTTCTTTCTCTTTTCTTATTAAAGGGACCATCCTTTGACTCACTTTTTAAAGAGGTCTATTCACTGAATGGGTGTTACTTCACGCAAAGTGAGAACCTGAAAAGGCCTTAGCCTGAAAGGGCCAGGGTCTCCCATTGCATCCTGGGTCATCTCTAGTCATCCTGATGAATATCTGGTCACTGGATCCAGGTGGCACAGTTAGGAAGACTCATCTCCCTGGGTTCAAATCCATCCTCAGAAACTTCTTAACTGTGTGACCCTGGGCAAGTCACCAATTCCTGTTTGCCTTAATTTCCTCATGTGTAAGATGATCTGGAGAAGGAAATGGCAAGCCACTCCAGTAACTTGCCAAGAAAACCCCAGATGAGGCCAAGAAAGAGTTGGACATGACTGACTGACTCTATAGCAGTAGATTGGCCAGGAACTGAGGACTCAAAGACAAAATAGAAACAGTCCCTGCCCTCACGGAGTTTTTATAAATATAAATACCATAAATATTAGGTGGATAAAGATGAATATATACAAAGCTGTTAAGTCTAAGGTAGCTTGTGAGGGAGGGAGTAATGGGGGAATAAGGAAATGCTTGTGCAGAAAGAAAGAGGTAAAGAGGTAAGGAGAGAGGGCATTCCAGGTATGGGGGCAGGAGTAGTTCAAAAGCAAGGAGGTAGGAGATGAGTGTTATATGTGAAATATATATATACTTTTACATATATATATATATATATATATGAGTAAAAGACTAGTTTGGCTACATCAGAGTTCTAGATGATAGTAATATCTAGGGGGCTAAAAAGAGGGGCTTTGTAAGTTAAACAGATGAGTTTCTATTTGATTCTCAGAGCACAGGGGAACCACTGGAATTTGTTGAGTGACAGGGTCAGACCCCACTACTTAAGGAAAATCAGTTTAGCTTCCATTCTGAAATTGCCTTGCTTTTATTTTGTATGTTTCTGGGTACATGTTCCCCCCACCCTCCAACCTTCCCGAGGTAGAATGCAAGCCCCAGAACCCAGCACAGTGCCTGGCTTCAAGAAAGTCTCTGGGAACTTTATTGAGTTTGGAAAGACTGTTGAATTGATACAGGAGCAGAAATCAAACTGTCCCCTGCACCCAGGGCTTTACTGACTCCTCCCCATCCTTTTCTACCCCTCCTCAATTCTCAGTCTATCCTGGAGGTTCTCATGCCTGGAATGCTCTTCCCTCACTTAAACCTCTGAATCCTAAGCTTCCTTGAAAGCACTGCTTATGTATCACATCCTCCTAGAAGCCTTTCCAGGTTTCACTCCTTTTTGAGATGACTTTGTATATACTTTGTATTTCCTCATTGGATACTTGGTATCACTCCCTCGGTTTCCCTTTTGTGTTGGGGTCCCTGGGACCTGATAGATGGCAGAGGCTTGGAAGAAGATAAAACTTCACAACTAAGCCATGCTCCTGTAAGCTCTGGGCCTCAGTTTCCTCCGTGATGCTCCCGCCAGAGGGGTTGGCCTCACTGACCTCCCTGGGCTCCCTTCCAGCTCTTAGTGTGTGATATTATGATTCTTCTTGCAGACATTTAAGCAGACACACTGACTCAGACTTAATCCCTTCTCGGCTCTATCCTTTTGCCCTTGATGTGGCTTTCTCTCCCCGTTCATGGCCTGTTAACCACCCGGGCAGGGATTAACTGACTGCGCACTTTGGGCTTCCATTTACAGCTGGCACCTCTGAATAAAGACGACTGCATATGTCTTAGAAATTCATTTGTAGAGCTGATATGAAGGAGGACCGCTGATCACCTACACACCAGTGACTTTACTCACTGAAGTTCCCCTTCACCCCCCCTTAACTGGGACCCTGCACATGGATCACTGCTGTGCCAATGTTCCTTGATGCTGAGGAGTGAGTGCAGTCAGATGCTTAGCCACCAGGGGGTCTAGCCAAGCCTGCACACAGCACTGATGCTCTTTAATTTCTGCTTGGAATCAATGGGGGCTTGGGAGGCATCTGTCAGGACAAAAGGTGCTTTCTTTCTAATTGTGTAAGGTGTCACAGCTTAACAGCATTCATCACAGGGCTCTGAAGATGTGCAGTGTTTCTGGAGTTGGATTATTGGAGAGGTGGCATCATTTAGTGGATAGAAGACTGGAAAGAAAGAGTCAGGATAAGGAGGGCTCTGGATTCTGCTTCTGATTAGCTGCTTGTCAGGCTAATCATTGTGGGAGCTTGGATTCAGATCTAATCTAGGAGGGACCCAGCTCTTTAGTTCTTCTAACTGTCTTCATTTGCATGATTATTGTTGTGTCCAACTTTATGACTCTATTTGGGGTTTTCTTGGCAGAGATAACAGAGTGGTTTAGCTATTTCCTTCTCTAGCTCATTTTACAGATGAGGAAACTGAGGCAAACCAGGGATAAGTGACTTACCCAGGACCATGTGGCTAGTAAATGTATGAGGCAGGATTTGAACTCGGGTCTTGCCAACTGTAGGCCTGGTGCTCTATCCACTGTGCCATGTAGGATTCATAGGGTCATAGAATACAAGAGTTGGAAGGGACCTTGGGGGCCATTGATTCCATGATTCTTCTTTTTTTTTCCTTTTTGGAGTGGGAAAGGCAGGGCAATTGGAGTTAAATGACTTGCCCAAGGTCACGTGGGTAGTTTTGTGTTAAGTGTCTGAGGTTGGATTTGAACTCAGGTCCTCCTGACTTCAGGGCTCATGCTCCATTCACTGTGTTACCTAGCTACCCCTAATCCATGATTCTTTCACGGTTTTGCATTCTGGACCTCTTGGATGATCTGGTAGAAGGTAAGACCCTTCTCAGAATCATGTTTATAAATATATGAAACAAAATGCCTAGGATTACCCAGGAAACCAATTAGATTGAACTACATTTTCTCAAAATATTAAAACAAAATGGATCCCAGAAGAAGCCCTGCTCTGGCCCAACCTGTTTTTTTGACCCAAGGAATCTCCACTATAACCTACCGACAAACGGTGAGCAGATCTCCTTGAAGACCTTCAGTGGGGCAGCAAGCAGGAGCTCACTGGGGCAGCCCAGTGTGCTTTGGGGCATTGCTCTCCTACTCTTAGACCAACTCTGCCTTTTTACATTTCCAATCGTGGCTCATGGCTCTGTCCTTTGGGACCAAATAACTTTGATTTCTCTTCCCCTGTACTTACTGCCTTTCAAATCCTTTTTACCTATGAAGAAATTGACCTAGCCGAGCCTTAGTTTTCTCCTCTGTAAAGTGGGATTAATGAGGAGCAGAGTGGATGGTTGTTGTGGATAGAAAGGAATGAAAATGGATGAGACATTGACTAAGCACCACTGGGTACGAAACATTGGAAAAAAGTAAGACCAGTCCCTGTTCTCTAGGAGCTCACATTCTAACAGGGGCGATAACACCTGGGGAAGATTTTAGTTCCAAGTAAGAGAAGTTAAGGGAGGGGAATAAACATTTATATAGCTTGTACTGTATGTCAAGCATTATAAATTATATATGTAAACAAATAATACCTTATGTAATCCCAACTACTCTGAGAAAGGTAGGTACTATTATCATT
The DNA here is from genome assembly GCA_011680675.1 of Gymnobelideus leadbeateri. Classification (NCBI taxonomy): domain Eukaryota; kingdom Metazoa; phylum Chordata; class Mammalia; order Diprotodontia; family Petauridae; genus Gymnobelideus; species Gymnobelideus leadbeateri. The sequence goes on from WOXC01001050.1 coordinate 216,617, forward strand.
ATTCCTCCTTTTGTAGTTGAGGAAACTGAGGCCAACAGTCCCAGGGTCACACAGGGAGTCATTGTCTGAGCTGGATTTGAATTTGGGTCTTCCTGATTACAGGCGCAGCCGATGCTTTCTGGTCATTATGGTGAAGCAACAAAATAGATAGTACTGTCTCTTCTTCAAGGTCTTTTCCATGAATGAAATCAGGTCACTTTCTGCTATTGAGGCATTTGACAGTAGCAAAGATGTTTCTAGATTCCAGGCCTGTTCCTGATCTTTAGTGGCTGTGTGGCTCAGTGCCAGTCACTTAACCTCCTGGTGCCCCAGGGCAGGTGTCTGAGAATGCTAGCAGTGGGAAGGGAGTTTGCTTCTTGGGATTACCTCTGCCTTTGATGATGAAACAAATTCTAAACAAAGCCAAGCCTTTTTCTCCCAGGGTTATTATCTGGTTCTAGCCTTATCAAAGGGTCATCTTTTATAGGGATCATTCTCTGTCACTTGGGACTTTGGAGTTCTCCAGATTTATAGACTGCAAAAGTGGGGATGATGAGGAAAACTGTAGCAGACCTGTGCTCCAAGGCTACAAATCTATATCTGATTTGAGTTTTTAAAATTTAGCTTTTTAAATGAAATTACAAAAACAAACCATATCAAAATTTTTTTTCTCTTTCCTACTTCTTATTGAAACATGCATGGTTGAGGGGAAAAAATTGAGCATTGACTATATCCAAAAGAATATATGTCCCAAGAGGTGCGTTTGGTCCAATTGAGTGGCAGCTATGTGCTTTGGTGGATAGAGCACTAGGCTTGGAGTCAGGAAGTCCTGAGTTCAGATCATACACTTGCTGAGTGACCTTGGGCAAGTCACTTAACCTCTGCCTCAGTTTCCTATCTGTAAAATAAGCATAATATTAGTACTTATGTTATAGGGATATTGGGAGAATGAAATGAGATATTTGTAAAATGCTTGGCATGTTGTTATTTAGTCATTTTTTAGATGTGTCTACCTCTGAGACCATTTTTCAGGGATTTTCTTGACAGAGATACTAGAGTGGCTTGCCATTTCTTTTTCCAGCTCATTACAGAGGTGAGAAAACAGGCAAACAGGGTGATTTGCCCAGGGTCACATAGCTCCTATGTGGCTAAGGCTGGATTTGAACTCAATTCATCCTGATTCTAGATGTGGCACTCTACTATACCACCTACCTGCTCTGGCACATAAGAAATGCATAATAAAGTTTCTTCCCTTCCTTTCACTCTGTCAGAAGGTGGGCGGCATATTGCATCATGAGGTCTCTGGAATTGTGGCTGATCATTGTGATATCTGATTGTTTGCTTTATGTTGTACAGTGTTGCTGTTATTGTATAAATCACTGGTGGGCAGCACGCAGCCTTGAGACCACACGTGGCCCTCTAGGTCCTCAAGTGCGGCCCTCTGACCCATCCAAACTTCACCAAACAAATCCCCTTAAAACTTGGACTCAGTCAAAGGGCTGCACTTGAGGTCCTAGAAGGCCACATGTGACATTGAGGCAGCTAAATGGTGAAATGGACAGAGCATTGGGCCTGGAGTCTGGAAGACCTGAGTTCAAATCCAGACTTAGACATTTACTAGCTTTGTGACCCTGGGCAAGTCACTTACTCTCTGTCTCAGTTTCTTCAGCTATAAAATGAAGATAACAGTACCTACCTTTCAGGTAGTTGTGAAAATCACATGAGATGATAATTGTAAAGCCCTGGTGCCTGGCCTTCTGGAAGCACTACACAGTTGTTAGCTAGTATTATTTTCTGTGAACAGTTGTATCTTTCTGCTAGAAAATGGAAACACTTTTAGCAAATGAGATAAGATTTGTAAAGTGCACAGTACTTTGCTATATAAATGCCAAGTTTATTATTATTATTATTATTGGAGGTGGAAAGGTAGGAGAATTGGGGTTAAGTGACTTGCCCAAGGTCACAGGGCTAGTTTTTGTGTTAAGTGTCTGAAGCTGGATTTGAACTCAGGTCCTCCTGACTCCAGGGCTAGTGCTCTTTTCACTGCGCCACCTAGCCACCCCCAAGTATATTATTATTATTAATAGTATTAGTAGCTCTGCTCAGCTGACTTTTCCTCAGTTCATTTACATGTCTTCCCAGGTTTCTCTGAAACTACCCCTGTCATCATTTCTCGAATTCTGTCATCTTATTTACCCAATTGATGGGTGGGTGCCCCTTCAAGTTTCTAGTTCTTTTCCAGGTGGATGTTTTCTTTCTTGGAGTTCCCCAGTGGTCTCTTCCAGTGGGTGCCCTTATATGGACTTATTCATTTTTATTGCTGTCTTGTTTTCCCATCTGCCTCCTCTCTCCTGTTACAAGTGAGCCGTACCTCACCAGAAGGAGTTAACACTCTGACTGTAGCCTTCCATACTCCTAGGCCTTCACCTCATCTGTAGAATGAGGGGGTTAGACTGGATGGCCTGAGATTCCTTCCAGCCCACAATTGGATCATCCAGTCCTGATCGCATGAGGATTGGGGAAGGAGGTTCATTTTTTCTTTTTCCAAGGCCAACCTTTGTCATCATAAATACCTAGTATTCAGTGTTGTCTTTTATTATTTCCATGTATGTCATAATCATTGGGTTTATTGTTTTCCTCCTTCTCTTTCATTATGTCTTTTGAACCCCATAACAAAATTATGAGGCAGTCGTCCTGTAAGTAATACACCCATTTTAGAGCTGAGGAAAGTGAGGCTCATCAAATGGCCACGTGCTTGAGGTAATAGAGCTCACAAGCATCTGATCTTTTGAATTGCCTATAATCCTTTGTCATTCAACTTTAGGAAGGAAGAGTTCAGGCCAACCAGTTAACAAGCATTTATTAATTAAGCACCTGCTATGAGCCCAGCACTGTGCTAAAGGCAGGAGATACTAAGAAAGACTAAAATAGGGTCCCTGCTCTCAAGGAACTCCCAGTTTAATGGCAAAAATGGGAACCTACAGACTTCAAAGTCAGAGTTTTCCCTGACTTCCTATATACCTCCCTGAGCCTCAGTTTCCCCATCTGTAAAATGAGTCTGAGAACAAGTAGCACATACCACCCAGGTGTGTAGGGGGACAGATTCTCCATAAATTTCAAAAACATTGTGTTTCTTCTGGTAGCATTTGTATGAGCCGTTAAACCTCTCCATAAAAGGTTAAGTGGCTAATATAACTGTTATTATAATAAATACTTGTGTTGGGGGCTTACACTTCAGAACCATAAGTGGCATGCCTGGAAGGTGCCCACGATGTTCCCTTCCAGGAAGAGGCTGTGACTCAAGTGAGATATATTCTAAACCTCTCCTTTTCCTCTCTCCCCCAGGGATATGCTGATCACCAACCTGGATTCGTCTATGACCTATGACGAACTTTGTGATGAAGTGAGAGAGATGTGTAGTTTACACCAGCAGCAGCCCATCACCCTTAAATGGATCGACGATGAAGGTTTGTCCTCATTGGCTCTTCCCCGAGACCTTGTTTTCCTGAACTTTCAAATCTGTGGGACCCAAGCATTTTCAAAACCAGCTGCTTCCCAGGATAGATAGGTGAAGAATGTTAGTTGGTTGGTGGTAGCAGCATCTGGGTTCAAATTCCATTTCCTCTGCTCTCTAGCTGTGTGACCTTGGATGAGTCACCTGTCTGGGTGAGTTTCCCACTTTGTAAAATGAGAGGAATGGGCTAAATGATTTCTAAGGCCCTTTCCCTCTCTAAATCATGATCTTCTGACTTAATAATCAGCTCACAATTATTATAGTGCTTTAAGGTTTGCAAAACGTATAGTGGTGATGCTGATGAAACTTATAACATCTGGAGCTGTTCTATGGCTTTAAAGTTTGCAAAGCACTTTGCAACAATATTTCATTTAGTGCTCACTGCAGCCCTGGAGGAAGGTGCTGTTATAATCCCATTATACAGATGAGGAAACTGAGACCCAGAGACATCGGATGACTTGCCAACAGGCCATATCAAAACTGATAGGATTTTCTTAGTGAAACCAATATAAAAAAGCTTTCTTAGCCCTGAACCCTAAGGAGTATGGGATCTTTCCGTCTGACTTAAATCTGAAACCTACAATATGTATTGTCTCTCATTAGAATATGAACTTCTTGAGGGCAGGGATTGTCTTAATATTTGTATCCACAGCACTTATCATAGTGCTTTGCACATAGTAAGTGATTAATAAATGTTTCATTCATTCATTCATTCATTTTTGATAACTAGTATGTTTCTTGAGGTGGAATCTGAACTCCGGTTTTCATGGTTGAAAGTCCAGTCCTGTCTTTGGGGCAGCTGAGTGGCAAAGTGCATGGAGCACCAGACCTGTAGTCAGGAAGACTTCAGTTCAGATGTTGCCCCGATTATTTCCTGTGTGACCCTAGGCAAGTCATTTGCCCAGTAATCTTAAGCTGCCTTTAGAGAAGCACAGGCTAGGATGGCATCCAGGGAACAATCTGGAGAAACAATCCTGCTCGCAGGAAAAGACCTTCTTAACCTTTTTGGTTTCATGGACACAAACGCATGTGGACTTGCTTCTTTCAGGTCTCAACTGGACCTAGAGTTGGGAAGATCAGAATTCAAATCCAGCCTCAGATACTGCCTAACCACATGGTCCTGGGCAAGTCATTTAAACCTTTCCACATTGTTGTGAGGATCAAATGAGATAATCTGCTTAAAGAGCCTCACTATATGAGCCAACTTTTGTTGTTTATGATGGTAGAGCTAGTTTGCCATGGCATGAACTGCCAATCAATGTGTCACGGGCACATTGATGCCAGCTGATCATTTTTCAGTCACATTGCAGAGGGGGTTTTTGTTCTGGGAGGGCTTGGAGACTGGGGGTCCTTTTAATTGTAAGATTCGGTGATGGTTAAATTGCAATGTGAATTTGCTTAATTTATAAGTAGCAATAGAGGCACTGAGTAGGTCACAAAGGTGGGGCTCTTCGGCACAGTGTCTTTCCCACCAGAGTCCTCTTGTAAAAGCCGCATTAATAATAGAAGGTTGCCTGGTAACTCGGATCCGTACATTCGTATGGGAGTAGATTGGAATGAAGCTTGTTGTTGAACCTTACTAGTGGGCGGTGCCATTCTTGGAAGTGTTGGGGTCTTCCCATTGGCTGGTCAGGGCACCATTTCTTCTAGGCAGTGCTGGAGATAACACTACTGATTTCTTACTGTCTTCCTCTTTTCTTCTTTTTCAAGATCATTCTTATTCTCCCATGATGACCTCCTCACCTGGCTGGTCCTTTGTCTTTTAGTCTTGGAATCTCCCAGTTAGCAGGAGCATGAGAGGTCATCCCAACCTTGCAGCATCCTCTCCTGGATGACCTCCAGGGATGGGGATTCCCCCACCAACTGGACTAGCCTATACCATCTTGGACAGGCTTCCAAGTCTCAAAATCTCTGAGCTGGAAGGAACTTAAGAAAGCATTTATGCCAACACATATCTGAGCAAGAGTCAGCTTACCTGGCAAGTGGTCATCTGATCTCCTCTGGGTGACCTCCAGGGAGCGAGAACTCCCTGCCTCTCAAAGCAGCCCATTTCACTGGTAGGAACCTTTCCTGGTTAGGCAGGTTTTCCTTACATGGAACCTCCATCGATCTCTTTTTTAAAATATAAAAAAATGTTCAATTTTTTTTTCAATTACATGTAAAGAATTACACGTAAAGATTACTTTTATTCTTTATTTTTTTGGGGGGGGGAGGGCAATTGGGGTTAAGTGACTTGCCCAAGGTCACACAGTTAGTTTTTGTGTTAAGTGTCTGAGGTCGTATTTGAACTCGGGTCCTCCTGACTCCAGAGCTGGTGCTCTATTCACTGCGCCACCTAGCCACCCCTAAAGATAGTTTTCAACATTTATTTTTCATAAGATTTTGGGTTCCAAATTTCCCCCATCCCCAAGATGGTAAGCAGTCTGATATAGGTTATACATGTGTAATCATGTTAAACATTCCTACCTTCAATCTTCAGAGCTTCCCCCCTTTTCTCCTACTTCTACCCTCTGAGACCAAACAGAAAAAAGCTAGTCCCTCCTCCATTCGATAGTGACAATGTTCACTTACATTTAGATAATGCTTACAGAGTCCTTTGTACATGTTATCTGATTGGATTCTAGAAGGTAGTTGCTATTATCATCATTCCCATTTTACAGATGAGGAAACTGAGTCCAGGTAGAGGTTAAGTGACATGCCCAGGGTCACACAGCTAGTTAGTATCTATTGTTTCAATTAGAATTTAGGTTTTCTTGACTGCAGACCCCAGTGTTGCATCATCTCTGCCAGTCAGGTAACTGAAGGAGCACTGACAACATGCTGTCATGCCCCAAAACATTTCCATGGGTCTCTGCTTCTGCTAACCTCCCTCATACCTCAGTGTGGCATGTCCCTGAGGGCTTGGCGCAGACTGATTGCTTCCAAATGGCCTCATCAGCATCTCTGCCCTTACACGGGGACTGCTCACCTGCACTGCTAACTGTGGTCATTCCTTTTGCATTGATTTTTAAAATAACATCAGTGGAGTTTTCTGACCTTTTTTCTGGATTCTGACATTGCTGTGCATTAGGGACTTTGGAATCCAGAGGAAATTGGGAATCGTGATTATATTAACATGAGAGGCAATATGGTATAGAGAGCTGGCCTTGAAAGCTGGGAAGATCTGTGTTCAAGTCTTGTGTCTGACACTGGCCAGGTGACTCTGGGCAGCTTGTTTCACTTTTCTTGGGTTGTTGGATGTGGGTGTTTGCTCAGACACTTGACATGGGTACCCAAGATGGAGGAAGGGGAAGAGGATACATATTTCTATAGTACCTACTATGTAACAGGCATTGTGTTAAGGGCTTTACAGTTATCTCATTTGATCTTCCCACAGCACCCTTGGAGGTAGGTGCTACTATTATCCCCATTTTAGAGTTGGGAAACTGACTGAGGCAGACAAAGATCAAGTTTCTCCCAAGGTCCTATAGCTAGTAAGTGTTTTGAGGTCAGATTCCTATTCAGATCTTCCTTACTCTGGAGCAGCTAGGTGGCACAGTGGATAGAATGCTGGCCCTGCAAACAGGAGGACCTGAATTCAAATCCAACCTCAGGCATTTACTAGTCGTGTGACCCTGGGCAAGTCACTTAACCCTGTTTGCCTCAGTTTCCTCATCTGTAAAATGAGCTGGAGAAGGAAATGGCAAAGCACTTTAGTATCTCTGTCAAGAAAACCTCAAAGCCATGGAAAGTTAGAAACAATTGAAAAAAAAATGACTCAACTTCCTTATTCTAGGCCCAGCTGTATCCCAGCTCTATGACAGTTGCTTCTATGAGGGGTAAGCTCTGTGGGCTTGAGGCATTGTAGCTAACCCTTGCCTAGCTCCCGAATAACAGCTTACATTCACCATGGATTACCTGAGACCAAATGCTTTTCTCAGAGCAGCCTCACCCCTTTCTCCTTGCCCAAAGATAGTGACTTCAGGTTGTATTATACTGGTGTTTGAGGCTGGAGTATGAGGCCCAAGAGTGTCAGTGTTAAGTGAGAGGATCTGGAACAAGTCATTTTTCCAGAGACTCTGGGCCTCCATTTCCTGGAAGGTTGAATTAAACAGCTTCTGAGGCCTCTTCCAGCTCAAGGACTTGGATCCTGAGGGTTTGACTTTTCATTTAGCAGATTAGGAAGTTAAATGACTGCAGCAAGATCACTTCTATGATAAGTAGAGGCAGCTAGGTACAAAGGAAAGAATTTCTGGATTCTGAGTTGGAGGAATCGCCTAAATCTCGACTCTGACATGTATTTATTGTCCGTGTGACTTTGGACAAGTAACACACCCCCTCAGGCCTCAGTTTCCTTGTCTCTAAAGTGAGTGAGGTGGGCCCATTGACCTCTCAGGGCCCCTCTTGCTGTAGATACCCTGGTGGGTGGGTCACTGGCGCCTGGCCAAGCAGTGACAGTTCTCGGGGAGTGTGTATTTCCTGCTGTCTGTAAGGGGGCACATTTTCATTAAGATGATGATATTTTTCTTCCTGTCTCAATTGTGAGCTCTTGGCAGGAAGGTCCGGCTTGTTTTAATCCACCTCTTCCAGGATCAGTTGTAATGTAATTCACCCTGAGCTAAAGAGCAGACCCTTCAAGCTTACATGGATCCCATTCTTAGAACTACCCCCTGGTGGAGGGAGGTGCTGCCTACTCTTTATCGTTCCCATTTTACAGATGGAATTACCTAGACTCAGAGGGGATAGGACTTGCCTATGGACATACAGATGCTCATGGGCACACAGCTCATAATTTTCTGAGGTGGTATTGCCTACTGTCTTGGCCCTATACCGCACCACCTTGGGGCAAGGTCAGAGTGTCAGATAAAAGTGGATGTTTTAGAGACTGACAGAGAGGGCCAGGGAGGCAGGCATGGGAGAGCCCAAGGTGAAGAGCCCAGGTAATCCATGGCTGCCCCTCAGTGCCGCCCCTTGGTTGTCAGGGGCAGGTGAACTTGGCCTTCATTGTTCTTTGGCCTCCAGAGTCTGGTCTCTGACCTTTTCGGTATTAAGAAGTGAATCACTAACCCAGAGCCTGCAAAGGAGTATACTTTGATGCTACTGAACCAGATTAAAATGAAATTGGGAAACAGGTGGTAAAGCAATTTAACAAAATAAATAAAAACACAATAGAACGTAATGTTAAAATATGGTTTTCTAAGTCAATATGGAGCCCTTTTCTTCCCTCCTCTTCTTTATTTCCTTTGCCCTTCCTCCTTTTCTTCTCTCTTCCTTACTCTTTCTTTCTTCCTCTGTCCTCCCCTTTCTCCCTCCTTTCCTTTCTCCCACCTCCCTCCTCCATTCCCCCCCCTTCCCTCTTTTCTTTCTTCCCTCCCTCTATCATTTCCTTCCTTCCTTCTCTTTCTCTCTCTCCTTCCCTCCCTCCCCCACCATCTCCCTCTCTCCCCTCTCCTCTTTTTCCTTCTCTCTCTCCCTCCTCCTCTCTCTCTGTCACCCCCCTTCCTTCTTCCCTGTCTTCCTTCCCTCCCTCCCCCTTTCCTCTCTTTCAACTTCCTCTTCCAATTCTAGTTGGCTCCTTGTCTGCACGTTAAGAGTTGCTGGGGCACACAGTGTGGGTGTGTTAGGGGCAGCCCTTGAACCCAAATCTTCCTGGTTCCAGTGCAGACTCCCTCCCCTGCTCCCTGTTGACTCTCCAGATTATTGCTCTCTGTCACAGTCATTGAGTTTGTAGACAGTTCCCTTCCCTGGCTCTTGTTTGTCAATATCTGGTGTTCCTTTTGCTTATCAGTATCCGCATTCTTGAAACGTCCTCCTGGATCTGTACATGTCTCCATTCCTTCCAGGCCAGATGTCCTCTTTGTAGAGGATATACCTTTTGGGGCTCCCTCTGCTGGCCTTAGCCAGGTAGATTGGAATCACATGGAAGACTAAAACGTTCCTTTTTTTTTCTTCCTCAAGTAATTCCAGGATGTAGAAGCACTTTGAATGCCCTTTTCATGCTATATCTGGAAAGTAAAGGACGTCAGACAGTTCTGTAAACAATAGACCCAAACATTTTTCCTCTGACCTTGGGCTTCATGGGATTGAGTGATTGGGTGCCAACCATTTTCTCTTGGCGTGTTTACTATTGAGAGGCAGTGTGGCTTAGCGGGTAGAGGGCTGATCTTGGAGTCAGGAAGACCTGCTTTTGAGATGTGACCCTGAGATCTGTCTGTCCAAAACTAGACAGATAATCTAAGCTCTTGGAGATCCAGGCAACTCTCTGACAGTGAGTTATAGATGAATCAGCCAGTTAGTCTTCTTGGGTAACAGGAGTTTTCTACCAGGTTGAACACTGGTCCAGACCAAGGTGGGGAACGTGTAGCCATGAGGCCACATGTAGCTTTCTAAGTCCTTGGGTACAGCCTTTTGACTGAATCCAAGTTTTGCAGAATAAATCCTTTTATTAAGGGGATTTGTTCTATGAAGTTCAGATTCATCAAAGTGCTACACTTGAGGACCTAGAGGGCCATGTGTAACCTTGAGGCCCCAGCTTTTCCACTCCCAGTCCACACTGTATAGACCTGGACTACTCTTGTTTCTCCCTTTTAAAATCCATTTTTATATTCCCCCCTCAAAAGAAAGGTACTTCTCAAACATTGGTTTCATTTTCTCAAGGTTGGGTCATTGGATTGTAGAATTTAAGATGGGAAGGCACCATGGTAAGGTAGGAGTGCTGAATTTGGAGTCAGAGAACCCAGGTTTGAGTCCTTGCTCTGCCATTTGTCAGCTATGTAGATAGACCATGGGCAAATGACTTCCCCTCTCAGGGTGTGTGCCCTCATCTGTAAAATGTGGGCACCTGACTTGCCCTCAGAGGTCGAGGCAGTCTTGAACCCTGCTGACTCTTAAAATGGAATCTGGCTTTTCATTGTGTCAGATGATGACTGTGACATATGTAGACTTCAAACTGCCCTTAGGCTTTCCCTCAAAAACACCCCGCCTGTATGGAATAGCGTGTTCACTTTTGGGCACTTTGTTTTAGGAAGGATGTTGGTAAACTGGATGACAGCTAGGAAGGTGAAGATCATAGGATTGTAGCTTTAGGGCAGGAATGGACCTTAAAGGTCCTTGATTCTAAACCTATCATTTTACAGGTGAGGAAACTGAGGCAGAGAAAGGTTAGGTGACTTGGCCATGATCACACAGTTAGTAAGTTTCTGGGGTGTGATTTTAGCCCATTCCTTCCTGACTATAATTCTGGCTGTCTGTGCACTGCATCACTCTGACTTGTTTTTTACATAAGGGCCTCCTGAAGAAAGACTTAGAGGAGACTGTGAAATAGGGATTTGACTTACATTTGGCCCCCAGGAGACAGAACAAGGGGCACAAATTGCCCAGGGTTGATGCCGCTAACTTGGTAACCATGAGAGATAATGGGTCGCCTCAAGAGGTGGGGACTTTCCTTTCCTTGGAGGTATTCCAGCAGAGCCCAGAAGACCACATGTACATATGTGGTACAGGGATTCTTGCTCATGGAGGGGTTAGACTAGGTGGCTTCCAAAATTCCTTCCACCTCTGAGATTCCTGGATTCTGATAACATCAAACAAGTTGGTGGCATTGCTGAAAGTGATAAAAAAAGCTGCATCAAACATGCCACTGAGTTCACATGGTATCTCTTGCCTTGTTTTTCCATTTCATTAGGTGACCCATGTACCATATCTTCTCAGATGGAACTGGAAGAAGCTTTTCGCCTGTACTGTCAAAATAGAGATGAAGGACTCATCATTCATGGCAAGTAGCTGGAAATTAAGCTTCCTGACCTCTCTCACAGGGCATTCTTTGGATAATGGTTTAACTGGGGCTCATCTCTTTGATTCAGCCTAACCCTTGGCTGATGAAATAATTGTGTAGGCTCTAAATGCTGGTAAAGGTGGGTGGTTTTTCTTTCAGTTCGGATATATTATCCCAACATTTATTCTTTCCAATTATGCTTCCCAGCATGGAGAAGCTAATGATCACTCTTGCCCTCAGTGGCCCTTTTCACAACTCTTAGGGGATGGGGAATATCCACAGATACTTATCATAACATCATCATTTTGTTACCTTTTCTCAAAACTGATGAATCTAAATTCAATTCAGTCTAATTGTATTCCAGGTATTGTGCAAAGTATGGGGGAAAAAGAGACAGAAAAAAGATAGATTCTGCCCTCAAGGAGCTTCCATTCTCCATTGTTTAGATTTATAATTCTAAACTACTATTAACTTGATTATTAACTATTAGAGACATTTCTTGTAAAGAGATATTTTCTACTTGCGGAAAGTTAATTGTTTTCTTAGCTTCCTTGTTCTTGTTTCTGTCCTTTAGAAATCTCTCTAAATTTTTCTCTTAATAATGAACAGATTCCCACCTGGTCACACTCTCCACATGCTAGTGATTCTGAACCTTCATAGTTCATCATCCAAACCCTGTCTTGTTCAGTTGTGTCCAACTCTTTGTGACCCCATTTGGAGTTTTCTTGGCAAAGATACTGGAATGGTTTGCCATTTCCTTTCCAGCTTGTTTTACAAATGAGGAAACTGAGGCCAACAGGGTGAAGTGACTTGCCCAGGGTCACACAACTGGTAAGTGTCTGAGACCAGATTTGAACTTGGGTCTTCCTGACTCTAGGTCTGGTGCTCTATCTCCTGCACTGCCTAATTGCCTCATCTCCCACCACTAGACAGATTCCTTATTCTTACTCTTCTCAATCCACCCCACCCTGAACAGTCCCAGTCAAATGCTCCACACTTCCCTCTGGAATACCTGCTCCTTTGGCAGCAAACTTGCTTTCATCTTAAATCTTTTCCTTTCCCATTCCTTCCTTTGTGGCTCTCACTGAGACCTGATGACACAGTCTCCTTGGCTACCCTCTCCAGCACTGGCTGCACTTTTATTCCACTGCTCTTACTTGCCTCCCATCGCCACTTCCAAGATCTCCTTCCATTACCGTCACTTATTTACTCCTCCTTCTTTGAGGTTCATACGATCTACTCTATCACTTAAAATTCTGGTAGCTGTTGTCTACAAAACTCCAGTATGCTTCCCTTCCTTCCTCAAGGAGTTTAGTACCTGGCTCAGTTTTCTTTCCTCCCCAAATCCTGCTTTCATACCAGGGCATTTGAATCTACATATCGAGACTTCTTTGAATACCTTAACCTCTCAATTCCTCAACCTATTTGCTTTTCATGACTTTACTCCTCTACCCCATCTTAGCCACACACAAAAATGGTCATACCCTTGATCTTACTATTACCTAAAAATATACCACCTCCATGTTCATGAACTCAGAAATTCCCTTGTCTGACTCAATCTATTGGCTTTCCACTTCTCCTTCTGCCTTCCCTTACCTAACCCTCGTCTTTGTCCACACTGTGACCTCTGACCTCCCTTCCCTCCAAAATTATTGACTCTGCACTAACTGCTTTCTTCTTTCCCCCATCTTGACCCCTTGGTGAACCAGTCCAGCTCAACATTTTCTTCTTCTCTTGAGTCCCTGGCCTCCTTATCATATTGCCCATTGTGCCCTGCCATGCCTCAGCCTTGAATTACTTTCACTATCCACTGCCTTCCTTCACAATGCTGCTCAAAAAAGGTAATGAATATTATGCTACCATTCTGCCTGGATCTATTAGAGATTTATGTTACATAACCCCTCCTGGGCCCTCTCTGCAGCTAGGTAATCCTACTGTACCTTCCTTATCAACTTACTATCCCACATTCCACAGAGGCTCTTCCAAACCTTTTTATCCCTTCTCAAACCTTCCACCTAGGTGGCACAGTGGATCCAGGAAGGTCTGAGTTTAAATCTGACCTCAGACACTTTCTGGCTATGTGACCCTGGGCAAGTCACTTCACCCTGTTTGCCTCAGTTTCCTCATCTGTAAAATGAGCTGGAGAAGGAAATGACAAACCACTCTAATATCTTTGCCAAAATACTCAAATGGTGTCATGGAGAGCTGGACACAACTGAAATAACTGAACAACAACAGTAAACCTCCCAAGGCTCCTCCTCCTACCATCCTCTTAGCTGAGAACCTTGTCTCATATGTTACTTAAAGAATCGAGGCCATTTGCCATGAGCTCCCTCTTCTCCTTTCTTCTCATCCAAAACTCTCATATGCCTTCTTCCACTATTTTCTCCTTGATCTTTGACCCATATCCCTTCTCCTTATGAAGGCTTCTGGTTGATCCTCATACAAGACTCTCCATTTTTTGACTTTGGGTAATTTTTCTGGCTACCTCCAAAGCCTGCCATGCTCTCCCTTCTCATTCTCTACCTCCCAGCTTCCTTCAAGTCCAAACTAAAATCCTACCTTCCATATAAAGCATTTCCCAATTGTCCTTCATTCTTGTGCCTTCTTCCTTGCATTGATTGCTTCCTATTTATCCTGTATGTAGCATGTGGGTACATAACTGTTTGCTTATTGTCCCCTCCATTAGAGTGTGAGCAGGGCAGGGACTGTCTTTTGCTTTTTTTTGTAACCCCAGTACCTAATGTGGTACCTGGCACATAGTAGGCACTTAATAAATGTTTATTGACTGACTGAGTGATAGAGATACTCAGATTTCTTTAGTTTACACATCCTCTCAGCTTTGCAGGTTCAGAGATGGGTTGTGGATTCTGGTTATGCAAAGCATAGGACTGTGGTCTTTAAATTTATTCTTTCTATTCCCAGTTCTCAACCTGTGTTCGAGAATTCTCTGGGCTTCACAAGCAATCTCTGTGCCCTCTTTGAAGGAGAGTATGGCAGTGACCACGATATTTTGTATTTCTAACCTCCTGGTCTTGTCATTTCCCCTTTGGAACTCCTAAGTGGGATTCTAACATCTCAGAGTCCTAAATCTTCTACTTTTAAAAAATTCTTTTTTTTCTAATGAGTGATTAATCATCTGATTTATGGGAAGGCTTGACAGAAGATTCAGAGATGGGCAGGTATGGGTGGGTTGGAAGAGATCACAGATTCCTTGGGGGGTATTTGAATAATCCATTTTAATGGTGTTATGTAAGCAAAAGGCAAATTTGCTCCAGAAGGTGGAGATGATGTGGAAAAAAGAAATTTATCAAATGCCTTTTAAAGAAATGATTTTATCACCAAGTTTAGGATTAATTTCAGAATCTCTGGATAGATTTTAAAATATTGCATGTTGATCTTTATAACCCAATCGCTTGTTACTTCTTCCTTCCCTTGAAGATTGTCTCACTTTGTTTTTGAGACCTTTAACTATGGAATTTAGGACGTGTGTGTGTGCGGGTGCATGCGTAAGATATACGCAGGTTATCCAGAATTTGACTTTAAAAGCATTTCTAGACTGACTTGTTTCTCATCAGAATATTCTTTAGAAATACTTGAGCATTTAAATCATATGCAGATTATTCAGAGGGAGGGCTCATCTCCTCAAGGCACTAACTCCTTTTCCTTTGTCTGTGTTCAGTTTTTCCAAGCATCCCAGAGAAGCCAGGAATGCCCTGCCCAGGAGAAGACAGTGAGTACTCCAAACTTCCTAGCATTTTGGTGGAGGGCATTGAACTTTTTGAAGAGTTGAATTGAACAGCTTTAGAGGGATGTGCTTGATACCAAAGTTGTTGTACCTGTCTCAGGGTAAATCTAGTCTAGTTATAAAAATGTCAGGCAGCATCATGTTGTGGAAATAGAATAGTCTGTAAGAATGGTGTCAGATTGCAACCCTGATGCATTCTAGCTGTGTGACCCTGGGCAAGTCACTTACATTCCTTGAGCCTCAGTTTTCTCCTCTAAAAATGATGATTACTAGTCCCAGGGCTATCATTTTCCCAGGGTGTTGTGAGATTCAAATGAGATAATGTTTGTCAACTGCTCTGCCAGCCGTAAAGCCCTGTAGAAATGTCACCTCTTTTTGTTGATAAGTATTCTGTGACCTTGTGAAAAAATGAAAAATTGAAGTCTCCAGATGGAGAATGAATACAGATTGCATTTTCAGTACAATTGGCTTTTTTCCCTGTCCTGCTTATTTTTTGTTTTTGGGTCTTGGATTGGGAGCCTCTGTCTTTTAGGATTGGATACCCATTTGGTTAGTCAATGGCATGATGGGAAATCTCAGATGGGCTCCTTCTACCCTGGGTGATCAGAGGGGCTGGGCAGCCATAGCTGATCTCACCTGCCCTCCTGGCTTCGAGTCAATCTACCCAAGTGCCCTGGGCTGCTGCTATTCCATTTGGTTTGGTTTCTTTTCTACATGTGGCCTCTAGGGGCACTGTGATTTCCACCCCCGCCCCCCCCAAAAAACCCCCCCAAAACTACATGTTTTATTAAAAGCTTAACTTTCAGCATTAGTACAACCAACCTAAACTTGCTTAGTACTTCCATCCATTTAAGTCAGTTTGATTTCATTAAAGTATAATAACTTCTTACTCTTTCCTACACATTCCCCATCAGAATTGTTTACTTGGCCATACATTCTTGTTTGCTTTTACCCTTATACGAGTTAATGTACATTCTGAACACCTAAGTTACTAGATGCTTCAGTGGAGAGAAGGCTGGACTAGGAGTCTGGAGGATTTGAGTTCAAATTCAGCCCGAGACACTCAGCAGCTTGTGTGACCATCCTTCTGCTCGTGTTTGTCTCCCCAGGACTTAGTATAGATCCTGGCATATAGTAAATGCTTAATAAATGCTCATTAACCAGCTGACTCTAGGCAAGTTATTTCTGTCTGCTTCATTTTCTTCATCTGTGAAATGGAGATAATCTTAGTGCCACCTCCCAGAATTGCTGGGACGATCGAATGAGATCATATATGCAAAGGGTTTCCCAAGTCTAAAAGTGTGATGATATTGGTGGTGATGGTTCGGCCATTTGGGCTTTGCATTATTTCATAAAATGATATCTAGGCATCGTAGTATTCTGTTAGGTGAATGTCTTGTGATTTGTTTGACTAGTTCCCTATTGGATATTTGGGCTTCCTCTTTTGGTTTGCATTTTATTTAAAACTCCCATGGACATTTTTAAACAGATGGTTCATTAGCAGAAAAAGAACATATCCTTTCCTAGGTGTTTGTGGATGGCATTATCATTTATTTTGTTGCGTTATATTGTATTGTGCCCTGGAAGGTTGGAAGAAGAAAGCCCCCAAAGCCAAAATGGGGAATGACTTGGAGACTTGGTTGTATAATTAGTTCAGAGGACCAACAAAAAGAAGGCTTAGGGGTGTTAAGTCTTCTTTATGAAATATATGAAATTGGTATAATAGTCCAGACTTAGGAAAACAAGTAGATGAAGAATGTGTGTTGCTCAGATTCTGGCATGCAGTTGAATGGAAATCTGTTAATTCATTAGCACATGATAGTTGAATGAATGAATGAATGAATATAAAAGCACTTATGAAATGCTCACTGTGAGCCAGGCTCTGAACCAACAAGCAAGAGAGGGACCCTCCCCTCAAGGAGCTTACATTCTAATTTGGTTGTTGATTAGTTGTTTAGTTAGTGACCTCATTTGGGGTTTTCTTGGCAAAGATCCTGGAGTGTTTTGTCATTTCTTTCTGCAGTTTATTTTCCAGATGAGGAAACTGGGGCAAACAGGCTGAAGTAACTTGCCCAGGGTCACACAACTAGTAAATGTCTGAAGCTGAATTTGAACTCAGGAGGAGTTCACTTTATCCAGTACTCTGTATACTGTGTACCACCTAACTGCCCCAGTCATGGTGGTGTTGTTTAGTCATTTCTGAGCCTTTGGGGTCTTTCTTCACAAAGATACATTTTAATAGGGGAAGACAGTACTGCTGATTACGGAGTGGTAGCCAGGGAGAAGTGCTTTGGACAGAGAATGAAAAGGGAATGGTAATTTGAGTCAGATGACAATTAATTAACTTTACCCTGTTCAGGAGTGATATCCTTGATCTGATTGCTGTTTCCAAAACTCTCTTCAAGTAAACCTGCAAAGGTATCTTGTGGAGAGGGGGCCTGAGAGATGTTCTATTCAGCCCCAGAGTTCACAACTTTGGAACACTGGGTGAAGTCGTAGAGATTTAACATGTTACCAGGGAAGACTTTATAACAACTAGAGTTATCTAAAAGCAGAATGGGGCAGGTAGGTTGCACCATAGTGTATAGAGGCTGGAGTCAGGAAGGCTCATCTTCCTGAATTCAAATGTGACCTCATATGCTTACTAGTTGTGTGACCCTGGACAAGTCACTTAGTCCTGTTTTGAGTGTGTTGTACTAAGGACTTTCTTTGGGTATGGACTGGAATAGACCAATGAGATGTTTTTGAACTCTAGATTTGGGAATATAGCAGAGCCTTTATGACAACCATAGTCACACAAAAGAAACTGGTCTAACATTCCACAAGAGAAAAACCAAATGGACAAAGAATGTGTGTTCCCAGTTTTCTATGTGAAGTTGAGTGAGAATTCTGTAGTGTTAATTCATCAGTGCATGTCTTTTGGACATGTCCTGTTGATGGCCAAAACACTGGAACCATTAACAAATCAGAGAAACACGACCATCTGGGTCTTCTTTGGGAAATCAGGCAGTTCTTGAATGATCCCTTGCCATTTGATGTCACAAAAACGTATCTATTTAAGTCCTGCATTCTCTCGGTGATGCTAAATTGCTGTGATTCATTGAAACTAATGATCTGAAAAGAAGCAAAACTTCAGGTGACTCAAAGGATAATGGTGGGTGTCAGTGAACTGCCTTGTGTTACCCACAGGGCTATGCAGGAGGCACCAGGCAGAGGATGGGCAAATGGAGTTGAGTGGGAAAAAATATTGAGTGGTAGGAAACCCTTAAGGTCTTGAAATGTCCAGAATGCTCAGGGTTGGGCTGGGTGGTTGGTCAACAGGCCTCCAGCCACACTGGCAGTGCCAGTCACGCACCTATATTGTCAGTGATAGTCCCAGTGCTCTGCCACTATCTTCCTGTGGAAAAGTGGCCCATTACTTGGTGGTCTTTGGAAATGCCCATCATCCAGTCTTTATATCAATCTTACCAAGTGCCCCTCTGCTCTGACACTGTTCATATCTTTATTCCTTCTCCCCTGAAGCCCATGAGGCGTAGAATGGAGGAGGTCATGTTCCTTCCTGCTCTCTTGATGTCATCTTTGTCCAGATGTCAAGGCTATTTACAGTCTTAGGTTGTGGAATCAAAGTGGGAACTTCAGAGATCATCTAGCCTCACCTCCTCGTTTTATAAATAAGGAAACTGAGGCTGTGGGAGGGGAAATGTCTGCAGGATGATCATGAGATTGTAGATTTAGAGCTGGAAAGGCCTTTAAGACCCTTTGATCCAATCCGCTTATTTTACACAGGCCCAAACTGAAGACCAGAGTGGTTATATGTCTTGCCCAAGGTCACACAGGTCATAGCTTTAGAGCTGGCGGGGACCTTTGAGTACAACCCTCATTTTATAGCTGAGAAAGGTGGTCCAGAGGGGTCATTTACCTAGTAAGTGTCTGAGGGAGGACCCAATCCCAGATCTTCGGGGTTCTAGGACCAGTATTCTCTTTACTATATAAGTCTATAAACACTTAAAGTGCATATATTAGGAGGAAGATGGAAAGGATTAAGGATGTACACATATTATGAAAAATGTCCAAAGAGAATGGTTACCAAAGGACAGTAGTACCATAGTGGTGGGAAAAGTTTCCATATCAAGCAGTATTCAGTCCAGGTGCTGGGTTGGGGAAGGAGGGGGAACAGAATAAGGGAGAGGTTCAGTGGAAAGAGCATCGTTCTGGATTCAAGAGTTCCTGGGTTCAAACTCACCTTGGATACTTCCCACTTCTGAAGTGACCCTGGGCAAGTCATTTCACTCCCATGATGTTGTGTTTCCTCATCTTAAGATGAGGGGTGGGTTTAAACAGCCTCTAAGGTCTGTTCCTTCCAATTTGAGATCTGTAGTGATAGGCTAACACATAAAACAGCTGGTTAGGTCTGTGTCCATCAAACTATGGGAAGACCTGACCCACAGTCCCATAGGATTAGAAGGGTTATGTGGGCTAGGAACTGTTCTAGGAGCAGGAAAACTCGAATGAAATTGTGGATTCCTTCTCTTCCCAACCTCCAGCCCCCAAGATCTTAGCTCCTTGGCAGAGAAAAGTTGAAGGTTACAGTTTCACTGCTCAACAATTACAAAGTGTAACTTGATGGTGGGGCATCCAGGCATCCAGGTGTGGCACTTGGCAGGTCAGCTGCCAAGAAGGAGGACTGGGATTCAGGAGAGAGAGGGAGACTGTTAGAAGTGATGGGTGTAGAAGAGCTAACGAAGCTTTGACAGTGGATGGAGCCGCCACCTCCATGTCCCAAGTGTGTGTCTACACCCCCAGAAAGTTTATCATTCATATCGACTGTTTTTAGTATTGGGGAGACAGAAAGGAATGCCCATTTGTTAAGCACCTGCTTTATGCTAGGCAATGTGCCGAGTACTTTATAAATATTGTCTCATTTGATCCTTCCTACAACCCTGGAAGCTGGGTGTGATTATCCCTGTTTTGCGTGTGAGGAAACTGGGGCATACAGAGGTTAAATGACTTGCCCAGGGTCTCACAGCTGATAAGTATCTGAATTCAGTGACTCCAGACCCAGAGGTCTATCTATTGTACCACCTGGCTGCCTCATGTTATTACTATGTAATAATGTGGACTAGCTATGTAATTTACTTTTTACATTGTAAACATTTTAAGCTTGTTGTTCACAAATAGCTCACAGGGAAAGGCCATATGATAGAAATATGTTAGTGGCATGTAAACTCCTTGGGGGTAGGGGCTGTTTGATTTTTGTCTTTCATCCCCAGTGCCTAGCACAGAGTTAGCATGCAATAGGTGCCTGATAGATGCTTTCTGAAGATATGATTGTATACAGATGTCACTCCAATAGCTCCTTGAGGGAAGTGACTGATTTTTGCCTTCTATTCCCAGTGCTTAGCACAGTGCTGGCATGCAGTAAGTGCTTAATATTTGCTTCTTGAACAATTGACTATGTACATATTATATCATTCTAGTAGCTCTTTGAGAGTAGGGGCTATTTTTTTTTTTTTTTGTCTTTGTATCCCCAGCACAGTGCTGGCATGTATGTAGTAGGAGATTTATAAATGCTTGTTGAATGATTTTCTCTGTACATTTTATTTCACTCCAGTAGAATGTAAGTTTCTTGAGGGCAGGGGCTATTTCACCTTTGTTTTTGTATCCCCAATGCCCAGCAGAGTGCCTTGCGCCCAGTGGAAGTCAGTAAATGCTTATTGCAAAGATTTGACTCCCAAAATGCTAACTATTATTCTGAAATGTCCATAACATGTCAGAATGGGGAGTCTGAGGTCTGGGAGTTTTGATCTCCTAACAAGCTCAGTGTGCCATTTCCTTTATGGGAAGAAGAGCAGATGTTTGGTTTTCCATGCAGGATTCAAACTCAGGTCTTTCTGACTCTAAGACTAGACTTCTCTGCACTGAGCCACTCAGGTAGGAGTGGCAGACCGTAAGCCCATGTCTTTCTGAGTCAGAACCCGATATACTATCTATTCTCAATTTCTTCCAGCTCCAAAATTCTATCACTTCCAATGAGCTTGTGGTGTTACCCCAGACAGAGCTGTGTGGGAGGCTTCTCCTGGTCCAGCTCAGTTCTACAAGCTCAGATTTCCTGCCATAAGCTAGGCCTTGTGACAGAAAGTAATTGGCCCCCCTGGTCTAGGGTTCTGGAGCTAGGGAAGGACAGAGCCACAGAGGTAGGAGAAAACACACAGGGGGAATGATCCAGACTCTCATTTGAAAAGGTTGTAGGTGAGAACAGAGAAAACTTTGAAAGGGAGGTGCCATCAGAACTAGGCCTTGAAGGAAATAAAAGGACCAACTCATTTCCCCCATGTTTTCTGTCCTAACCCCACCTTCCATACCGCCCCCCTCATTCACTAATGCATTACATCTCTTTTCAAGAGGAGATTTAGGATGGGAGAGATTGGACACTGGTGGTAGAATGAGTGGCAGTGTGGGACTGGCTTGGGGTCCTTAAGGACCTGGGTTGAAGTCCCAAGATCTGTCACTTGATAACTGGGAAAAACCATTTCATCTCCCTGGGCCTCAGTTTCCTCAGTAGTAAAATTAGGAGGTTGGATTAGCTTTCCCCTGTTGACCCTTCCAACTTTTACTCACTATCTGAAGATGTGGGAAAGTGGGTTTCCAACCTTCAAATCGAGCTCCCTTTCTCCTGAATGATGAGACACTCTCGGGCTCTGTGACCAAACTTTCCCCTCTGTGTTCCTATGACATACATATCTCCTCCCCCAAACCCAATGGCAGAGTCCAATCTGAGTGTTCCATCTGCAGAAGACTGCCTTGAGTTTAGGTACCATGGAGGTTTTCTGTCTTATGAACGGGGCCTATCCTTGAATCTTGTAGCTGCAATTGGCCTCCCCGATCTTGAGACTTGTGTGAGGTGGTGTCCAGACAAGTGATGGAACCCAGTGGCAAACTTAAAGCTGGCAAATGAGAAGTAGGGGTAAGGGTGGGGATGGGGAGAGACAGAGAAAGGAGGGAGAGAGGGAGGGAAGGAGGGGGAGAGAGGGGGGAGGGAGAAAGGGAGGGAGGAAAGGAGGGGGGAGAGAGAGAGAGAGAGAGAGAGAGAGAGAGAGAGAGAGAGAGAGAGAGAGAGAATGGGTAGAGTTAGAAGGGGATAGAGAGAAGGGGGGGAAGAGAGAGAGGAGAGAGAGAGTGCAAGAGCAGAAAAGTAGCCAAATGAATGTTTTCATAGCATTGGCATTCTTAGGAATTCCCAAATGCATAATAGACTCATTAGGATAAAATTGCTCTTTATTCCTCTCTGTTCCATGGTCAGTCATATCCAGGATGTGATTGATGTACCATCTCCCTCCAAAGCTTTCTCTCCCCCTCACCCCCTACTCCATCCCTGCTCTTAATGGTCTCTTGTTCTTACCCTATTAATTCTCTATCTGTGGTAACTTCCTCCTCTCTGATTTCTCCGTTCCTGGGCTACATTTAATGACTGGAAGAAAATAAACATGGTGCTGCTATAAATTCATGCGTCCTTTTCTCAGCTGTACCTTTACCTGCTTGGCAATCCTTTTAGTCATTTCCTCGAGATCATGTTCTCTATGGTGGCTGTGGCCAGTTTCCTTCACTCCTCAAACCTCCCATCACTCTTCACCAGTCTTCCACCCTCTCTCTCTGCCATGACCTTGACTTTCACTTGACTTGAGAAAATTCAGGCCGTCTGTCAGAAATACCCTTCCCATCCTTCCTCCACTCCACACCCCAGAATTTCTGTGTCTTCATCCATCTCCTTCTCTCTTCCTTAGAGCCAGCAGCAACTCTCTGCACTTTCTAGGGTATAATCTTTTTTGATCATGATTTCAGTTTCTAAAATATAAAATACACTGTATCCTGACCTCCTTCCTTTTTGTTTCAGAGAAAGACGTGTATCTCTTCTCCTCCATTTAACTTTTTTATGTTTGCAGGATCTCTTTTTCCCTCCCATTGGTCACATATTGTTAGACTGTCCTTGGTGGTCTTTCTGTCTCACTATCTGTCTCAGTCTTTCTTATCTCTCTGGATTCTATCTCCTGTCCATTTTTCAAATTCAGTCTCTCCTCCTTCGATGGATATTTTCCTTAATACTAGACCTAAAGTCATTCCCTTCTTCAAACAAATTCCTCTTCCATTCATCCCTAAACCCTTCCCACCCAAACCTTTCCTAGATCTTTGAATTCCCTTAAACTATTGTGATAGTATTATAGGTTTGGAAGTGAAGGGGTTTTTAGAGGCCATACAGTAGTTCCCTCCCTCTCCCCTCCCATTACTTTACAAGTGAGAAAACAGCCCAGAGAGATTAAGTGACCTCAGATTACACAGGTAAATGGTGGGGATTTGAACTCAGATCTTTGGACTCTAGATCCAGTGTTGTTTCCTATTGTACCACTCTGGCTTCATTGCTTAAATTCTATAGCATTTGACACTCTTGATAACCCCTTCCTTTTCTTCCCCCCATTTATATAACAACACTTCCCTTTACTTCAATGAGAAGCAGTAGATTCACTCCTCAGTACAGTTTAGAAAGGACATTGAAAATCTGGAGGGTGTCCAGAGGATGACTGGGAGGGCCTTGAGTTATGTCTTACGAAGATCAGCTGCAGGAACCTGGCATGTTTGGGCTGGAGAGGAGAAGACTCAGTTGCTGTCTTTCTTTATTTGAAGGGTAGGCTTGTGGAAGAGGGAATGGATTTACTCTTCTCATCCCTAAAGGCAGAACCAGGATCAATGGTAGGGGAAGGCAAAAAGAGGGAAATTTAAATAGAATGTCAGGAAAAACTTCCTAGACAAGTAGAACCACCCCCAAAATGGAACAGAATGGACTGCCAAGAGATATGGTGCTTTCCCCCTCCTTGGTGATCTTCCCAAAGAGCCTGGATGACCATTTGTCACCTGTGTTATGTTGTTGGGGTCTGGAGACTAGATGGCCTCTGAGGTCACTTGGAATGTGGAGATTCTGGGGTTCTACCCATTGCCAATGCGCCTTTTACTTCAGGTACTCTCTTCCTGATAGAAGCCACGTGTTCAGGAAACACAAACCTTAGGTCACTGACAACCCTAATAAAACAGCAGTTCATTTATAGTATTTTTTGCTAAACATTCTTGAAACACGGCTGTATTATCATGTGAATTCATTTCAGATTAGGGTAGCATATGTTATTCTTCGGTGTTTATATGTACATACCATATTGTTTTGTGAAAAGTTTTAAGTATAACATTCAGCCTGGTCTCAAATTATTTCCCAAGATCAAACTGAAAAACTAGTTTTCTCCTTAAAATAGGCTTCTAATAAAATTAGCAAGCTGCCAATGCATCCCGGAGTTCCTTCAGTTTTGCAAAATCATGGATATTTTGGAATGGACTGTGTTTGGCAGAAAGTTGGTTAATATTGTGTTATGTAAATTTGTAAAAAAAAAAATTCATGTAACTAGTTGAAATCTAGCGTGGATCTGGTTGATCAAATTTCTTTCTCTAGAAACACATACATTGGCCTGATACCCGAAACAGTAATTATCAAGTTTTTATTAACACACAAATGAAAGGAGGGGGAAATAAAGATACGGACTGGAGGCAGGGGCTTGGAATAAATGAATTCTTAGTATCTTTTTATTTTGTATTTTGCTTCAGTTTTATCTTCTTTGTCAAATGAATTTAAGTGAAATTCTCTGTTTTGAAATGAGTCGATAGAGAACCTCCCTTAGAATCAGAGAGATCTGGGTTCAGGTACCACCAACCTGTGCTGCTGGGCAAGTCACTATTCTAGGCAGCATGCTTAAGATTATAAATTGCAGAGGAGCCAACCCTCATTCATAGAGGGAATTTCCTTCATTTCTTGTCCTAGGTCCAATCCTTAGCTAATAAAAAAAGTCTTAGAGTGGTGGCTTGAACTTTCTCTGTATTATGCCCCCCTCTTCCTCCCAGTCTTTTTTCTCCCAACACTGGTTAGTAATTGCCAAGTTTGAAGAAAATCTCTGAATGTTCGCTGTATATAGAGAGTGTTTATGGCTAGAAGGTAATGTTTCTATCTGGAGCTTTTTGGTAAATTTTTTTTGAGAATAACAGGCACTACGTGTCTAATAGTAGAAACTTCCATCTCAGGTTTGTGAACTTTTTTTTTTGCTTTTTTGGAGGGGGCAAGCCAGGGCAATTGGGGTTGTGACTTGCCCAAGGTCCCACACCTAGTAAGTGTTAAGTATCTGAGGCTGGATTCATCCAGGGCTGGTGCTCTATTCACTGTGCCACTTAGCTGTCCCATGGTTAGTGAACTTTCAATGTCATCTCTTGCCTCCTTCTTGATGCCCTTGGGGGGAATCACGTTCTCTCTGGGCTTTTTGCCTTTCTCCATCATTTCTAAGGGGTATCATTGGCATAGTTGAAAGAAGATCTAGAACTCAAAGGCTGGATTGGCTCCTTCTTCTGACACTCACTGGCTGAACTTTAGGAAGACCCTTGGGTTTGTTTAGCCCTCAGTTTCTTTGTCTGTAAAATGGGTATTAGGAGTTCATCCTTGCCATCATCTCAGAGGGCCATCATGATCATGTATGAAAGAGTGCTTTGTTCAGGTCATAGATGGAGAGCTGACCAAAACCTTAGAAACTATCTAGGCCCACCCCCTCATTTTACAGGCGAGGAAACTGAGGCCCAGAGGAGTGAATTAATTTACCAGGGTCCTATGGAAATGTCAGAGTCTGATTTGAGCCCTTTCTTACCACTTACTGTACTGTCTCTAGACCAAAGAGGGGTCTGTATGTGTTTGTTTTGGGGAGCATTCTAGACTTTTTCTCACCCCTAGTAATCTCACCTGTTGGCTTGGCTATTTCTAGTTACTTGGCATTTTTTTTTTAGGTCTGTTGCCTGGATGAGTAGGTAGGATTGTAAGGGTGCCTGTCCCCTCACCATACCCAGCTACCTCCCACCCTGGTGCCCCTCCTCCCCTTCCTGTGCTTGCCTCCCCACCCCATCCAGGAGATGGACATGCCACAGTAAGCTGAAGCTGTCTTTTTTCTGGTACCCATTTACCTATCACCTACCAGTTGATACCTTTATAGAGATGCTCCTTCCCCTCAAGTATCCTTCCCCCTGTTTTCATATCTTGCCAGATATGATGGCACAGTGACATCATGTTCTGCCATCCTTGTGGCCCCTTCCCTAGGTTTGTTTTGGTGGCCACCTGGTCCCACCTTCCTTTCCGTCAGTCCGTGGGTTTTGCCTTTTTTTTCATTTTCCAAGTGTGTCTGTGTTCCTGGGATATCTCCTTTCCTTCTACCTTAAAAAAAACAACAAAAACCCCCAGAGAGCTCTTTTCCCCCTCCCCCGAGTTGGGGAGACTGCAGAAATATTTGTTTTTCTGTGACATCAACTCCTCGCCGTCCATGCCGTGTTTTAGTTTGTGCCTCAGCCGCTTGCTAGAGCCTCCCCGGGGAGTCAGTACCACCCGTGCCTGGATACATGAGGCAGAGATGTGAACGGGAGAGAGAGAACGGGCTAAAGCAGTCTTCCCGAAGCTATCTGCCTTTTAACGTTCACACGGCTGCTGCCCATCAGCCTTGGTGTCTAGTGATACCCCAACGACCACATCTGGGAAATACGGGAGAGGGGGGAAAATGTGTCCTTTTTTACCTACTGCACGCTAAAGTCAAAAAGAGAGAGAGAGAGAGAAAGAGAGAGAGGGAGAGATAGAGCGAGAGTGAAAATCTCATGCTGAGGAAGCCACCAAATAAAGGCCAGTGAGTAATGCATGTGTCTTCTGGGTTCTCTGTGCCTTATGTGAGATGCTGCTTCTTGCAGTTGCCTGTGCCAGGGGGTGTGCGTGCGTGTGTGTGTGTGTGTGTGTGTGTGTGTGTGTGTGTGTGTGTGTGTGTGTCTTGTCTGTATGCAGTGCAGGAGATCACCAAAATGCTGATTTCTTTTCTCATGTAGTTGCCTTGGGCCCCTGGTCCTCCTTTGCAACCACAGATTGTTACAAATGCAGATAGCTGGGGTGTCTCCTGCATGCCTGTGTGTGGGGATGTGGCTGGAGCCCCTTGGAGTCATGTCACCTGGAATGCAGTGAACAGGCTGCTGGTTTGTTTGTTTATTTTTTTTTCCTAAGCAGGGAAGGGAAGGGGGCCAGCATTTTTTCTTTTTTTTTAAAGACAAACAAGGCACTGAAGGGACCATGCCCAGTGAATGATGCTACTGATAAGGGAGATTAATGAAGGAAATGTATCCAAAAAGGACTGACGGTATGTGATCCGTAATTGAGGCCTGTTAAGTGGGAGAGTGAGCTTGCTTGCTTGAATTTTGGCATTTTTTGTTTTGTTGGGTTTTTTTTTTTTAAATCTCTTAAGTGGCCAGCCCCCCTCCTTTCCTCTCCTCCCCCAATAAAACAAAGCAAAAAAACCCCCCAAAAAAACAAACCAGGGATAATCCTGAGTCATCGGTTGACCTAGTCACCAAATGAATGCTGCCAATTTGGTATTTTGTTGTGACAGATGTGTTGTATAATTGTGATGGATCTCTAATATAGCCTGGAAGACACGCGCACACACACACACACACACACACACACACACACACACACACACACACACCTACCTCTCTCTTCTCTTAATCTGCATTGCTGTAGTCAAGCCAATCAATATCTTGCTTTAATGATAAAGGGTTGAGATGTTTGGTAGCTAGGACTCATAAATTCCAATATGATGTTCCATATTGGGCCATTGCCACCATCAGCTGATTCCCTGGGAAGGAGAGGACCCAAAAATCCAGGGGAGCCGGTAGTATTCCATGGCCTTACCGGGAAGGGGCTTGGAATTTGCGGAATGTTTCCCTTTGCAGAGGTTTCCCTAGATCCCTGACTGGCTTTTCTGTCAAGGCTGTTTATGGGCACTTTGCAGCCCCCACTGAACGGCGTTGGCAAAAGTTGTTTTAAGATAATGGGCTATTCCCCTGGCCCCCTTGGGTATTTCAGTCTTCATTCTGGATTTCAGAAGCTCCTATCTTTGGCTTTTGGTTTCCTCTGCCTAGCTGGAAGATGTTCCTAGTCTTAGGAGATGTTTTAACAAGGATGTTGTGTGTGTGTGTGTGTGTGTATTAAGGAGGAGATGCTTGTGAACTCCATCTTCGTTCGACCTCTTTTTTTGGGGGGGGGGTGTCAGCCATCATGCAGAGTAATAAAATAACAGTAACCGTCCACCAATAACTCTTGTGGTGGGCTTGGTGTATATCATGTGGCCTGTAAATGCCGTCTCGCTCGTGAGGGCAGGATTTTCCCTTCATTTGTACTATATTGGCAACAGTGATTAGGTTATTCCAAGCACGTGAACATGTCCCCTCCCCCAGCGGAGGCAGGAACCAGCGAGATCATAGAGGCGGCTTGGAAGAGAGAGGTTGGATTGCGTTGGGGAATTGCTTTGCTGGGGAACCCTCAGAGGAGAAAGAAAGAAGGTTGGGGTTTATTGGTCGGCTGGACTGAATTTCCAGGGTGGGGGTGGTGGGGTGCAGAGATCGGGTTCTTCGAGGAGGAGGAGGAGGAAGGAAGGAAGTAGCTGTGTCATGGTTTCTCAAGAATGTCTCTCAAGTCTTTGCCTCTGTCTTTTCATGCCCCCCACGTGCTTGGAGTTCGTGTTTATGGGAATCCTGGAGATATAGGTACCGATGGACAAGAAGGGCTTGGGTCTCAAGGGCAGGCGTTTTTTCTCAGCTGTTCTCTCCATCATGGACCTGTCAGCTTGAAAAGTCTGTCAGTGTTTTGGATGTTGTCCCCTCCCCCAGACTGAGTGATGAGAAAATGAGAGATTTATGTGTGTTGGTATTCTGTGTGTTTGCTTTTGTGTGTGTGATCATTAAATTAATTTATTTTTTAATTAAATTTTTTTTCTCAATTTGCCAAGCATTCATTTTTTTTTATCCCTCCCACATCTTCCACTGGGGGGAAAAAAAAGAAGGAATCAGAAAAACGTGTGTCTGTTTTCAAAACAAGGGGGCAGAGTAGGCCAGTCCTCTGCTCATTTTCCCTTTCTCGGAAAGATCCTGCAGCATTTGGTGCTCAGCTCTTGGGATGTGAACATTCCAAGTGGATTTTTGTTCCCTGCCCAGTCCTGAATCTGACTTTTCTAAGTCTAGTGTCCAGGGCTTTAGTCAGTGATTTTCTTGGCTTGGCCCCTTCCTTTGGTTTGCTCATTTAGGACTCGAGTTCAGCTAAGTCAGGCAGCTGCCAGTAGAGACAAGCTCCTGAGTTCTCTCCTGGCTGAGGTCTGTCCAGGCTCCATCGAGCTGCCCTAGACCAAGTCTCCACCCCCTAAGGTTCTCTCCTAAATCCAGGTGGGACATTGGGTGACTCTGTTCATTTGTCTAATATAGCCATTATGCTGAATAAATAATTTCATCCTTCCTGATCCTCAGTCTCCTCATCTGGAAAATGGCAATATTGATAGTGAGAGCACCTGGGCTTGTATGAATCAAGTGAGATAATGCCCATGAAACATTTTCTAAAGTTTAAAGTATTTTGTATATAGCCGCACATGTCCACTGCCATCATCATCACCATAATTGAAAATTTGGAATGTCCTATAAGATTGGCCATTCATCAAACTCCGTAAAGTTCCTTATTACACTGTCAGGATGCTATGGGAAGGGTCAGTGGGTTAACATTCATTTAATTTTATGTTTAATAATTTGCATTTAATTGCTTTTCATCTCCCACATCAAGCAGAAACCTCTGTGTTAGAATGTAAACTGCTTGAGGATAGGAATTATTGTATTTTTGTCTGTCTCCTCAGTCCCTGGCATTAGGTGGTTCAGGATAGAGGGCTTTGGCCCTGGAGTCAGGAAGACCTGAGTTCAGATCCAGCCTCAGACTCTTAGCAGCCCTGTGACCCCGAGCAAGTCACTTAATCTCTGTTTGCCAGTTTTCTCTATTGAACTGTGGGGATAATATTAACACCTAATAATAGTAGCACAGGGTTGTTACGAGTATCAGATTAGATAGTATTTATAAAAAGTTCTGTAAATACCAGCTATTAAGAATGTCAGGTATCACTGTCACTATAACTCCATCACTCCAATGCTCTGTCCTGCTGGAATCCTCTGCCTTGGGGAGGGGAGTGTGCATATTGGATTTGAGATTAGCCTATGACTTTTGCCAAATTGTTGGGGATCAAATGAAATAATAATTGCAAAGTGCTTAGTATGGTGTCTAGAACATAGTAGGAGCTATAGAAATGTTAGCTATTATTATGATGATGGGAGTAGGAACTTAAATAAATATTTGTTGAATTGAATATGGATAGTAGTGACTATGTTGGAGGCTTCCAATGGGGGCTTGGAAGTCAAAACGTATTTTGCCCCCTTTCCTTTTCCTGTTGTTGGAACTAATTTAAGTCAAATGGCTCATTCCACTTATTTAGAATTTGGACTTTTCTTGGAAATGAAGCTCAGAATCATGGGTTCTTTAGAGGTCAGTGAGACTCAGATCTTGGAGTGACAGATACTTATGGCCAGCTTGAGAATTTCCAGGCTGGGTATCCCTGGATCCCAACAATTGAGTTCCAAGTCTGTCTATTTCTTGAGTGTCAATTATGTGCACAGCCCTGTGCTAGGCTCCCTAGGGGACAAAGGGGATAGACAGAC
Organism: Gymnobelideus leadbeateri; assembly: GCA_011680675.1. Lineage (NCBI taxonomy): Eukaryota > Metazoa > Chordata > Mammalia > Diprotodontia > Petauridae > Gymnobelideus > Gymnobelideus leadbeateri. The sequence goes on from WOXC01001050.1 coordinate 247,235, forward strand.
TTTTTCTCCTCCTCGGCCTTTGGGTTCTGACCGTTTTTGGAATAAGGGTGAGCAGTAGAAACCAGCAGAATGTAAGCTTCTTGAGGGCAGGGCCTGTTTAGGGTTTTATTTTTCCTCCACATTGCTTAGCTCCTGTCCTGAAGTAAGCCCATCAGAAATATTTGCTGCTTGATTGGTTGATTGTTGGTACAGGCCAAATTGCTTATATATTTAGGTAGCTTGAACTGCCACAGCTCTGATTTAACTAACCTAAGACTTGCTTGCATGATGTTTTCTGCAAATCGTGTTGTAGAGAAACTCCCATTCATGTGGTATAGGCAGTTGTGAGTACATTTGAGGAAAGGAATAAGTTCATTGGTAATGACTCCCCAAGTTATCTGATTACCCAGCATTAGATTTCACTTGGTCCCAAGCTAAGGAGATATTTCATAGAGGGACAAAACTAATTTCTATAATAGACTCATAGGATACTGGGGTTGGAAGGATCTCAAAGAGTGAGTGCCAGTCCCTTTTCTTTCACAAACATTTATGAAAAGTCTCGTGGCGTGATATAGTGGAGAGAACCTGTTATGGATGGGAACTGGTAGAGGGAGTACCCATGCCCTTTGCTGACCACTGGAATAGCTAGCTCACGCTACAGTTTGCAAAACTCTTCCTTTATAATAACTTGGTCTGGTAGTAAATACATGCTGAGGGCTTGGGCTAGCCTTGATGGTAATCCCTATTTATCTGCCTGGTAAATATGCATGAGGTTTTAGCCATCCTGGGTCAGCAGTTTGGGGGTCTGGGCACTATCACTTAGAGATATGAACATAAGCCTGGTGGTTTAAACACAGTCATCCTCTCATCCAGGATTTATGAAACACTTGACATGTGCTCAGCTTATGGAAAGTTTCAAAATTATTGACTAGAACCCAGCAGGAAGAAGTAAAGATAGGTTTAGTTTGCATTTCAATGTCAACAATAACTTTCCAACGAGTGAAACTCAGACTAGGGTCTTTTAAAAAATATAGAGATTTTCATCCTTACTTCCTTTGGCAAGTGTAGGTAAAAATGAACAGGAGCAAAGGGACAGAAAAGAAAAATGAGCAGGCAGACTGAGAACAACCAGCGGGCCAAAAACCTGAGAGACTGTAAATGGCTATTTGTGTCTGTCTGTAAGCACTTTAGCTTACTGGGCAAAGAAAAGCAGCAGGGTGGTGAATAGAGGGCTGGCCTTGGAGTCAAGAGGATCTGGATTTAAGTTCTACCTGGGATAGATATGGCTGACAGTACAGATTCTGGTAGAATAAAGCCTTCTTGAGAGCAGGACCTGTCTCATTTTGGTATATGTTGTTTCCAGTACCTAGGACAGTGCCTAGCCTAAGTGGTACTTGAAATTACTGTTGTTGTTTTTAAACATTGGCCATCCCTTTATCTTGCTTAGACGGAATACTCCTGGGCTTGGTGGCACTATTAATCCATCCCTGAACTCCATTCCCCACCTGGATCAGTTTGCCCCCTGGTCCCACCCTTCCCCCATTACCATGTTGACACCGAACTTAGTGCAGACACTAGATCAGCTTAACTTACTGTGTCTCAGCTCCTGAACTCCAGAGCTGTCCCTCAGCTTCCTGAATAGCTGGATTGACAGGCCTCAGCATGCTTACCCAGAAGTGATTGTTAAAATGAATGAATTGTTGAATAGACTTTGTGACCAGGGATTAGTCACCTAATTTCTTTTCTTTTTTTTTATCAAATGCTTTATTAACTTCTAGTTTATATCTTTCATTTCCACAAGATTTTGAGTTACAAATTTTCTCCCTGGTTTCCTCCTACCTACCACCCCAAAATAGCGATCCCACTGGATATCCCCTCCTCCAATCTGCTCTCTCTCATATCTTCTCCCATACCCCCTCTGACTTTCCAGTAGGGCATGGTGGATCTCTGTGCCGCAGTGCCTCTATGTCTTATTTCCCGGTTACATGTAAAATAATATTAATAAGAGTCTATATATTTTAAACATTTGATTTTAAAACTTTGAATTCCAGATTCATTCCCTTCCTCCCTTGTCACCCACCCTTACTGGGAGGATAAGCAATTCAATATAGGTTGTACATGTGTAGCTATGCAAAACATTTCCATAGTGGATATATTGTAAAAGACTGACTATATTTCCCTCCCTCCTATCCCACCTCCCACTTATTCTATTCTCTATTTTGAACCTGCCCCTTTTCAAAAGTAGGTGCTTCCAACTTTCCTTCCATCACTTCCCCCCTACTCTCCTGTAGGGTGAGATACCCTATTTAGTGTGTATGCCATTCCCTCCCTAAGCCAAATTCAATGAGAATAAGGTTGACCCATTCCCTTTTGCCTTCCTGTTCTTCCCTTTCATTGTAACCATTTTCCCTTGCCTTTTCTATATGAGATAGTTTACCCCATTCTGTCTCTCCCCATCTCCTCTCATTATATTCCTCTCTTGTCTCTTAATTTCACCTTTTAAGTATCATCCCTTCCTATTCAATTGGTCCTGTGCCCTTTATCTATGTATACCTGTACACATATGTACACACATTCACGTATGTATTCATAAGCCCATATACCCTCCTATATAGACATATATATGTATGTATCTGTATATATTGATATATATGTTCGTATACATTTCTGTTCCCTTCAACTATTCTCATACTGAGAAAAGTTTCATAAGTTACAATTATAGTTTTTCCATGTAGGAATGTAAATAGTTCAACTTTGATAAGTTCCTTATGATTTCTTTTCCCTGTTTACCTTCTCATGCTTCTCTTGTTTCTTATATCTAAATGTCAAATTTTCTATTCAACTCTGGTTTTTTCATCAAGAATGCTTCAAAGTCCTCTATTCCACTGAATGACCATATTTTCCCCTGAAACATGATACTCAGTTTTGCTGGGTAGGTGATTCTTGGTTTTAATCCCAGCTCCTTTGACCTCCAGAATATCATATTCCAAGCCCTTCTATCCCTCAGTGTAGAAGTTGCCAGATCCTGAGGTATCCTGATTGTGTTTCCACAATATTCAAATTGTTTCTTCCTGGCTGCTTGTAATATTCTCTCCTTGATCTGGGAATTCTGGAACCTGGCTATAATATTCCTAGGAGTTTTCTTTTTGGGATCTTTTTCAGGAGGTGATTGGTGGATTCTTTCAACTTTTATTTTGCCCTCTGGTTCTAAAACATCAGGGCAATTTTTCTTGAGAATTTCTTGAAGGATATTTTCTAGGTTCTTTTTTTGATCATGGCTTTCAGGTAGTCCAATAATTTTTAAATTATCTCTCCTGGATCTATTTTCCAGGTCAGTGGTTTTTTTCAACGAGATATTGCACATTGCCTGCTATTTTTTTTATTTGTTTGAACCTGTTTACCAGCATCTTGATTTCTCATAAAGTCATTAGCTTCCATTTCCTCCAATCTAATTCTGAAGGAATGGTTCTCTTCAGTGAGCTTTTGAGATTCTTTTTCCATCCGGCAAATTTGGCTTTTTAAGGCATTCTTCTCTTCATTGCCTTTTTGAGCCTTTTTTGCCATTTGAGTTAGTCTGTTTTTTAACGTGTTATTTTCTTCAGTCAGGTTGTTGTCTCACATTTCATAATTTTCTTGCATCGTTTTCATTTTTCTTCCCAATTTTTCCTCCACTTCTCTTATTTGATTTTCAAAATCCTTCTCAAGGTCCTCTATGGCCTATAACCAGCTTGAATTTTTCTTGGAAGCTTTTGGTGCAGGAGTTCTGACTTCACTGTCTTCCTCTTGCTCCATGCTTTGATCCTTTTTGTCCCCAAAATAGGAGTGTAAAGTTGGGTTGCTCTGCTTGCTTTGCCTCCCTCCTTTGGTAGTGTTGCCATTCAATTACCTGACTTTTTAGCTTTTTGCCACAGTAGGACTCTGCTACCAGAGGGGGGAGCTTTGTCCCAAATGCTGGGGTTTTCTCTGCTGCCAGTTATTAGTTGGGTGCCCTCTTTGAAGCCTCCACATGCTCTGGCAAGCTGTTCATGTACCCCAGGAACTCCACTGTAGACTGTAATCCAGATCCAAGCAGGTTAAAGCAAGATATATTACCCCTCAGACTGGATGCTTGGTCTCCCTACAATCTGTAGGCCAGGAGCTGAAGCTGCCATTTGGCTGCGGCTGCATGGCCCCTGCTTCTCAGGCTTCTTCCTCCAGGGGATAAAGGCTGGACTGCACTACCAAACTACCAGATCCCAAAGTCCACACTGCATTGACCTCTCACTTTGTCCTTAGCATCTGTGGGTTGATAATTCTGGAAACCACCACAGTTGCTGGTGATCTGAAGTCCCTCTAGCCGGAGACTGGTCAGGCTGTCCTGAGGCTAAAACCTCAGGCTCCAGCGGGGGTGGGATCGCCTCTCAGAGTGCTGTGCTGGCTGCTCCCTGCTGGACTGTCCTCAGTGGGAGGTTAGCTTCTCTCTGTCATCTTGTGGGTTCTGTAGCTCCAAAGTTTGTTCAGAGTCACCTTTTACATGAATTGGAGGAGGTGGAAGCCAGAGCCCCTCAGAAGTCCTGTTTCTACTCTCCCATCTTGACTCTGCCCCTAATCACTTAATTTCTCAATGCCTTAGGCAACTCTCCATGAATCTTAAGTTCCCTGTTGGTGGAAAACATTTCCATACTGGGAATTTCCCATAGATAAAATCAGAGGATATAGAGGTAAAATCAAAGGAGCATCTCTCTAGAGGTGAAGGCAGCCTAGTGGTCATCTAGTCCAGTGCTTCTTAAACTGTGGGTTGTGACCCCATCGGGTCTTGACCCACAGTTTCTGAAGCACTGAAGGGGTCATAGGTAGAAAAAGTTTCAGAAGCCCTGATCCAGTTCAACCCCTCATTTGATAGATGAGGCCCAAATTAAGTGCACAGTCACATTGGAGGATTTGATCAGGTCATTTGATCAGCATATTACCCATTGTACCATGCTGCCTGATCAATATTTCCCCCCTGCAAAAACCCAGCCCCAAAGATCATCATATTTCCAGTGTTGAGTGGGGAGGGATGCTAGGGGTTGCCATCCAAATTGGATTTTCTCTGGAAGAACTGAGCCCTTCAGCCCTGAACTCTGGTCCCTTTAGCCTCCTCTTGATCCCAGCCATGCTCTGCCCTGCACCCTGGCATGGCCCTTTTCTACCTGAGAACTGTAATTAGAACAATATTACCATTGCCCCTGGATAATGGTAATTATTGCCCCAGTATAGTGCATTGCTCAGTTGGTCCACTCCATCCCTCTAATTTCCCAGACCAAATCTCTCTTCCCTGCTTGTCATTTGTTTATATTTATTGTCTCTCCCTAATAGAGTATAAATTCTTCTAAGACAAGTATTACCTTGCATCATCTGTGTTGAACACAGTGCTGAACAAATTCTTTTTCTTTAATTCATTCCTTTTTTTCCCCCATTCACCCTTCTAATCCAGTGGCTCTGGGGTCCAGGAACCTTCCAAAAATTTTTTTCTTATAACAGCATAATTGGTTTCTTTCATCATCCTATGTATTTAATGCATTACATTGAGAAAGGGTTCCTTGTATCCCTCAGGCCACCAGTGGAATCCATGACACAAAACACATTATGAACCCCAGATCTAGCCCAACCTTCTCCTTTTATTTTTGATTTTTGGAGGGGGAAAGGCAGGGCACTTGGGGTTAAGTGACTTGCCCAAGGTCACATGGCTAGTTAAGTGTTAAGTGTCTGAGACTGGATTTGAACTCGGGTCCTCCTGACTTCACTGTGCCACCTAGCTGCCCACAACCTTCTCTTTTTTAAAGAGGAGGAAACTGAGGGTCAGAGAATTGCCAAGATCATAGTGGTAGAATGGAGCTAGAATCTCGTTCTTCCTATCCCAGAACCTCAAACACTTTCCTCTGCCACCTCCCAGATGTGCCATTGCTTGCTTTTCACAGTGCCTGCATCCTCCCGGTTTGCTGGAATCTTTCTTGTGTGCTATGCCACAGTACGCAGTAGTTTGAAGGAGGCTCATTTATCTTGGAAGACTGTGTGTTAGCCTGGATCATCATGTTCCTACTGTTGATGCTTTCCTTCTCCAGTGCTGTAATTTCCCTCTCTCCCTTCCCCTTGTCCTGTCCCACCTACCCCCCTCACCTTCCACCTTGGAACAACCAAAGATTATTTAAGCAAAACTGAAGTGTATGCTGTACCTCACTTTACCTCCAAATGCCTGGTGCCTAACTGACGCTTGTCCCTTTCCCCTTCCCCTTCCCCAGTCTTCTGGAGTTAAGGCTAGTCTTTACACTGCTGCTGAGTTCTGATGGCCTGGGGTTGTGGTACTCATTCATTAGGAAGGTTGCTCTCCTTCAGCCTGCATCAGTTCATGGAAGTCTCCCTGTACTTCTCTCAGATCTTCACATGCATTATTTCTGACTGTGCTCTGCAGCACCTAGTACAAGCAAGTGCATTCCACATAGCATCTGTGCTCTGTTGATACGTGCATCAAGCTGACATGCACCTTTGTGCATCCCAAGGACCTCTTCAGGGCTATAAGGTCCCCACATTGATAGAGTTTTTCTTTACTGGGGAGTTCCCTAGACCACTAAAATTACAGGTCTAGAACTTATTCCTCTCTCTAGCACCAGGCACTGTGCTAGAAGTTGGGGATGAAAAGAACACAGGGCAAAAGAAACCCCAGTTCCTTGCCCTCAAGGAGCTTCCATTCTTGGGGAAGAAGGTTTAAAAAGGCTAGAGATGCAGAATTCTGTTTTTGCCATTCTTTTTCTCCCTTGCTCCATTAGGCTGTGGCATGCTGCTGGCTTGGTTTGTTGCCAGTAGAATGTTGTTCTCTCTTGCTCTGCTCACATGGGGAGCCTAAGGAAGGGGGGGAATCAGTAAAGACAGGGATGGGTAAACATGGGTGGACTCAATGCAGGGTCTGTGGGTAGATCATTTTGCAGAGGCCGTGTGCAGCCATGGTGTGTGTTTGTGCAGAGAGGTCTGTGTGGGGACTCTTGTGTTCTTTGGGCTGGTGCCAGGCTCTTTCTTTTTTTCTTTACAGCAGCACAGACCTTTTTTTTGCTCAGAATCTTGCAGTCTGTACCATCCAAGCCAGGGTAGGAGGAATATCTGTTAAACACCCTTGAGGGTCTGGGCATCCTGGGAAGCTGGAGTGGGGCCTTTGTGCACACAGCAGGTATTTGTCAGGCATTTGTGAAGGAAATGTGCAAATGGCCACTTGAGTCTCCTGATCTGAAGAATGATTTGGTGGCTGCATGAAAATCTTCTGGCTTTGATACTTTTTAGGCTTTTTAAGAGAGATTGAGTGTGCCCATGACATGGTTCTGATGCGAACCAGAATAGGGCTTTTTCTTCTATGTTCTGGTGATTCTGGCTTGAAGGAGCACATACCCAGTTTTTCTTTTAAAATCCCCTTTAGTACTAAAAATAGTTTTCACTGAATCTCAGAGTTGGAAGGAACTTCATTGCTGGGAAGATCTGTATTCAAATCCTACCTCTGATCCTACTGGCATTGTGACGCTGGAAAAATTACTTTACCACACTGAGTCTTTGCACTGGATATGTGGTGTGGTGGCAGTGGAAAGAACTTTGGAGTCAGAGGTTTGTTCAGTCATTTTAGTTGTGTTCAATTTTTTGTGACCCACTGCAGGATTTTCTTGTCAGAGATACCAGAGTGCTTTGCCATTTCCTTCTTAAGCTCATTTTACAGATGAGGAAACTGAGGCAAACAGGGGAAAGTGACTTGCCCAGGGTCACACAGCTAGAGGATTTGGGTTCACATTTCTACCTCTCATGCTTATGGTCTATTGTGAAGTGGTGAGATACTTCTCTCTAAGCCTCAGCCCCCTCATCTGTAAAATGTTCTAGAGTTATTATCTTTGCTCCTTCCTCTATGTGGTTGGGAGTTGGGGGAAGGTGATATGTAATGTTTTGCAAATATTAAAGCATTGTAGAAACATGAGCCACCTTTAAGTGGTGCAGTGAATAGAGTGTTGGACCCAGAGATAGGATGACCTGAGTTCAAATCCAACCATATTAACTGTGTGACCTTGAACAAGTCACTTGACTTCTGTCTGCCTCAGTTTCCTCAACTCTAAAATGGGAATAGTAATAGCACCTCCCTTCCAGGGCTGCTGAGAGCACATTATCAATTAGAGCTGCCCAAAAGGAGCAGGGAACACTCCAGCTGGTGTTCATCACTGAATGAATGCCTTCCAGCTGATTATAGATGGCCACTTACTATTGAGATGAACTAGAGCAGGAATTCTTTTTTTATTTTTTTATTATTTTTTTATTTATTTATTTATAGCAATTGGGGTTAAGTAACTTGCTCAAGGTTACACGGCTAGGTTTTTGTTTGTGCGGATTAAGTGTTGGAGGCCGGCTCCGAACTCAGGTCCTTCTGATTCCAGGGCCGGCGCTCTATTCACTGCGCCACCTAGCCGCCCCTAGAGCAGGAATTCTTAACCTAGAGTCTATGAAGTTTTTTTTTTTTTTGAGAGGGGAAGGCTGATAATTGCCCACCTACCTAGCCAACTAGCTGCCTAGAGTCTATGAACTTAAAAAAAACAAATTTGGAAGTTCTACTGTCCCTGGCTTCATATTCCTATTTTTTATGTTTTATGCACTTTAAGACATCATTCTGAGAAGGCATCCAGAAGCTCTACCAGATTGCCAGAGGCTGCAATGACTCAAAAAAGTTCAGGACCCCTGCTCCAGAGGGTATTTTTTGATTCATGTATTGGTTGGATTTGAAACGTCATTTAGTTCTGTGGTTGCCTTTTCTCATAAAGACCAGCCTTAACCCCAAATCACTCTAACTCTCATTAATTGGTCAATTACAGGTCCCAGGCTAAGCCCTACTTGGTCACTGGGGTCCTGATCAGCTCAGAATGAATGTAAATAGTAGTTGTTTCTGTTTGGGCCAGAAACCCTGAGGGTCTTTCTCTCCCACATCTATTTTTTGAAGAGGCCATTCTTTGCCTCCTTTTCTATTAAGCTTTAATCAGTGACTAGGCTCTGCCTCAGCCACTATTAAAGACCTTAGCTTGAAAGGGCTAAGGTCTCCCACTGCATCCTGAGTCATCTCCAGTTGTCCTGATCTGTATCTGGTTCCTAGACTCAAATGGCTCCAGTGGTGAAAGTGAGGCTGGTGACTTTCTGCACAGCCCACCCTCCCTTAAATCCAGCTCACTCGAATATCTTGGCATCACCTCCCTGATGTCTTGGTCCTCTTTGAAACTAAGGACAGACAGCAGCCATGGTTGCTGTCCAGGGTGCTGCCTAAAATGTGGGACTTCAGAGCTGTCCAATATTCTGGAGAATGAAGTCTGATCAAGGCCAAAGAGGGGTGGTGGAATCGTAGGATTCCCAGTCCTGGGCTCTTACTAGAACTAAAGTTCACATCCTTTCTTTTAGCTGCCGTATCACATTCTTGAGTCGTTTTGAAAAAGCTCACAAAAACCAGGTCTTTTTCAGACCAACCACTGTCTCGCCACACCTCCCCCATCTTTTACTTGTGAAGCTGATTTTTTAACTCAAAGATAAGACATATCCCTTTTGAATTTTACTTTATTAAATTGAGACTAGCATTTCAAAAGCCTATTGAGACCTTGGTGGATCCTGTCATCTAGCTTGTTAACTTTCCTTACTAGTTTTGTGTACTCTCCAAATTTGGTCAGCTTTTCATTTGTCCCTTTATTCGCACAAATGTTAAAATAGCCCAGGGCCTAGCATGATCTCTGGGGCTATTGAAGACCCTTAGTGAGAGAGGACCTATGACCAAGCTCATTTGACTTTTTTTTGGTTTTGTTTTTGAGGGGGGAAGGCAAGGCAATGGGGGTTAAGTGACTTGCCCAAGGTCACCCAGCTAGTAAGTGTGTCAAGTGCCTGAGGCTAGATTTGAACTCAGGTCCTCTTGATTTCAGGTCCAGTACTCTATTCACTGTGTCACCTAGCTGCCTCTCACTTGACTTTTGGTAGAATTCATTTTAGGGATTTTTTTCCCCTTAAAATCCAGGTGTAATTTTTCTCTTTATAAAAAATTTCTACCCATTGCTCCTAATTCTACCCACAGGGACCAAGCACAACAAGATTAATCTCCCTGCCATGTAAAAGCCCTTCAGGTACTTCAGACAGCTCTCCTATCCCCCTAAGTATTCTCTTCCCCAGGCTTAACAGGCTGAACACTCCCAGTTTGTTTAGTGGATGTCATATCTTGCCATTTCTGCCTCTACAATACCTCTCTTATTATCCCTAATTGGTATCTTTGCCTTGCTTCTTTCTCTCCTCTAATTTATCCTCCACACAAGAGGTAGAATGATTTTCTTTCTTTTTTTAAAAAAAATTATTTTATTTTCAGTTCACAGAACAAAACAAACATTCCCAAACATATTGCAATAAAAAAGATGATTGCACATGAAACTGCAAATCCACCATGCACAATTCACTGTTCCCTCCAGATGTACGACAAAGTTATCATGTAAATTTTTTTTTATCATTTTTAATCAAATTTTTTCCCCTTTTTAAACTGTAGGTCTGACCTTGTAGCTTCTGCCCAGTAAGGCCAAGGGGCTTCCTATTGCCTATCGCATAAAATATAGGTTGTTTTTTATAACCTATCTTACCAGAAATTATATCTCTCTCCCCTTCCTGAACCATGTTGTTCAGCCAAACTGGTCTTCTCTCTGTAAGGTACATTTGGTATTCCATTTCCCACCTCCATGCCTTTGTATTAGTTGTGCCCAATGCTGGCAACATACTCCCTCCTCAGTTGCATGTTGTGCAGTCTTTCTCTTTTTACAAGACACAGCTCAAGTGTAGAATGAAACCTTTCTTGATGACCCTAGCTGCTAGTGCCCTCCTTTAACTACCTTGTACTAGTTAGACAGTGTCCCAAAAGTCTTAGTGCCATTTTAAGCTTTAACAACTTCAAACTACCCTAAGACTTTTTGGGACACCCTATATTTGTTTTGTGTGGGCTTATATATATGCATGTTATTTCCCTGGTAGAATGTAAACTTGGGGGCACTGGTATCTCTAGTTCACTTAGTAGGCGTTTAATGGTGCTTATTGATCGACATGGCAGGCTCTCAAGACCTTTCCCCATCTTTGTTCCTTTTCATCTTATTTGGAGTCTAGAATTTAACCCAGGACTTTGGATATGGTTGACTGCAGGGCAAGGGACAGCAGCACTTTGATCCGGAAGTGCCTCTCTTAATAAAACCAAAAGATTACATTAGCTATTTTGGCTGGCTTATCATTCTGTTGATTTATTTTCAACTGGCAGTCCACTAAAACCCCCAGATCTTCTTCAGAGTTGATTAGAGGCTACAGAGAATTAGCATTGTCATTTTGGGAAAAGAGATGAGGATTGTCAGATTCAGAAAAGATTCAAGTCCCTGCTCAAATTAGCTGTCTTACTAGGTGAGCCATTTTTTCTTCCCTTCACCTTGGTTCCCTCATCTGTATGATGGGGATAAATAGTACTTTCACTACCAATAGTGGGAAGAATACTTGGTAAGCCTTAAAGTGCAGTCTAATCAGGAGCTAGTATATGTTTCCTCATTTTGGTAAATAAGAACTGTTTCCTACAGGAGGGAAAGTGATTTATAGGCCACAAACATAAAATCATTTTCCAGAATCAAGCATGTGATTTAGTTGTGGTTTTTTTTTTTGAAAATTAAATTAGTCTGGTTGAAATTTATGATCTGAACACCTTTTAAATGAATCTGTCATTGAAAAAAGCCTATGGACTGAGAAAGTAATTGACTCTCAAGCTGCTCCCAGATAATATTCTTCTTTAGTTCACCTTTTTCATTCCCAAATCTAATATCAATTTATCAATCCATACATTTGAAACATTTTTTCCTTCCTGTGGTCTGGGTTCAAAAGATTATATTGGAATATCCTTGTCTAAGATTTCAGTACCAAGCATTGGCTTAGCAGCAATAGCAGTTGGAAGTTTCTGAGTTCTTGAATCTGGAGAGGTATGAGGTTAGCAGAGAAGAAAGAAAGATGGAAGTAGGTCCTGAGGAGAGCCGCTAAGATACTGAGAGGTCTGCTGGGCCTGCCCTTGGAAGACCATGCCTGGCAGAACCTCGGCACTTGAGAAATGCCTGATTCTTGGCTGGATTAAAGGGTGGTTAGATTGGAGGAAAGGAGAATTAGGAGAGGACCAGGGTAGCTGTCTCTAAGGATTTAAAGAGCTTTTCCCCTCTGAATGATATCCTGCCATGTTCTTCATCCCCAGAGAGTAAATATGGGGCACAAGTTACAGAATTTTGGGGGAGAAATTTGCCACTAATCTGTTCATTCATGACAGCGTTTATTATGTGCTAACTATGTTCTAGGAACCTGTCTTATGTTAGTCACTGATGATAACAAAGGCAAAAGCAACTATAAAAAAAAAGATGCTGCCTTTTAGCTGATTACATTCTTCTGGTGTGGGGAGTGGGGAAAAACATATACATAGTTAAGTAACTAGAAAGTAATCACAGTGGATAGAGTACTAGCCCTGGAATCAGGATGACCTGAGTTCAAATCCAGCCTCAGACACTTACTAGCTGTGTGACCCTGGACAAGTCACTGAACCCAAATTGCCTCAAAAAAAAAGTAATTGGGGAGGTTTGAAGGTGAGCTAAGAACTTGGAAATATCTGGAAAGGCCTTGGGTAGGCAGTTAGTTTGAGCTGAGTGTCAAAGGGAATTAGGGATTTTTAAGACAGGAAGGTGAGGGGGAATGCATATCTGGAATGGGAAACAACCTGTACAAAAGTGTGGAGGTGAGAGAGAGAATATAGTGTTTGAAAAAACAGCAAGCAGTCCAGTTGGCTGAAAGTGTGCAGTGAGCCTGCACAAAGGGAGGGTGATTCAGTCAGTCAACATGCATTTATTAAGCACCTTCCCGTGCCCAGACACCCTACTTAAGGATCACTGCATAGGACTTTAAGTGTCAGCCAGAGGTGGTTTTTATTCTAGAGGGAACAGGATAAAAGTAAAACTTCTTGAAGAGGGGCCTGATGTGTGGAGTGTTAGTTGGAGGATGGATCAGAGAGGGGGAGGGATACCCATCCCTGGAGGTTCTCTAGTAGGAGCTGGATGCCCATTTGTGAAGTGTCTTATGATAGGATGACTTTTATTTTGTTTTCATTTTTTTCCCATATAAATTCCCTCTCCCCTCCCCATTTTGTCTTACATTGCCTTCTTTCCCCACTGTATCCTTGAATAGTGTAGAGGGGCATTGTATCTAGGGATGGGCTGGTTGAGATGGCCTCTGAGGACCTTTCGAGCCTTGAGATTCTAGATCCTGAAGAAGTGGGTTTCTGACTCCCCTTGGCTCTCTGACCCTTTTCTAAATCATGTGTTTATCATGGTTGAAGCCAAAGAGCCCTTTGTGTTAATCTCAGCTCATGTTTCTTTCAGACTGTGCCTTGATTTCAATAGTGCCGTTAAGCCCTGGTACAGGGGATGTCTCGATAGAACCACAGTTTAATTTAGGATTCCCCCGACAGGAGAAGTAAGCAGGTGGTTATGTGACCCTGCTCTCCACAGAAGCTGCCTTGTCCCAGCTGAGTTGCTCCTGAGACTGGGAAACAGATTTTTCTTCTTTCATCAAGGATAGAATCTTTTTCTTTTCCCTTGGAACTACGAGACCTGACCAGTGAGAGATAAGAAGTAAAAAGATTTCTTAGAGGCCTCAGTGTTGTTGTGAATGGTAGGACCAGACACAGGGGCAGACACCTGGGTCCAAGTCTGCCTTGACCTTATACTGGTTCTGTGGTTTAACCCTTCAGTGCACCTAGACAACTCTCTAAACCCATTAATTATAGAGGAGTCGCTTATTAGCATTAGTGGAGGGACTTTGCACACTGGGAGTTCTTTGTATGTCTGAAGCCACAGATGTAGCCTCTACTTCCCTGCGCTCCTTTAATCTCCAAAATGTCTGTCCTTGTTAGCTTTACTCTTTGTTGGTCATCCTGGTCTTTTCAGATCGAACAAGCAGACTTGGTCATTGTACCAAACTGGACAGCCCAATGGAGGACCAGCAGCTTGTATCTGTAATAGTCAGGCACCAGGATTGCGACAGCTAAGCTTTTATTTTTTCTTCTTGTTTTTAAATTCTCTTTCCTACACTGCTGTCAGAGTGGTGTGCCCTATTATAGACTCACTTAGAATAATAAGGTTAGTTATGTAAGGCACTTTCTTTGCAAACTTTGAAGGACAAACTTGAGTCTCTGCTTACTTGTGGTCACATGCTTGAGTCCTCCCTTTTCCCTGTACTTTTTCTGTACTTAAGAGTCCTTGTCTCCATCAGCTAATTAAAAAAAATGTTTCATTAATGGCGTTCATTTTTATATCATTTATTTCCCCATATACATCTCCTCCTTTCCTCACCAGTGAGCCTTCCCTTGTAACAAAGATATTGATATATAACAAGTTCAGTAAAACCAGCCAAAACCAACCACATCTGGCTGCATATGCACCATTCCATACCTGTAGCCCTCCTCTTCTGCATGTAAGAAGGCGTATTTTCTTTTCAAATTTCTAATAAATTTTAACTGATATCTGTTGGTTTTATATTGCTGCTATCTTCAAATATATCTGTCCCCTACAAGTCATTCATTCTAATAAGGATTTTAAAAAGAAGGGGAGAAAAGCAGATCATCAATATTAAGCAATGAATCAATCACACTCTCAGCTCCCCACCTCTGCGAAAAAGGGAGAGGGCTGCCATTTTTCATATCTCCTCTGGGACCATACTTGGGCATTCATTATAAGTGCCTGGGGCTCAGTTTCATTCATTCAGTTAGCTCACAGAATGTTAGGACCACAAGGAGTTTCAGAGGTCCCCTAAGAGAAGACCACCCTCCTTATGTTAGAGATGGGGAAATTGAGGCCTGAAGAGGGAAAAGGGTCACTCAGAGCTAGGATTTGGACTCAGGCCTGCCAACGTCCAGTTCATCTCACTAGGTTCCTCCTCCTCCTTCACACCATCTTTTCTTATAGAGGGAGATTCCTCAAAAGAAATCAAGACCACGTGGGAAGAGAGCAAGGTCCATACCCTGTCTCTTATTTCCCCAAAGGTACTTTCAGTGAGTCAACAGAAGAGCAGTGCAAATCTTAGTATTTTAATTCAATTACAATAAGTTTTCATTTTATTTGTCTTTGCTCTAGCTGGGTGGGGTGGTGGTTTTGAACTCAGGAAAGCCTGAGTTTGACTTCTGCCTCAGACAATTACTATGTTGGTAACCTTGGAGAGAGAGGTATTGAGCCTCAGTTTCCTCATCTATAAAATGGGGCTAAGAGCAACTGACTCACAGACTTTCTGTGAAGATCAGATGGGATATGGAAAGTACTGTATAAATGTTGTTGTTGTGGCTGTTATTGTTAGTCAATTTGCAGAATATTAAATATGAAATAATAGCAGATTAGTAACTTATCGCAGGACAATCTTCTTGAACCATTGAAAAGATGAAGAGACAGATAGATAGACAAGAAGAAGAATAACAGTAATGCCAGCAGCTGACATTTCTGTGGCACAGTAAGGTTTGTTAAAGAACTTTCTATCCATTATCTCATTGGACCCTCACCAAAGTGGTGCTAGTAACATAGAGGCATTTATATCTATATAGATATGGGTACAGATGTAGATAAAAGTATACCTGTTGATATAAGTATATTGGTATATCTGTGTGTGTGTGTGTGTGTGTGTGCGTGTGTGCGTGCGCGCATACACATACACAGAGCATTTGTTTGAACAAATTAAATGCTGTTTAAGTTCACCTGGCATTAAAATTAGGAGGTATTTTTTTTTTTTGGTGTGTTCCTAACAACCCAAACAGCTTGAATTAAATCCCTTTTTAGCTCCATGAGACCCTTGATTGATTCTTTGATCCTCCTTGGAGTTGTGGTCTTTGGTCTTAAAAAAGATACCCGATTTAGGTTCAGGAGTTCATAGATTGAGAGCTAGTCCAGCCTAATTTACCACACTTAAGCTGGTTAATGTGATTTGCCCAAGGGTCACAGCTGCTAAGTGTCTGAAGTGGGATTTGAACTCTGGTCTTCCTGCCTAGCATTGCCAACTAGCATTAATGCTTCCAGTTCTGGGTTTCTAGATGCTGTTGAATTCCTTATTCCTCCAGTAAAGGTGGAGAAAATTTCATAAAAATTCTTCCCCTTGCCAGAATGTCACCATTATGATTTGGTTTTAGGAGGAAAAGCTGACTTTCACATCATCCGTGGTTTTCTCTGTGGGATACTTTTTATTTTTTAAATTGATAGCCTATTTTGAATCTTTCCCGTGGGTCTTGTTATTAATACCCTTTGGTGATATGACACCTTCAAGGGTTTTAGCCTGAATGGGATGAAATGAAACCAAAAATATTGAATGTATTTATGAAGGCCGTGTTAAGTGGCCCTTGAAATGAAGGTCACTGAATGACGTGTCTTGGCCTTTGAAGGAGCTCTCGATTGTTGTGTTCAGTTCTGGGCACTATATTTTAAGAAAGACATTGATGCGAGTCCAGCCTGGTCAGCCAAAATGTTCCATATGAGGAACATTTGGAAAAACTGGGGATATTCAGCCTAGAGAAGAGAAGGCTGAGGTGGTATAAGGTGGGAGAGACATTGAGAGGAAGCCATGGGGAAGAAGGATTATACGTATTCTTCTTGGACTCAGAGGGGAGAGTTAGAAGCAGTATATGGAAGCTGCAAAGAGACATTCACAAGGAACATTTTACTGTCATCTTTCTTTTTCTTATTTGTACTCCCAGCCCTTAGCACAGTGCCCAGAGCATTTGTTTTTCACTTATGTCCGACTCTTTATGGCCCTTTGGACCATAGTACACCAATGCTGTCCCTGGGGTTTTCTTGTCAAAGATACTGGATTGGTTTGCCATTTCTTCTCCAGTGGATTAAGGCAAGAGGTGAAGTGACTTGCCCAGGGTCATACAGTTAATAAGTGTCCCAGACTGTTTTTGACCTCAGTTCTTCCTGACTGTAGGCCCAGCACTCTTATCCACTGAGCTACCTAGCTGCCTATGTGTCTGGCACATAGTAGGCATTTAACAAATGTTAAGCAAGGCAAGCGGGTTAAGTGACTTGCCCAGGGTTACATAGCTTGTAAGTGTCTGAGGTTGGATTTGAACTCGGCTCTTCCTGGCTCTAGGCCCAGCACTCTTATCCACTGAGCTACCTAGCTGCCTATGTGTCTGGCACATAGTAGGCATTTAACAAATGTTTATCATGTCATATCATTGTTGTTATATAGTTCTTTAAGGTTTACAGAGTACTTTCCTATTTTGTCCTCATAGCAACCCCAGAAGTATATGCTATTTTTATCTTCATTTTCTGTAGGAGGAAACTGAAGTGGATAGAGGTTAAGTGACTTACCCAGGGTCACAAAGTAAGGGTCTGAGGTTTGATTTGAACACAGGTCTTCCTGCCTTCAGGTCCAGTGCTCCCCCCCCCTTCCCGAAGTCCCTTATAGCTCACTAGGAGTCCCATAAGAGCTGTCCCAAATCAGATCGGAATGGGATCCTTTGGGAGGGTCCCTCTCACAGGAGATTAGGAAATGTGTGGTTAGCCTAGATGGTTGCTAATGATCTCTTCCAACTCAGACATTCTAGGATTCATCTGTATGAGAGACTAAGTGATGAAAAAATCCAATCCAAGGAGATATGGCTGTCCCAGTTCTTTCTTCTTAACTAAAGACTCACTCTGCCAGCCCACTTCCATCCCTAAATAGGGACAGAGAGGTTTGATGGCAGGCAAACCTCCCTAGAGCTCAGAGGTGTCCCTGAGTGTAATGAACTGCTGCCTTGGGAGGGAACATCTCCCTTTGATGAGGGTCTTCAAGCAGGGACTGGGTGACTCCTTGTCAGGGCTGTTGTGATGGGGATTATTTTGGGGGGGATAGTCTGCACTAGGCACTGAGGGCCTTCTAGCACTCACCATTCTGTGGTCCTCTGGTTCTGGGCCTCCCTGGAAGATGGTGATTTCCATCCTACCTTGGGATTGTAAGCCCATTGGAGTGTCTACTTGGTGATGTAGATAGGATAGTAATAATAACAGCTAGCATTTATGTGGTGCTTTAAGATTTGCAAAGCCCTTTATATTTGTAATTCATTTGATTCACTCAACAACCCTGTGAGGTAGGTGCTGTAATTATTCCTGTTTTAAGAGATGAGGAAACAGGGCTTGGCAAACGTCATGGAGCTAAGAAGAGACTGAGTTTTCCTGACTCTTATGTTCAACAAACTATCTAGAGATCATTTGAGTTGGACCCATTTATTTGACAGGTAAAGAGACTGAGGTGAACAGAGGTTAGGTGACTTATCCAGAATCACATAGATTGTAGATAACAGAGCCAGGGTTTGGACCTATAACTCCTGATTCCACATCAGGCATCATGGAAAGAAGGAAACAGGCATTTATTAGGCACCTGTTATATGCTAGGCATGGTGTTAAGTACTTTGCAAATGCTGTTATAATCCTCACAAACAACCCTGTAAGGTATGATCTGTGAACTTGGAGAATTTTAATGAAATTTTAATTTTCAGTGATTTTGCTATCTGAGAGGCGGGTATGATATTATGGAAGGAACTATGATGGTGGCGTGCTGGTACATACCTCTAATCCCTGCTGCTAGGGGAGGTTGAGGCTGGTGCGGTGCTTGAGTTTCCAGGAGGCACCAAATCTAACACCAGTGTAGTGAGTTGACCCATAATGCTGCCAGTGGAGCCTGTAGGCTGTCTTCAGATCAATTAGCCTCAGAGATGGTGGGACCTTGGAAGTCAGAGTCTAACAACATTTTGGTTGTTGTCCTTTGTCCTTGGAGAAGACCAAAATGACATAACTGGCTGGGGTCAAGGTACAGTGTGTTGGACTGTAGCTGATCGACCAATACGAGCTCAGAAGGTCTAGCACAAATAGTCCACATGAGTCACTCAAAAGTCACTTTGCTCCAGATGATCTAGGAAGTGATGGTACCTCAGGTCCTCTGACCCGAGGCACTTTAATGTCCTGGCCTTTAGCTATCTCTCTCCTGTTCTTCCTGCCCCAGCATTAGAAGAAGACCTTCCTTCTTTGCCAGGTTGACTTTGTCTTTTGCACAATTATTGGTTGGTAATGTGTGGCAGCCTGCTTGCTCCCACCCACGGTCTCTCCATTACCCTTCTAATGACTTGAAACTTAATTTTCTTGAGGATGATTTGACTTCCACAACTCACAGACAGCATTCTAACAGAAATTATTAATTATTATAGCGTTGTAGAATCATAGAACTTGACTGGGAAGGACCCTCAGAAGCCATCTATTCCACTGTCATCACTTTACAGGTGAGGTAACCGAGGCCCAGGTTGCCTAAGTTCCCTCAAACAGTAAGCATCAGAGGCAGAATTTGAACTCAGGTCTTGTGACGACAAAGCTCTTGTGTTAGACCCCTCTGCCTGCCCCGTGTACCTTCTACCAATGACAGCACTGGAAGGTGGTGAGTTTCCTTTCTCTGGGTGTCTCCAGGCAGAGCCTGCATTCTCAGCTGTCAGGGAAATTACAGGGAGGAGAGCTGAGCTGGACCAGGTGGCCTCTGAGGTCCTGTGATTCTGCCTTTCCCAGATCTGATTAATATCAGTTTGTGTGAAATCCACCAGGAACAGGTACTGGAGAGAATGAGCTGGCTGTCTGAAGTTGTAGGAGACCGGTGCGCCCCCTTGTGAGCTTTCCTGGTACTGCCTCTCCTACAGCTGCTGCTTGTATAGAGACCTTATTTTCCTGCTTCAATAATAATAATATAGTTGAGAAATAACAACGTACATTAAATAGGGCTTTAAATTTAGCGAGGTGATGTGACATAGATAGGAGAGTTAGGGTTTCCTGCTTTCAAGGGCAAGTCCCATGTCTGACACATACTGGTGGTGTGACTTTGAACAAGTCACTTATTCTCTTGGGGCTTATGGCAACTCTCTGCGATTGTAAATGGCAGAGAAGGACATGACTTTATTGATTCAGGAGTCTTGCTCATTGGGAGCTACCAATAGCTACCAGTGAAATTATAGTTGGAAAAAAAGACCCCATATCCTGAAGATGGGTATTAAAGGGCTGGGATTGTGTGTGTGTTGTGGTAAGGTGAGCTGTGTATGTTAGTCAGCATTTTGTTTCATTCCCTGACCCCTCTGCTGTCTTAATAATCAATGATGATAGTAGTGACAATGATAGAGCCAGCCCATAAATTGTTTGCCAGTTTCTCCTCTGCCCGCCAATCCTTTGCCATCACTCATGTGAAAAGTCTTTTCAGAGGAGTCTAAGGGTAACTGGACACCCCTCTCGGTGGTAGGCATGTGTAGGAGGGACCATGGACAAAGTCATTTACTCCTGGGGAAAAGAGCACCCAGACAGATGTGTTTATCTCCTTGTGCCTGCACTGGCTGCTCACAGACATTTTTTCCCCTCTTGACGATTGTGGTGGGCTGACCTTTCTCCTGGATAGGTCATTAGCTGCTCTGTCAGCACCTGCTCCCCCTGGGTGCAGCTCCGGTTACTTGAAGAGCATATGTGGGCATGCATGTGTGTCCATGCCCACGTGTACATTAGAAGAGCTGCTAGGGTCCATTGAGCAGACAAGACAACCTCATTTTCTGGGGATTGATGCCAGCTTTCCAGGGAGGGCCGTGCCATTCCAGGAGCCATCACTGGGGTTAGATTTGCAATAATCCCAGAAACCACTGCCAAGAAGGGATTTAAGTTTGCGATGTTTAGCCACCAGATGCATATGAGGTGCTCAGATGTTTGGGGAGTGCTTTTCTACCATTGGAACCATTGGAGTCCAGTCCAGCAGGGTGGAATTTGTTGGATCACCCCCATTTTAGCAGCCGTAATAACAATGAATAGTGCTTTGTAGTTTACAGAGGGCTCGTGACTGCCCTTCCAGCTAGGAGTCCAAGTAGAATCATTGATTTACAGCTGGCAGGGACCTTTGGTGCCACCCCTTCATTGCAGATGAGGAGACTGAAGCCCAGAGAGATGGAGTGATTTGTCCAGGGGCAGCACAGAGGCAAAGTCTGAACCCACACGCTCTGATGCCAAATCCACATCGTTGTTCAGTCTTTGCTTAGTTGTGTCTGACTCTCATGACCCCATTTGGGGTTTTCTTGGCAAAGATACTGGACTGGTTTGCCATTTCCCTCTCCAGCTCATTTTACAGATGAGAAAACTGAGGCAGATGGGGTGAAGTGACTTGTCCAGGGTCTTACAGCTAGTAAGGCCAGATTTGAACTATGAATCTTCTTGACTCCAGGCCCAGCGCTCTATGCACTGTGCCCCCTAGCTGCCAGATTCACATTGCCCTTGGGTATTATCCTTTTTTTTTTTTAGGCTGAACAGTATTTATTAAATACAACTGGGATAGAAATCTAGAGGTTTCAAATTAGTTAAAACATCTAACACATATTTATTAAATCCCTTCTGTGTCAAGGACTAAGGATATGAACATAAAAAAAGTAGGGAATTCTCATTCATTTACCAGGCAGTTAATGAAGGTGATAAGTGGCATTTATATAGTATTTTAAAGTTTGCAAAGTACTTTACAAATTTTATCTCAATTGAGCCTCAAAACTACCCTGGGAGGTAGCTGGTGTAATTATCCCCATTTTACAGATAAGGAAGCTGAGGCAGACCTCTGAGGCAGAGGTTAAGTGACTTGCCCAGGGTCCCATAGTGTCTGAGGCTGGATTTGAACTCAGGTTCTCCTATATCCATGCCCAGCTGTATCATTAAATGCTTAGTATATGCCAAGTACTGTGTTAGGTAATAGGGAATCAGTGACAAATGAAGAAATAGTTCTTGCCCTCTAGAATCTTATATTCTGCTGGAGCATACAGCACAGAGAAAATAGAAGAGAAACTTTGGAGGGGGGAGGGCCAATCAACCATTGGGGAAGTGGGTAAAAGCTTTCCGTAAGCTGCTTGGGGACCCGATGGGCTTTAGATCTGTGATTTTGTGATCCAAAAGAAGGCCAAGGGTTCCAAGTGGTAGAGGTGAACAGGGAAGGTATTCCAGGCATGGAGGATGCCTGTACAAAAGTGTGTCAGTAGGATATAGTACACCAAATGTCAGAAACATCCAAAGAGACCACTTACCTAGAATGCAGAGGCTTGAAGGGGACCTGTAGATTTGATTAAAAAGAAAATTAACTAGTAACTATTTGAGTGGAGAAATGGGGGCAAAGGTGAGAGATGTTACAGAACTAGATATGACAAGATTTGTCAACCAATGGGATGCGTGACATAAGGGTTGACTTGGAGGTTGTGGACCTCGGTGACTAGGAGGATGGTGGCAGCCAGGTGATGCCTAGCCCACAGAGATCTGGACCTGGAGTCAGGAAGACCTTTAGTTCGAATCCAACATCAGACACTTATTAGCTGCGAGACCCTGGGCAAGTCACTTAATCTCTGCCTTAACCTATTGGAGAAGGAAATTGCAAACCACTCTAATATCTTTGCCAAGATAACCCCACAGACAGTATTGGTGTGCTATGGGCCATTGGGTCATGAAAAGTCAGACATGACTGAATGACTGGGCAAGTCACTTGGCCTCTGTCTGCCTCAATTTACTTGACTGCAAAGTGGAGATAACTGTAGCTCCCCCCCACCCCGGGGTTGTGAGAATCGAATAAGATATTTCTAAAGCATTTAACTCTGTGCTTGGCACATATTGGCACTTAATAAAAGTGTATCCGCTTTTCCACCTTTCCTTAACAGTAATAGGAATGTTCAAAAGAAGGGAGAATTTTGTGGGAAATGGTCAGTGATAGTCAATAATTATTATTAGGGACCTACTATGTGTCAATCATTATGCTAAGCACTGGGATATAAATAGGAAACAGAAAGATAGTCCTTGTCCTCAAGGAACTTACAGTCTAATGGGGAAAACAGCCTACAGAAGAAAGTCAGAAGGGAGAGGGGGAAGAGATAAAATAGAGAAGTCAAAGAAATCCAAAATGCATGCAGGGAAATGGTTAGTACTTCTTTTTTAGACTTGATGAGTTAGTGGTGCCTGTGGGAAATTCATTTTCAAATTTTCTAAAGGGCTGGAGGTCAGGAGACAGGCTAGGGCCAGCTATATAGCTGGAAGAATCATGTGCATTCAAATGACAATTGAAGTATGGGAGCTTATGAAGTCACCAAATGAGAGAGTCTAGAGGGACAAGATGCCCAGGACAGAACCTTGGGTAACAGCCACACTCCGGGGGCATGATGTGGATGAAGGTTAGGTAAAAGACAGGGAGAAACATCCATAAGGACAGGTAGAGGACCAAGATTGCCAAGGCTGGAGAGATGTCACAAGGATGAGCGTTGAGAAGAGGCCATTGACTTTGATCATTAAGATATCATTAGTAATTTTGTAGAGGCTAGTTTCTGTTGAATAATGAGTCAGAAGGCAAATTGCAGAGAGTTTAAGAAAATGAGATGGAAGGACATGGAAGGTACTGAGTGCAGATGGATTTTTCAAGTTTAACTACCGATTCCTTTTATGGGCTTGGGCAGATCCTTTCTTTCTCCTCCCTGGGGCTTGATCTCTTGAAGATTAGACCAGATCATCAGATCATAGCATCATATGTTTAGAGCTGAAAAAGCTTAGAGGTTGTCAGGTCTGACTTTCCCATTTTACAGATGAAGAAATTGAGGCCTGAAGAGGTTAAGTGACTAATCCAGGGTCATGCAACATTTGTTGTGTCTGAGGCAACATTTGAACCTAGGTCTTTTGGTTTCCAAGTCCAATACCCTAAGGACCTATCTGGTTTTCACTCTCTACCTGTCTCCTGTGTGTGCTTTGTCCAGAAGGACTCATTGGACCACAAGCCCCTTAAAGGTCAAGAACCATGTTTCCTCTTCTAGAGAAAGTTAGCAGAATAGATACCAAATAAGTAATTGCTGCATTGAATCCCTGGCCCTCTCAAAGGCCTTGAGATTGATTAAGAAATAGATTGCAGCTGTCATTTGAACACCCACTCACACCTGCCTCTTGAAGCCTCAGCTGGGGCATCAGAGAAGGTAGAAATATTTCCATCCTGCCTCTTCAGGCTGATGCCTGAGGATCGACTGGCTGTGTAACTCTCAGGTGCTGTTAGCTCAGGTGCTATCGAAAAGTCACTCTTTCTCTTCAGATTTAAACTATGTTTGGTTTGCGTAGAGGCTTGTCAATTTTCTGTTATCACAGCTATCCACTTAATATTCTCTGTGATCCTCTCTGTGCCTTGTTTGATCAAGAACTCTTCCTCTCTCCATAGTTGTAGATGTGGTATGAGATACTAGTCTAAACCCAGTTGCTGTCAGCCAGCTTTCCAGTTTTCCCAGCAGTCTTTGTCAAACAGGGCACCTTAGAAGTCAGGAAGATGACAGATAAAGACACTGAGGAACAGAGGTTAAGATTTGTCCAGCATCACATAGCTACCACGGAAGTGTTTGAGATAGGTTGTGAATTACAGTCTCCCAGCACTCCACCAATTGGCAATGCCACCAGCTCCCTAATAGAGAGATCATAAGCTAGTCTTTTGAGTTCTTGGGTTTATTGCACACCATGCTTTCGTTACTTCTGGGTCTGGTGGATCCTCCTGCCTGCCTAACAATTTCTGACTGGGTGACTCCTGGGCCCTTTGCTTCCTGGACTCTCAGTTTCCTCATCTATAAAATGGGGAGGGAGGGACAGTAATATCCCCTGTGCTTCACTGGATTGCTGTGAGGAAAGTGGTCTGCATACTTTAAAACAATGTATTGAGTCCATGACAATGTTTTCTAGCCATTTAACAGACAAGGAGACTCATCTCAGATATTTAAGTGACTTACCTAAGGTCTCTCAGCTCATATGTATTCCAGCTAGCATTTGAACCAGAGTATCTCCAAGTCTAGCATTTTTTTATGCTGCACCATATTGCCATCAATCAGAAGGGCAGTGAGAACCATGAGTAATGGCTTCTCTCTTTTACACATTTTATTGGTAGCCATTCCTTTTATAATGCTCTTATTTTTGGACATATTTCTCCCTAGCAAGCCATCAAGCCATCCTTTGCAACAAAGATCAAGAAGGCGGGGTAGGCAATCAGTTCAGCAAAACGGGGCAGCTACATGTTCTAAGTCTCAGAGTATATGCAGCATTACACACCCCTTGTCTCCCACCTCTGTAAAGAAAGGCCAGTAGTGCAAATTCTCATCCCTCCAGACCATTATAATTACAAAGTATTTATTTTTGCTTCTTCTGTCCTGTCATCCTGCAGTATCTTCTTTTAGCATTGGATTTGCTGAAGAGAGAAGCCATCCTTGGCTTCCATATGTAGACCAGGCATTTAATGTCTCTGCATTTCAAGAACCCCTGGGTGTGTGTTAATAGCTGTTGTACTCCAGGGGGAATGAAGGGGAAGCTGAGTGGAAGGAGGCTGACTGAATTGCCAGTAATTGATGGAGCCTGGGATTGGATCAGAAGCCTCTTCTCCAGTATTTTCATCCCGGAGGCAGTAATTTGGGAGACTGTGCCCTGAAACTCTATCTGTAGCATGGGGGAGCGTAAATATTTGTGGGTGATTAAAGATGGGTTTTATTTCTGGTTGTTGCCTGAATTACCGACTGCATTTCCTTCCCGGTATGGAGCATAATATTTACTCTCGATAAAGAGCCGTGTGCAGAGCTGACAGATTATGACAATGGTACAGTGTTCTGCATGGAAAGCAGAGTGACCTCGTTAGCTAAATTTAGCTAATTGCCTTGGACTCTGAGTTTCCGTGGTTTCCCTCGCAGAAAGCGCTTGTGGTTTCTTCTGTGGCTGTTAAGACATGAAACACAACTTCAAGATGTCTGCCGATAGAATGCTGTTCAATTCAGTAAGCATTTATTAAGTACCTTCTGTGTGCCAGGCATTGCATACAATCATAACTGATAACCAGGCACCACTCACTTCCTCCAAAGGAGGGAACCATTTATTAAGCACCTACTATGTATGCCAGGCAATGCATATGACCATAACTATGACGACCAGGTGCCACTCAGATCTTCCTCCAAAGGAAGAAAGCATTTATTAAGCACCTACTGTGTGCCAAGCACTATATTAAGTGCTGCGGAGACAAAAAAAAAAAAAAAAAGGCTGTCCCTGCCCCTAGAATCTCCCATTTGAAAGGGGAGATGCCATGTAAATGACTGTGTCCAAATAAGATAGATACAAGATAAATTGGGGATAATCAAGAGAGGGAGGGCACTTGGGTTAAGGGGGGCTCAGGATGGGCTTCCTGAAGAGGATGGGTCTTGGCTGGTTGCTCTTCCGTCAGCACAAGAGATCTGGAGTCTGAGGAGCCCAGTTGAGTGGGCTTCTGCTCCCTGATGGCTCTGTGACCTCAGCAGAGCTTTTCATTGCTCTGGTGCTCTGAATGGTCATCCCTAAAATGTGGAGATGGGGTTCTAAGGCAGGCTGGTGGTTTGGTGACTGAGTCCAAATCTTAACTCAGACACTTAATAGTTGCACGATCTTAGGAAAGTTCTTTGTCTCTGTCTGCCTGTTTTCTTATCTGTAAAGTGGGGGTGATAATAATCACACTGTCCTTCCAGGGTTCTCATGAGCTGAAGTGAAATTATATTTATAAAGCACTTGCTTTACAAAAATAGCCTCAAAGTGCTATATAAATTATTGTTGTTTTTTTTTTTTTTGTTTGTTACTGATGATGATGCAGGGACTTGGCCAGTATAGCCTTTGACCCCCAATTTTTTTATATACTACATTGCACTTCTGCTCATGTCAGTTCCTCACTGTCAGTTTCATAATAATGACCTATAAAAACATAAGAAAATCAAGAAGGTAGGGTAGGGAAATGTAAGAAAGTTTTTTTTTTTTTTTTGAGGCAATTGGGGTTAAGTGACTTGGCCAGGGTCACACAGCTAGTAAGTATCTGAGGCTGAATTTGAACTTGGGTGCTCCTGATTCCAGGTCCAGTGGCCTTTCTACTATGCCACCTAGTTACCTTAAGAAAGCCATTTTCAATAGATAGCACTGTCCCAAATATCATCATCTCCACGCTGCTTTTGAATCACAATCTTCCAAAATATAAGCAATCTAATAGAAGAAACCCCAAACATGTGGGAAACGATGCCATATTCATTTCCTGTATACTGATAGGTAATATTTAAAGCCAGCTTTTCTCTAGCTATTTAAAGTTTGCAAAGCACTTTACCCCCATTATTATCCATTGTTCCCCTTTTACAGTTGGGAAAACTGATGCTAATTGAAGTGACTTGCCCAGGGTCACACAGCTCAGCTAATTTCTGAGGCTGGATTCTCCTCTGATGGGTATATTCTGTATAGACCAATATAATATTAACAATAGCAACTAGCACTTTACTTATGGATACATTATAACTAATAGCACACTTTAGCAGTGGCAAAGGGATTTTTATTTTCTCTTTCATTAAACTCATGCAAGAATCCCAAAGTACAGCTGCAATTGTTAGTCCCATTTCACAGATGGGGCAAATAGAGGTGAGAGGTGAGTCAGGGAATGTCTGAGGCAGGGCTTCCTTACTCCCAGTTGGGCCACATAGCTGTCTGTCTAGGTCCATGTTGTCTTCCCTGAGCAAATGTGAGATTTTTGAGAGTTTCATTATCTCTTTTTTCACCCCTAGTTTGTCTCTGAACTGGAGAATGGTGTGATGGTGGGCACCTTGATATTGGGTTTTAAGGTTTGCAAAGTGATTGAAGACTTTATCTCACTTGATTCTCCCAGTCTGTGAAATAGATGACATTTTCATCCCTATTTTACAGGTGGGGAAACTGAGGCCTAAGAGGCCAGGTGACTTGCCCAGGGTCATTAGTTAGAGTTTGGTTATGACATTTGAAGCATTGTAGGCCTCCTGTGAGAGTGTTGCTTCATGGATCAGGACCCAGGTCTTCCAGCCTTAACACCACGGCTGTCTAGCCAATAATGTCCGTGCTAGAATTGGCTCAAAACCTGCCGCCCCTGCTTTTTACTTGTGTGGCCTTAGGCAAACTCTTAACCTTCCTGGGCCTCAATCTCCTTCTTTCTATGGCTGGGAAAAGGAAGGAAGGGAGTATTTATTAAGCACCTATGATATGCCTGGCAGTGTACTAAGCATTTTACAAATAGAGACTCATTTGAGTCTTGGGATAACTTACAACAATTTGGGAGGCTGGTGCTGTTCTTATCCTCATTTTAAGGATGAGGAAACTAAGGTGAAGTCACTTGCCCAGGGTCACATAGCTAGTAAGTATCTGAGGCTGCATTCGAACTCAGGTCCTCTTGACTTGAGACTGTTCTATCCACCCAGCTGCCTGCTCTGGCAGAATGAGGGGCTTGCATTTGACAGTCCCCAATCTTTTATTCTCGTGTGTGTGTGTGTATGTGTGTATGTGTGTGTATATGTGTGTATCTGTGTGTGTGTGTGTGTGTGTGTGTGTGTGTGTGTGTGTGTGTGTGTGTGTCTTTGAGTTGTTTGCCTCTGAGGTCTTGAAGCAGTCCAAGCTTCCTATTGGAGGAGTGGGAAGGGAACAGTTTTGTCTCATAGCGGAGTCTCATGTGATCTTACATTAGCAGGCTTGATTTACCGGTGCCTGGGGAATACCGTTATTCACCTTTTGGGGGCTGCATTAACTTTTCCTCGGTCTCTAGGGTGTCATTTAGCCAGTCATCAAGCTAAGTAGGACTGTAACACATCTTCGAAGACCGCTTTTCTTCCCTTCCCGTCTCCCCCATCACACTGTATTGTGTTGGAAGGCAAATAGAAACAATTGGCCAAAACGGAATAATAAAAATATTTTTCCTTAATCGCCTTTTCTCTTCTGGGTTCTGGCCTTTAGAAAGCTGCAGTCCAACCCCTACTGCCCTCTGGCATGAGTTTCCTCTTGAATTCATTTAGGCCTTTTAAAATAACCCCTTCCCACCCTTTTCCATGACTCCCCCCGCCCCTTCTTAATGTGAGATTAATCTCTGATGTGAATACCAATTAAGTTGTTGGAGTGGGGCTCTCCCTCCATATACAAGGATGGGTTTGGGCTCATGTTGTGTCCAGGAACTTGGAACAAAGAGAAAATTCAGTTCAGCATGAGGAAGAGGAGGAAAGTGAAGGTCATGTCTGCCATGTACTGCTTTGCCTTGGGTAGGGGGATGGCAAATATGAACTTCCTTGGAAAATGAAATTGTGTCTTTCACACTAATGGAAAAACAGCCATCTCGGGGCATGGCTCCCTCCCTCATTCTTGGCATGTTTTCTCTTGGAGGGATGGCTAGGAGAGTGCAGGGCTAGAAAATCACAGGTCTCGTAAAGTGACTTTTATTTGCATAGCCTTCTGGACTTTAAAAAATGCAGGTAATTAGTGAATGGTCCTCCTCTTTGAGCAATGAGACAATATTATTCTTGGCAGCTGAGAAAGCAGCTAGCAAGTGTCATTTTCTTGTGATGTTTAGTTGGGCCACGTTTGTGAAAACTGCCTTTCAAATTTTTTAAAATGTCACTGCATTAAGGGATGGTTTTTGATTTGGAAGCTTGTGACTTCCATTTGTTTTGATCTCCCCTTGCCTAAAGGGGAAGAAAGAATAAAATCATCACTTCTGTAGTTAAAAAGGAAAACAGAGAATGGGCATGGCTAGCTACCCAGGCCATGTGGAGGGTGGTGGAATTGCAAGACCCCAGCACAGGAAGTGTTTCAGGAAGAAGAGAGGAAGGGGTTAGAACACTGATGACAAAATTGGTAAAATTATTCCTGAAAGTTTTGTGGCATGGGTATGAATTTATTTATTTGCCTTAGTATGATTTTGTTTCAGTCAATAAACATTTATTAAATGCCTGTTATATATCAGGCATTGTGCTGAGCACTGGGCATAGAAATACAAATAAAATGATAGTCCCTACCCTCAAGGAATTATACTCTAATGGGTTTTATTGTTAAGGTTAGTTTTATTTTGACATCCTAGTTATTTCTGGATACAATGTATCCCTTGCCCACCAACAACTTTGTAACAGTTTGGCAAAACTAACTAATCGGTTATGACTTTCTGCTAGAGTGTGCAGCATGGAGTGCCTGTATTCTTCCACCCTTTCCTGAAAGTAGGGAGGGACTTTTTTCCCCACTTCCCTGGCTGAAGAGTGGTCATAACCTTCCTGAGTATTTAGCTTCCTTTTAGAATTTCTATTTTGAAAAATGGTGCAGTTGTAGACTTTTTTGTTTAACATGATATTCATTTCTCAGAATATTCTTCCTACTGATACAAACTGCCTTGTAACAGAAATTTTAAAAAGCCAAAGTTTGCCCAAACCAAGCAACACATCATCAACTGGTTCTAATTAATGTGCTGTATATCCATGGCCACTGCAAGGAGCAGGGGAGGGAAGGGCATTGTTTTTTTCTCTTCTCAGGGCCACGCTTGGTCATAATGATTATATTACATTAAGTTTTATTTTGTTGTGGTTATTGTAGATATTTTTCACTTGGTTCTAGCTGCCGTACTCTGGCTTAGTTCATATTACCCTTCCCCTGTTTCTCTGACTCTCTCATTTATTATTTCTTACATTGTAGTAGTACAGGTAATAATAATAAAAGCTAAAATTTATATAGTGCTTACTATGTGTTAGGCACTTATACTCAGCCCTCGACAAATATCATGTCATTTGAACCTCACTAAGGCAAACAGATTAAGTGACTTGCCCAGGGTCACACAGGTACCAGTAAGTGTCTGAGGCTGGATTTGAGCTCAGACTTTCTGGACTCCAGTCCCAGTGCTCTTTTCACTATGGTGCCACCTAGCTGTACTTTGAGTTTTTGGAAGCCCCAGTTTGTTTACCTGTTTCTTAGCTGTTGAGAACTCACTTTATTTCCAGTTTTTTCTTAACATTAAAAAAAAACAAAACTGCTCCAGTGAATATTTTTGTGTATGTGAGACCTTTCTGTTTTTAACTTCCCAGTAAGGGGATCAAGGGTATGAGGGGATTAGTCACTTATTTCACTTAGAGTCCCATCTTTTAAAAATCAAGTGCTTTCAGTGACTAGGGATAGGGTTGGCTCCTATAATTTCTTTCAGTATAGGTCCTTCCAGGTGAGGAAACTCCATCTGCCAATGGAGGTTTGCTTTTTTCTGCATCTCACAGTGCTAGAGTGCTCTCAGGGGTGTGAGAGAAAGTAGCATCTGAGCCAGCTGGAGTTTGGTGTGTTCATAAAATAATAGATCAAGCTCTTGAAGGGGCCTCAGAAGTCATCTAGGTCAACCTCTTCATTTTCTAATTGGAGAAACTGAGGCTCTGCTTGATAATGGACCTGTCTAGGGTCACACATAAAGTGTCAGGGGTAGGACTTTGAACTCCAGGCCTGACCCCAAATCAGGGCACTGCCCATCCCCCTTGGCATTGGCTATCCCAGAAGCCTTATGTGTGGGCCTCACCTGGGTAGATTTCCCCTTAACAGAGCCCAGGAGGCTCCAGGGCTGGCTGCATGTCTGTTTCCCTTGGAATGCTGGTGATTTGGAGAATGCATTGGAGAAGTTGAGCTAATAATGAGGTCACCACTTGCCTTCCTTTAACAGAGATAGCGACTCCAAAGGGGCTGGGAAAGCTGGCGCTGCATTTTTTTGCACCAGGCTTATAGATTAGAAAGGTTTGGCTTTGAATGTTTAAAATCCCCACAGTGCTGGCGAAGGCTTCCCTGCCTTTTCCCTATGATGCTGGCTAAAGACTTGAGCTTTCCTCCTGGTCTGGGGAAAGGCAGCATGGTAAAGTCTAAGGAATGCTGACCCCATTGTTGGGAAAAGACCTGAATTCAAATCCAGCACTGTGGGACCTAGACAGTTTCCTTGCTTAGAAAATAGTAACATCTGCTTCCCACAGTTGTTTGGAAGATCAAATGAAA
Organism: Gymnobelideus leadbeateri; assembly: GCA_011680675.1. Taxonomy (NCBI): domain Eukaryota; kingdom Metazoa; phylum Chordata; class Mammalia; order Diprotodontia; family Petauridae; genus Gymnobelideus; species Gymnobelideus leadbeateri. The sequence continues at coordinate 279,103 of WOXC01001050.1, forward strand.
TTATGTACTTGTTCCTGTTCTCCAGAGGTAGATAATTTATCTTGGGAGACAACAGGAAAAATATTATCCCAAGAGAAAGAAGAAGATGAAAAATACCAGATGCTGAGTCCTAACAGTTGAGTATCTGAGTGGGTACAGCTTGGGCAGTGCCCTGACTGCATCACTGTGGAATGCCTTGTTTCTCATAACTCACTTGTCCAGATAATTGAAGCTAATCATCAGTTAAAGAAATGTGAGTAGTCTTTAAAAGAGGGGCAAAATCTTTTTGAATCATTTGAGAAGGATGTCATTAAGCTAGAAAATGCCCAGAAGAGGGCAATGAGTATGGTGAGGGGGCTTGTGTCCATGTCATACAAGACTGGTTAAAGGAATGATGTCAGAGTGGCAATGTGCTGGCCCAGAGTGGTTGGAATAGTTGTTTTCAGATCCTTGAAGGGCAGTCTCAGGAAAGAGGAATCATAGACAATTTAAGGGAGAGATTAGAAGCCATCTAGGGGGTGCAGTGTTCTGGGCCTGGAGTTAGGAAGACTTATTTCTGAGTTTTAAATCTGGCCTCAGACACTTCCTAGCTGTGTGACCCTGGACAAGTCACTTTAGTAAAGTCAGCCTCAGTTTCCTCATCTGTGAAATGAGCTGGAGAAGGAAATGGCAATCCATTCCAGTATTTTTGTTAAGAACACCCCATATGGTGTCACAAAGAGTCAGACATGGCTGAAATGACTGAACAACAACATTCAAATGCCTTCATTTGACAGATAAGGAAACAGGCCAGAAAGGCTTGCTCACTTGCCCAGAAATTACCCAGGTGGTAGATGGCAGAGTTTGATTTTAGACTCAGTGCTCCCCACTGTACCATTTGTATGTTTGGACCCAGAGGGCGGAAGAATTTGGGTGGAGCAGCAGGAGTCTTGAAGATGTGAGTTCTAATCCTGTGTGATCCAGGCTGTGTTGATTCTGGGCTGCTTTCTAAGCCCCAGTCTCCACACCTGTGACATAATAGGGTTGGAGTGTAAGGCCTTTTCCAGGTCTATAATTCTGCAAGTAGCAGAATCAAATTGAGACTTCAAGTAAGATCCATCTAAAGGTGGGAAGGCAGGGCCCTCTCTCTGGAGGTGGTGGGCTCCCTTTCACTGGAAATCCTGAAGCAGAGACTGGCTGACCCCTTGTTCTGTGTGTGTGTGTGTGGGGGGGGGGAGGGTTGCAATGCAGAGCTATGACAAGCCATTCTAGGCAAGCATCCAATATATATATTTGGGGCAGAATAATTCACTTAGTAGGAACGAGACTTTAGATATGTTATGAGGGAAAACCTGAGAATCAGGTAAACCGTGACGCTACAGCTGGGGAGGGGGTTTTGCCAAGGGGTTCCTGGCACATAGTAGGAGGTTAAGAAATATTTATTGACTCAAGGGAACAGATAAGGGAGGACCCCACTGTTTGATGGCTGCCTCCGCATTTATCTAGTTATTTTTACTAACCAGAAAGCCAAGCACATATACTTGAATATATTTATATGTCTTAAAGGAACAGTTTATATTTTCTTGTTGCAACTTCTTTCTTGATCTTTGTCATTAAAATGTTTTTGCCTTTTGCTTGCTAGGTTTATGTTTTTTTAAAGAAGAATTTTACTTAAAACACTCATATATGCAAAATAAATACGTGGTGATTTTCAGGGGTGAGGCCCTAAAAGTTGGGGGATCAGCAAAGGCTTCCTGAACTGACTCTTTTTTTTTTTTTTTGGAGGGTATTTGGGGTTAAGTAACTTGCCCAAGGTCACACGGCTAGGTTTTTGTTTGTGTGTGCATTAAGTGTCTGAGGCCAGATCCGAACTCAGGTCCTTCTGACTCCAGGGCCAGCGCTCTACTCTCTGCGCCACCTAGCCGCCCCCCTGAACTGACTCTTGAAAGAAATCGGGGATTTGACCAGGTTGAAATGAGGAGGGAGTGCATTCCAGGCATGAGTGTTTTATGTGAGGAACTGCCAGCCAGCTGGTCAGTTTGTCTGGATCATAGAGGGTAGCAAACCTCTGTAGTAATTCAATCGATGCTTGTTGAGCTGAATGGAATTGAAAGGTGGACTAAGGTGGATGAGGAAGGGTTTTAAGTGCCAAACAGGAGTGTTTGGGGAGCCATTGAAGCTTACTAAGCAGGGGAGTGATGATCAGTGCTGAGCTTTAGGAATTTTGGCAGCACTGTCAAGGATGGACTGGAGAGATAAGAGGCTGGAAGCAGAGAGACTAATCAGGAGGATGTTTCAGTAGTCCAGGTGAGAGATGATAAGAGTTGAATTAAGGCAGTTGCTATGTGAAGAGATTAACAATAGGGAAACCATGTTTAAAACCACTATTGATGATGACTACAGCTAACATTTTATAAGTGCTATAAAAAGGTATACTTATAATATGTCACGATGTTAATATATTTATATAGAATTATAACTGTGTTTATATATAATACTATTATTATAAATGAATATGTAAATATTTGCCAGGCACTGTACTAAACACTTTACAAATATAATTACATTTGATTCTCACAGGAACTTTGTGAGGAAGGTGCTATTATTAGCTCCCTTTCATAATTGAGGAACTTGATGCTAAGGTGATGTGACTTGCCCAGGGTCACATCGCTAGTAAGTGTCTGAGACTGGATTTGACCTCAGACCTTTCTGACTCTTCGTCCAGTATTCTATCTGCTGCACTGCCTAGAAGGGGAAGATTTTTACAACAGTGAAACCAACAAGATTTGGCAGCTGATTGGTTATGAGGAGTGATGGAGAGTAGAGTATGGCACTTGAACCTTTGATGACGTAATGATGGTGGGACCCTTGACCAGGTAGGTTTTCAGGGAAAGATAATGAGATCTGCTTTGGAATGTTGTCCTGGGGACATCTAGTGGGAAGACCAAAGCCTCTTCCATAGATGATCCAGAGCAGGAGGGGAGGCCATCTAATCTAGCTCCCCCCTTGTTAAACTCTGGAGGAAGCTGAGAGAAGGTAGAGAACAATTTCAGTTGAATGATGAGATATTAGCAGGTAACATGTGAGGGAAGTTTCCCCCCGCCCTAGGATTATCATACCTACTTTTCAGATGAAAATCTGAGAGACTGAATGCCCCTGCCCATAGTTGCACAGTAGCAAGTGTTGGCAATGAGAACTGCTGACTTCCTAAACCATATTGCCCCAACATATCCTAACCTTCCCCCCACTGCCCTTGGCCATCATTATGAGCATCAATTATTGCACTCAGCTGTCTTCTGCTTCCCTCGGGGTTATCCAGGTACGTTGGCCTATTTGGTTTATAGATACTGATTTTGTCGTCTTTGCCGTCACCTTGCTTACTCCCCGTTCCAGCTGTCACTTCTCAGGAGAGCTTCCTCTAGCTTCTCCTCTCTGGTGCTTCTGATCTGCTCTCCAAAGTTTATTGAAATAGCCTGGCTTGATTTTATCCACAGTCCTCTTTGGCCCTCTGTTGCCTTGAGGGGGCTCCAGCTCTCTCCTTGAGATGAGTACGGCCCTTGGGAGCTCACTCCCTGCTCTTGGCTGGAGTCATGGGATCTGAGCTAGGAGGGACCTTAGGGGCCATCTAGTTCAGTCACCTTCTTTTACAGAAAAGGAAACTGAGGTCTAGGCCTGTTGTAATTTGCACAAGATAACACAGGGAGAACAGAGTAAAACTAGAATTCAAACTCGTATCTTCCCCAATCCAAATCCCACTCTTTTACCACTGTGACATCCTGTCTGTTTCTGATTGAACACCCTGGGTTGTTTCACCCGATCCTCTGGTATCCAGGCCCCTCACCATCTTGATCACCCTCCTGGACACAGGCTGTCTAAGCCTCTTTAAAAAGTGGCACTTCAGATTCAGCTTAAAAAAAAAAATCAGATTTATGATTTCAATCAAAAAAATCGATAAACACTTTTTAAACACCTCCTGTGTACAAGACACTATGCTGAATTTCATTGTTATAAGGAATTTCCAGTGAGGAAACAATGAAGATTTGTACCAGCTTTGCCCTGGAGTGACCTGAGGGCGCTGGCCTTAAGTGACTTGCCCAGGGTCACACAGCCAGTGGATATCAGAGGCTGGGCATGAGCCCAAGTCTTTTTGCTTCCAAAGTCAGTTCTCTTTCTGCCAGGCCATGATTGATGTCTCTTGGAAATAGTACCACGGATAGAGTCAGGTCCAGTGGGACCTTTGCCTTGCTCATTTCAGACAATGCACTTTTATTAATGCATGCTTAGAACAAAATAGCTTCATCCGCCCGCTGACTCATTTAGCTGACCATCCAGGACAATCCCCACATACATTTTCTTTTTAAACATGCATTGCTTTCTAGCTCCTTCCAAATCCAGTATTTGTGCAGGTGGTGTTTGCCCTAAGGTAAGTAATGTCTACTGTTTCACCGTTCCAGAGCCAAATTAGGAAATAGCTGAGGAGAGCGGGTCTCTCTACTATCATAGCTTAGCGAGGGCTGGTATATTTCCAATGTTGGAAGAGCCCATCAGACTATCACCTGGTACTGGGGACTGGGCAACATCTGGGTCACTTTCTGTCTCTGCTTTTTGTTGTTTTTCAATTGTATCAGACTCTTTGTGACCCTGTTTTTCTTGGCAGAGGTACTGGAGCAGTTTGCCATTTCCTTCTCCTGCTCATTTTGACAGATAAGGAAATTGAAGCAAACAGGATTAAGTGACTTGCCCAGGGTCACACAGCTAGCTGAAAGTGTCTGAGGTCAGATTTGAACTCAGGTCCTCCCCATTTTCCAGATGAGAAAACTGATGTTTAGTGAGTTTCAGTGACTTGACCAAGGTCACGCTGCTATTTAAATCCAGGCTTTCCTGCTCTATCAGTCATTAAACAGCCCCTGCTAAACTGTACTGTATATGCTAGGTGGGTGGCATAAACTGTTAGCAAGTAATAGAAGTGGGATTCCATACCCAGCTCTCCTTCTTTGAAAACCTTTCAGGGGCTGTCAGGAACCTTTGAGGTCATCTCTTTCAAACTTCCCCTTTCCCCCCTTCCTTGATTTGACAGAAGAAGTAACCAAGCCCCTGATGGTGGCTTTCTCATGGGGATACAGTGTTGGGTTTTGAATCCAAGGCTTCCTGCTGCCTCCCCAGTGGGCTATCTACTCTGCCATACAGAAACCTGGCAGCTGCCTGCCAGAGGAGCTGTGTACCCCAGGGAAGGGCTCTCGGTTGCTCTTGGTTCTGTAACATTTGGGGAAAATTAATTGCTCTGAAGTGCTGTTAAAATTCATCCTGTTTTCCTTTGCCATTCCTTGTTTCTGCCCACACCCACATTAAAGAGCAGAATCAATCTCGGGGCAAGATTGTTGTTTGTCAGCCTCAGTAGGTAGATTAAAAAAAAAATCTGTGGGTTGAGCTGTGCTTAGGCCCTATTGTTTTCTCTGGCATCATAGGATGTCACAGGAGTAAGCCTGTCATCAGAGGCACAATTCCTCTGCACCAATCCCCATGGAAACCTCTGAAAAACAGTCAAAATGAGGGGCAGCACTTACCCAGATTGCTGTAGCCCACAGGCACTTGGCCACATGCTTGCTATAGTGTATGGCTATACTGTGTGTGTGTGTGTGTGTGTGTGTGTGTGTGTGTGTGTGTGTGTGTGTGTGTGTGTGTGTGTGTGTGTGTTTGGTGACCCTGGAAATGAAACCATGGTCTTTTCTTACGTATGGAGTTGGTACTGAACACCATAGCAAACTGGAATGTTGTCACACATGTTTATGGCATTCAAAACTGGAAGGGAATCCTGGAATCCCAGAATTTCAGTGTTGGAAGGGACCTTATTAATCCCTTGAGCTGAACCCCTGCCCTAAAATGAAGCCCCTCTCTAGCATCCCTGATAGATCCCTGATCTAGCCTTTGCTTCATGACTACCTCTTTGTGTCTTTTCCTTCTGGTTCTGCTCTCTGGGGCCAGGCCCAATGAATGTGACAGACCTGCAGATATTGGAAGTGATCACATCTACCCTGAGCCTTCCTCCTCCACAGGACCTATCTCCTCTTCCTTCAGCTTATTCTCATCTGATAGAAACTCAGCAGTTCCTGGAGCAGCCTAGACACTGGCCAGTTTCTCAATATCTTTCTTAAACTATAGGCCCAGAATTCAAGTATCTCAGAGTTGTCAGGGGACTCACAGGCCCCCAAGGGCCAATGAGGTATGGAGTAAAGCTCACTGGATTTGGAGACAGACCTTGGTTGTTCAGATTCAGGTCTCCTAAGCCTGAAGCCACACATGTTTTAGAACTTGTGCCTGTCAACTGTGCCCTGCTGTCTTTTGGAAATGGTTCTCCAGGTAATGGATTCTCTAGGGTTGACTCTAAGGCTGTCTCTCTCCATACCATACCCTCTTCCCATCAAAATAAGATCCAGTTGACAAGAATAATTAGTTAAAAGAAGAAGCTGCCAGATGGTTGACAGGAAGCAGAAAATGAGTCAGTCAGTCAGTCAATAAGTATTTATGAAGTCTTAGTATGTTCCAGGCATGGTGCTAAGCACCATGCAGAGAAAGTAAGGTCAAAACGGAGTCCCTGCCCTTAGTGAGCTCACAATCTAATGGGGGAGAGAGGCAGTATGCAGTTGACTCTGTTCCCAGGAATGGCCGTGTGCTGGTGTCTAGGTCTGTTAGCCATCATCTGGAAAGGTCCTGCCTTTCAATTACAGTCTCCTTCTCTGCTCCTCCCACCACATTTGCACTTTATTGAGGGCACCTTTCATGCTTCATGCACCAGGTGAAAATCCTCCTAGTTCTATCCCCCTTGCTTGTCAGCCCCGTGTGCTCCAGTTTGCCTATGGTCCTGCTTAACTGGGGCGACCAGAGCCTTGCTTAAGCTGTCTGACATGGGCTTTGCTTAAGCAATTCCATTTGTCACAGCATAGGGTTCCATCAGGGCTGGGGGTTGTGGAACTCCGGCTGTTACTGTGGTGTCAAAAACCCCAAAAGGTTTCTGCAAGGAAAAGGGATCCTGGCCCATTGAGCAGTATCATTCCCGATGTTATAGGACACCATGGGACTGTTGCTGACCTCTGGTCCTCACTCTCTGCATTGGGCTCTGAAAGTTAGTCAACCCAGATCCTTCATGAGAACCCCCCCCCCTCCCAGAAGGGGGCTGTGCCTTAACAAAGGGCCCTCCCTCCCATTCTGCTCTGGCAGCTCCCGGCCTCTCTCCTTGTCCAGGACCCTGCTTCATTGATTTGACTTGACCTAGTACACATTCTTCCTGAAATGGATATTTATCCCCAAAGAGGGGTTTAAGATCTGGCCTCTCTGACAGACCCTTTTTCCAGAGGGAAGCTGTCTTGCTCACACACGCAGAGAGAGAACACAAAAATCCAAATCCACGCCAAGGTTAATGGCCACAGGAGGTACCCTGTGGAGTCAAGTACAGATTGTGTCAGTTCCTTCAAACAATTATCCCAAATGGAATTTTTACTTTTAAAGCTAGGGACACCGATTTCAATCTCCCCAAACCCTAAGTTTAGATAGGAGTCAGAATCACAGGCTGGGCTTTCCAAAAACAAAGGGACGACAAAAATAAACCAACAGAACCAATTTGAACGGTGTGTGAGGTGGTGAGGCTGGGCTGACAGACTGATGTCCTGCCTCTGACATAGCCTGGCTGCATAACCATGGGCAAGTCACTGAATTTGAGGTGCCCCTAGTAACTCTGTGTCATGGGGGGGGCAGGAGAGGGGTATAAGCAATTCTGCAGCACCCCACTATGTGCCAGGAACTGCACGATTCCTTACAGTGATTATCTCTGATCCTCATAACAATCCTTGGGGGTGGCTGCTATTATTATCCTCTATTATTATTTTACAGTTTGAGGTCACTGAAGCAAACACATTTTTAATGATAATAATGGGAGTTAACATTTACATAGTTCTTTGTGTTTTATTTTTTGCTTTTTGGAGGGGAGAAGGCAGGGCAATTGGGGTTAAGTGACTTGCCCAAGGTCACACGGCTAGTAATTGTTAAATGTCTGAGGTCGGATTTGAACTCAGGTCCTCCTGACTCTAGGGCCAGTGTTCTCTCTGTTCACTGCACCACCTAGCCACCCCCATAGTTCTTACTATGTGCTGAATGTTTTACAGTTTTTTGATCCTCATGACAACCCACCCTGTAAGGTAGGCACTGTTATTATCCCTATTTTCCAGGGGAGGAAACTGAGGCAGACCAAAGTGAAATGCCTTGCCCAATGCCACATAGCTAGGAAGTGTCTGAATCTGGATTTGAACTCAGATCTTCCTGACTCCAGGCCAGCCACTCTATGCACTGGGCCACCAGGTACCTTGATGGAACTTTTTAACAGATTGGTGAAACCTATTTTCTCAGAACAATGTTTTTCAGGGCAGAAGATAAAATACGTGTAATGACAAAGGGAATCACTTATAGTGAAAGAGTTGGGAAAATATTTTTAGAAATCTAGTTCACAGACCCTAGGTTAAGAACCTGTTTTAGGACAACCCTGTGTTAGGAGTTGCTGATCCGCTTTGTTGTAGGGAGTTTTTCCTTTGGGAATCCCTCTACACCAATGAAGTCACAAATCATTCCCTGTCCCCACCCAGGCAAAATACTTTTAATTGCTTGAATACATTTTATAATCCCCCACTAGAATGAACATAATCCTCCTTGAAGGCAGGGGCTGTATTGTTTTTCAGTGTATTCTCCATGCTTAGCAAGTTGTGGTTGCTTAATAAGTGTCTGGTGAATTGGATTCCTGAGCTTATTCTGGAGGGACTCATGATGCCCACTAGGAAGCAGCTGCTGAATTCTCACTCCTCTTGGTGTTTGATGAGTAGGTTAGCAAGGAAGGTCCTTTCATCTCTTTGGACCTGCAGCATTTGGTCCTTTGTGGCATTTGAACCAAAGTACAAACACAGCTTTGGAAGACTGACATATCTGGGAGTGGTGGTTTACTGGAAAGAATTCTAGACTGTTCAGTGAACTGGTGGGCAAAGCAGACCAGTGGTGGCATGTTGTTGTTACTTAGTTGTGGAGGCCATGTCTGACTCTTTGTGACTCCATTCGGGGTTTTCTTGGCAAAGATACTGGAGAGTTTGCCCTTTCCTTCTTCAGCTCATTTGACAGATGGGGAAATTGAGGCCAGCAGGGTTAAATGACTTGCCCAGGGTCATACAGCCAAAATTATTTATTAAGGAGCCGTTGATTTAGAGGCAAAAACTTCTCCCCTTTTGGACTTCTTTTTTCCTAGCTATAAAAGGAAAGGTTGAGCTCAAACAGCAATGTTTGAAGTTTGAAGCAACGTATAAAGTATTTGGAATTAGAGAGCCTGCATTCCAACCCCAAGCCCTGCCCCTAATTACTCTAGGACTTTGGGCAGATTGGTTCTCCTCTTCATGCCTCAGTGTCCTTATCTGTAAAATGAGGAAGTTGAACTTGATGGCTGCTGAGCTCCCTCATGGCTCTCTTTATTTGTGAGCATTGATTGGATTTCTCATAGAAGGAAGAAATTCAAATAAATATTATTATTATTTTTTTTGATGGTAGCCTTAACTCTGACTCCAGTATAATAAAGTGGACTCATTTGTAAAACAGTGTCAGCCATTTAACATCCAGTGGTTTGTGTTTTTCATACTGTGAGAAGATAGAGGATGGGTGGTTGATTCTTTGCTGTCCCATCCAGTCCTGACCTTTCTGCCTCCAGAACTATCCTGCCTGCAGATCTCTTTGAATAACTTTCCCCGGGCAGATTCGATCAAATTTAGATTTAATCAGGAGAGCACAGAGTTTGAGGTGGAAGGGGAAGACCTAGACATCATCTGCATTTTGTACAAAATTATTACTTTAGTAATTATTTTAAGAAATTCTGAACTTAGGAGACATTGACAAATACTTCAATGTACAAAGGATAATGGAAAAAGCAGATTGTGTATGAAACTGTGTCTTAGCGACATATGAGACAACATGTCCAGGAGGGTCCTGAGTTCAAATCTCACCTCAGATATTTGCTGAGTGACCTTGGACAAGTCACCCTTGCTTTTCTCAGCCTCAGTTTCTTCATCTGTAAAATGAACTTGATGGCTTCTGAGCTGGCTTTCAGCTCTGAATCCCTGATTTTGGACTTATGTACAAGAGTTCTGAACTTTCTTCTGTGTATTTTCAAATGATTCCTTGATATTATTGTCTTTTTTTTTCTTTAATTTTTTATGACTCTTCTACCACTGTTTCTTGATATCACCCCCTTAAAAAACCCTTCCTTGAGTATATTCAAAGGAGACAAATCTGCTCATTATCCATGTTTGGAAATGCAATGCACGTCTCGTCTTTAACATTTCTTCTAAGGGATGCGAGGCTCACTTTATCTTCTTGAGTTATTGCAATGAGCAGAGTTCTTCATTTTTTCCTACCTGGGGTTCCTTTTGAGTGATGTGGTTCTTGCATAAAAATATTCTCTTGGTTCTGTTCATTTCACTCTGCATCAATCAGTTCATACAAGTTTTCCCAGGTTCCTCTAAAACCCATCGTCATTTCTTATAGCACAATAGTATTCTGTTATTTTGACATTGTAATTTGTTCAGACATCCTCATATTTTATAAGCTTCCAGTTTGTTTCCTCATCTTTACTACTACTACAAGTGCTGAGATAAATATTTTTGTATGTGTAGGTCCTTTACTTTTGTCTTTGACTTCTCTGTCAACTCATGGTATTTCTAGGTCAAAGAGTTTAGTGCCTTTTGGGGGTATTGTTTCAGATGGAATTTCTGATGCTTGAAGCAATTCATAGTTCCATGAACAGGACATTAGAGCCTATCCTCCCTTAGCCCTGCCAGCAATTGTCATTACTCTTTTCAATTTATCAATTATTTATTTATCAATTATTGTGACCACTAGGTGCCAGGCACTGTCCTATGCACTGAAGATAGAAATACAGTGGAACAATTCTGACTGTCAAAGAATTTATATCCCACAGGGAACACGACATGGGCATTTACAGAATGTCCCTCAAGGCTGTACTAAAGATTTAAACATTAATGGCTTAATATTTAAGCTTTAATACTTAAAATTGTTATAAGACTTTTGTGATACCCTAGATAAGTCTATAGTGAGTGTTTTTGTCATCATTGCCGATCTGATGGCTATGTCATTGCACCTTGGAGTGGTCTTAATTTTCATTTCTCTATTGCTAGAGAGTTGAAGCATTTTTCCATGTGATTATTGATCGATTGCCTTTTTCTTTGATACTTACCCGTTCATATCTGTTGACCATTTATCATTTAGAAAGGGGACTTGTCATTCCATCATTCCCTATGTATCTTGGTTATCAGACCATTAGCAGAGACATTTGCTGCAAAGATTTTTTTCCCCCAACTTCTCCGTTTTCCTTCTTATCCTAACCACCTTATAAAGTTTTATGAATTATTCCTCTTGCAACTTAAGTGTGAGTTCATAAAAGGAGATCAACCAAGGTTTGTTCAATTGATTTGAGCTGAATTGAATATCAAAGCTGAAGAGCAAGTTAAAATTCAAATTCTGTGTTTAAAAAAAATCACTCAACTGTTCTTCTCCCTGTGAGCCACATTTCCCACTATAGAAGAAGGAAAGAAGCACTCAAGTACCTACATAGTTTAGTTTTTTGGAAGTTGTTGATACGCAAAGAGACAAACTGATGCAAAATATAGAGGAAAACATCCCAGTGATTAGAACTGTGGAAGAACAGTAGCCCTACCCATTAGAGATCTTCTTCTGAAGGCTAGATGACAACTTCCTGGGATATTAGAGAAGGGATTCTTGTTCAAGTCCTGGTTGGGCTAGGTGCTTCTAAGACTTGGGGATTGCTTCAAAATTGAGGAAATTTATCCTAGAGAAAACCTAGGGATTTGGGGGGAGATAATGTAATTGGTTTCAGATATTTGAAAGGTTCTTATGAAAGGCTCACTAGATAAAACACTGGACCTGGAATCAGGAAGACCTGAGTTCAAATCCGGCCTCAGATTCTTACTAGTAGTATGACAAGCAGTAATAGTAGTAGCTGTCAGTTCCCTCACCTACAAAGCAGAAGATTTTTCGGGGAATCACATTTGTAAAGCAGCGTGCTGTAGAAGTGGTATCCATTTTCATTTTTAATTATTTTTTGCCTTAGCAGAAGCAGAGGAATTGAGAAAATTTGCAGAATGGCAAATTTAAGCTTCTGTCAGGATAAACTTGTGAATAATAAGAACTATCTAAGAGTGGAGGGGCTGCCCCAGGAGGGAACTGCAGTGGCTCTACTCTGTTGGGGGCCATCAAGCCAATGTTGGGTGGCTACTTTTTTTTTTCTAAAACAATAAATTTTAAGAAATGAACAAAAATCTGTTTCTCTTTCTCTTATCCCTATGTCCCTAGGAGTCCTAAAGAATAAGGAAGTGTAGGACTTTTAGTAGTATAGGTATAGACTGGCCTTATGTCCAGGTTCAAGGAACTCAGCTATTTTTTCAAATGATAATCCTATATTTCAAAGGCTTCATTGTGTGGTATGAAAGCAGGTAGAGGGGGCAGATGGTCAGTCAGTCAGTAAAAATTTATGAAGCATCTACTGTGTGTTGGACATTGTGTTAAGGTGATTGAGAGCCCTGGGTCATGGTTTTCCTAGCATGCAACTCCTCATATTTTTGTGAGGGTCAGGAGATCTGATCCAGCTAGCCTTTATTATGCACTATGTTTCAGGCTCTTTGCTAGAAGTTGTTGATATCTGCCTATGCCCTTTAGCTGGGCAGCTTCAGTGGATAAAGTGCTGGGCCTAGAGTCAGTGAAGACCTGAATTTAGATCTACACTCACCCTGAGCAAGTTACTTTACTTAACCCTGTGCATCTCATTGTAGTAAGGACATTGTTAAGCTGAAAACATCCAGGATGGTGAAGGGTTCCAAAATCAGGCTCCAGGAGTCCAGATTGACGGGAGGTGAGAATGCTTATTTGGAGAAGAGAAGGTAGAGGGAGACCATGAGGGGAGTGGGGGGAGTCCTGAAAGACTGAAGGATTTCTGAGAGAAGAGGGATTGTCTATTTGGCTCCAGGAGCATTGGGATGGGAGCTAGCAGCAGAGAAGCAGATTGAGGCATGATGTCAGGAATACCTCCTCTATTAGAGCTGTCCAAGGTAGGACAGCTAATGGACTGCCGCTTCCAAAGCTGCGGGTTCCCTCTTTCCCTCAACTTTCAGTATAGGTTTCCAAGTTTAGATGACCCTGTCTTATGGCTGTCATAGAGAGGAATTCCTGTTCAGGGCCCTGAGGTCACGTCTCACTCTGTGAAATACAGAGTATAATGGGGGGTGACCATGGGGAATGGAATTGGTAGCTTTTAGTTGCTGATTAAGCTGTAGGCCTGAACATTCAGTTTTCTTTTATTTCTGTTTGGAAGCCCATTATTTATGTTGACCTATTTATAGAAATGGAGAATGTTTAGACTTTGGGCAATCTTTCTTCCCCTCCCCCCTTCCCCCAAGCCCTGATAGATTTGGGCCTTTTACAGTGCTTTAGTCTGGAAGCCAGATTCTAGGCAGAGAGTGTGGTGTGTGCTATGGAGGAATGCAGGAGAAAGAAGCCTGCCTCTGAGTCACAGCAACTGGAGTCTGACTCCCAATCCTAGGCAAGTCACTTTACCTGCCTTTTCTCTAACCTGAGAACAGTGGACTTACAGACTGCTCAGTTCTGATGTCCGTGATCCATGGATCCCATTCAGCCTCACTCCATGTCGAGGCCATTTTGTATAGTAAGGAGATAGAACATCTGACTTGAAGTTGAAACCTGGCTCTGAGCCCCATCTCTGAAACTTATGAGATGTGTGTCTTTCTGTTTTTTTTTTATGAAGTTTCTTATTTCTTATGGAACAATAATAGTTTTCTACTGCATTCATATACTATAACTTGTCCAGACATTCCCCAGTTGATGGGCATCTCCTCAATTTCCAGTTCTTGGCCACCACAAAAAGAGCTGCTGTGAGTATTTTTATATATGTAGATAGGTCCTTTTCCCTTCTTTATGACCTCTTTCAGATATAGACCTAGTATTGCTATTACTGGATCAAAAGGGTATATACAGTTTGATTCCTCTTGGTGTGTAATTCCAAATTGCTTTCCAGAATGGTTGCATCAGTTCACAGTACATGAATGTCCCAATTTTTCCACATCTTCTCCAACATTTATCATTTTCCTTTTCTGTTAGTTTAGCCAATCTGATAGGTGTGCGGTTGTTTTAATGTGTATTTCTAATCAATAGTGATTTAGAGCATTTTTTCATACAACTATAGATAACTTTAATTTCTTCATCTGAAAACTACCTGTTGATATCCTTTGACCATTTATCATTTGGAATGACTTGTATTCTTATAAATTTGACTCAGTTCTCTATATATTTGAGAAATGAGACCTTAATCAGAAACACTTGCTGTAAAAATTGTTTCTCATCTTTCTCCTTACAACCTTGGTTGCATTGGCTTTGTGCAAAAGCTTTTTAATTTAACATAATCAAAATGATCCGTTTTGTATTTCATAATGTTCTCTATCTTTTGTTTGGTTATAAATTCTTCTTATAAATTCTTCCCTTCTTCTGACAGGTAAACTATTCCTTGCTCTCCTAATTTACTTATGATATCATTCTTTATGTCAGTTTAGACATAATCTTGGTATATGGTGTGAGATGTTAGTCTGTGCCTAGTTTCTGCCATATTATTTTTCCAGTTTTCCCAGCAGTTTTTGTCCAATAGTGACTTCTTATCCCAGAAGCTGGAGTCTTTGGGTTTATCAGACAATAGATTAGTATAGTCATTGACTGCCGTGTTTTGTGTACCTAACCTATTCTATTGATCCTTTCCATTGACTCTTTTCCTTCTCCCAGTACCAAATAGTTTTGGTGATCACTTCTTTCTAATATACTTTCAGATTTGGTACAGCCATGCCACCTTCCTTTGCACTTTTTTCATTAATTACCTTTATTTTCTTGATCTTTTGTTCTTCCAGTTGAATTTTGTTATTTTTTTCTAACTGTATAAAATATTTTTGGTAGTTTGCTACCAAAAATATTTTGATAACTGTATTTCCATCTGATTAGCTAGGGCTCTTTAGACCTCGCCAGACATTGCCAAAGGCACCCTTAATAAGGAACACCTCTATCCCAGTGGAAGAGAATCTGTTGGAGGGCAGGAGGTAGTTGCTTTTGTCATTCTCCCTATCTCCTGTGTTTGTCTGTATAGTAAACATTCAATAAATGCTTGAACTGCCTTAATTCTCCAGTACCTCCTTGTATGGTGCTTAGGTTATAGCTTTTTAAATTGAATTTGAAATTGAATTGAATGTGGCTGGAGTGGATACAGAAGTAGGTCCAGTGCCCTCTAGCCAGCTGAGTGAGTGCCCTTTATAAGTAAGCACTTCATTGGATGCTGGGAATACAAAAGCCAGAGGGACCCCTGGGTTCTCAGGGTGCTTATCTGGTGGATGGATACATGTTGTATACTCATAAGTATATATGCATGTTTTAAGGAGCTGTGAGAAAACATGAACAACTATGAAACTTAGGGGGAAAATCCAAGCCATTGCTAGTCAATTTTTTTTTGCAAAATAATATAATTTTAGGAAATGACATTTCTTGCTCTTTAATAGTCCTAGACTGTGTGTTCCTTAAGATCAGAACAATAGCTTAGCCAAATTTTGTCTTTGCCTCCCAACCCTCCACCCTGTTTGTAGCTTCTGGTCAGTGTTGGCTTCATGAGATGGCCTTGTCTATTTGCCATGTAATATTGAAACAAACTCAAGGCCTGAATTTGACATTGCTTACTCGGATCATGGGATTGTAGGAGTTACCTCTGGAAGGGACCTTAGTAGTCATCAGATCCCTCTTACAGACCGCCAGGTTAAGTCAACTGTCATTATTAAGCATTTACTGTGTACTGAGCTTTGTGCTAAGCCCTTTGAATATAAATACAAGCAGAAAGACAGTCCCTGCCTTCAAAAAGCTTAAATTCTAGGTGAGGAAGTACACCTGGAGGGAAGCTAAGAGGGAGTGGAGAGAAAGGAAAGTAGCTGCCAGTGAGAGTGGTTGGGAAAGTTCGGAGTCAGGGGTGCAGCCTGGAGAGGAATGGAGATGGGGCTGGCCTGAGCCTGCTCTTTAAAATGGAGGCAGCCAATCAGAGGGAGAGACAACTGGGTACTTCTAGTATGAAAAGTAGTCCAAGGGAAAAATGAGGCAAAAGGATTTCTCAGGGCCTGACAGAGAAAGCCAGGGGCATCATCAGCAATGTTGCTAGGACAAACAGGCACTGAAGAAGCTGGTAGATGGCCTGACTATTGCCCAAATAGAGAAATGATTAGCCTACTATCCAAAGAGTCAGGACGTAAACCCAGACCTTCTGCTTATAAATGCAGTATTCTTTTACTTTACACTCACATACTACCCTGGATTAAGGATAATCCTGATAATTGACATATGTAGAATGGTATAATATATAGAGGACTGACCTCAAAGCCAGAAGCCCTGAGTTCAAAAAACCCCTGCTGCTACGCATTGACTGTGTTCAACTAAGTTGGAGAGAAGGGAAAGTGAAGGTTAGGATTAGAGTTGGAGTCAGAGGCATTTGAGGGACTCACTGGGTGTTACTGGTACTAATGGAATTACAGTTCTACTCATCCCTTTATTAAATTCAGTAATGTTTTATTTATTTATTAAACAGTGATGTTTTGCCTGCATTCTCTCATCAATACTGTGAGATGGATTATTTAGGTACTGTCCCCATTTTGCAGATGAAAACTAAGAAGTGACTTCATAGGATTTTATATTGAGAGCTTAAAGGAACTGAAGAGTTCATCCAATCCAGCCCCCTTCTTTTATAGAGAAGGAAACTGGGGCAAATGTCACACCATGTAGTAAGGTGGGATTTGAACCGAGGTCTCACTTGACTCTAAATTCAGCACTGGATGTACTGTACTGTGCTATCATTTATATTGCTTTAAATTTTTTTTAAAACTATTCATTGGAAAAACAAACACTTGGCCTGAATTCTGTTCCCGATCTCAAATAATTCTGAAACATGTGACTTGGAGAGATCCTTATCAATGCCCCTGTGTATCTCAGCAGAAACTTGTGATAAGTCAAGATCCTCCCTGCAAGGTTGGAATTCTCAGGGATGCCACGTACTTGTGTTCAGGTAATATTGAGTATAATTACTAGCAATATTAGCAATAATAGTTACATGACCTTGAAACTCAACTTCCTCATGTGTGAAATGGGTATCATGATAGTTAACCTACTTTACATGGTTATCATGAGAAGCAAATGTAAAAGCTAGTTATTATTTATATGTAGCTCTATAGGATTTGCAATAATTGCCTGATATCTATTATCTCATTTGACATCATAAGACACTCTGTAGGGAAGCCACCTTATTGGCCAAGTTACTGGTGAAAGTTTCAATCCCACTAGAAATGGCACTGAAATCAATTTCAGACCATCATCATCATCAATACTATTTATACAGGGCTCTAAAATGTATAAAGCACTTTACTCTTGTTCTATGGGTGCTGAAATTGGTTTGTCCATGGTTATATAGTCAGTAAATATCAGATTTGAACTGAGGTCTTCGTGATTTTGGAGTCAGTCTCCTATCCATTGTACTATTCTGCTAGGAAAGGCCTTTTGTGTTAGGAAAAGGGAAGAGGCTATTACTGCCCACCTCCTTATACACTGAGGGCCTAACCTCATTTCTGTCTCATATCCTTCCATGGGGAAGAAAGCACTGGATTTGCCTTCAGAAAACCAGGTTCACATCCTGTCTCTGTTTTTTCCTCCTGTGTTTCCCAGGGCAAAATAGCTCAGTTCTCTTGGCCTTTGTTTCTTCATCTATAAAATGAGTAGATTGAATGGGATGGCATTTAAGCTACCCCTTCTTGAGCTCCTTTGGCAAGAGGACCTCTGTGCTCATCCCCCTTGATCTGCCGTTGGTCCCAGTCTGAATAGCAGCTTCATTCCAATGAAGGCTAGTCACCATTCTTGTCTTTTTTCCCCTTCCCCATTTCCCTCCTCCCCTTCTGCCAGTCTGGTAATCATTACCCATAGCATTTTCCCAGTGCTCTTTGCACATGTCTGGTCCCTAGGCCTGGGATGTGCCTGTCATCCCCATGTACCCTTCATTTTCCCAAGCTCACGTTAGTTTTTCTGGATCTCTAGTATAGTAAATCGGTCTCTGTCATGCATCTCTAATAGACTGATCTTCTCTGTCACCCTCTGCCCCAAAAGATAGCAAGGGAATTGCCTTAATTGCTAGAATCCAGGAGCAGGCACCTTCCCCCACCCTAGGGACCAGGTTGTGTTAAGATGAGGTTTCCCATGCTCAGCGCTTCCCCAAGGTTTTCTTTGTACCTCCCTCCCCTTTAATGAGCCACATAGATCCTGGTCTACTGTCTGTCTTTCAAAGACAAAGCCTAACTTGCCTTGTTCCAGGGTAAGTTCACAGAATCTTAAAATTGCAAAGGAACTTTGAGGTCAACTACTCCAACCTCATTATACGTATGGAGAAACAGACACAGAACCCTACCCAAGGTCACATCCTTAGACCTCTTGATTCCTGGCTCAGTAGTCATTTGAAGGGCCTGCAGGCACTGGAACTTGGGGTTCTTAGTGTGGAGAAGGGAAGCATCAGGGTAGATGTCGTAACTTTTCCTGTATTTGAAGGGCCATCATATGGGAGGCAGATTGTTTGGGCCCAGAGAGCAGAACCAGGATTCATGGGGGAGAGTTAGAAAGAAGTCATATTTTGGCCTGAATGCTGGGGAAACCTTCCTGCTGTTTAGGGTTATCCTAGAGGTTCTGCATCTGTGGGTGTTAACAGAGGGGACTCTTGCTCAGGTACAGGTTAGACCTGATGGGTGGCCTCTGGGGTCCCTCCAGTGGAAAGATTCGAGGGACCAGCTCATGTATTTTATGATTTAATCTTAAGTACAAATTATTACAAGTCTTCAGAGCCACTTAAATTCACCCAGCCCTTATTAAGTTTGAGGCCATGTGCTTGGAAGTGGGCATTAAAGAGACAGAAAGCAGTCCTGGGCACAGAAGAGCAGGCTGATGAGGGAGGGAGGACAATACAGCAGACATGCCAGTAGACAGATATGAAGTATATCTTTGTATAGAATAATAAACAGGTACAAATAGGAATCGTAAACAATGAACAGTCATCAGAGCAATATGAAATAAATCTTAGGAGGGAGAGGAAGCAAGTGAGTGAGGTGTGGGGAGAGACAGAGACAGACAGCGTGAGACTGAGTCGTAGAGAAGGGGGGAATGGAGGCTAAAGAGACAGGGGAGAGTTAGATAGAGTTAGTCAGTGGAGGCTGTCAGGCGGGATGCTGGTCTGGAAGGTGTTACCTGAGCCGTCTAGGGCTGGTAAGGTGACCATTGCAGGCTTGGGACAGCACTTAGGCCATCAAGCACAGTGGGGTGACATACATGGACAGCCACAGTAAGTGAGCCAATTTGGATGGAACACAGAGCATTTAGAATCATGGCTTCATAGATCCGGGGCTTGATCTGAGGCCGTCTGGTCCCACCCTTTCATTCTACAGATGAGGGAGCTGAGGCACAAAGGCGCAGTGACTTGTCCAAAGGTCCCACAGGTAGCAATTCGAATGGATAATGTGAACCAAGAAGAACCAAGGTGGGGCTGGGGGAGGCTGATGACCTGAGTTCCTCTGAGTTCTAAAGGGTCATTTCACCAACAAGTCTGATTTCTCTGCCTCATTCCCCAAGACTTCAGCCCTGGGTCTGACACACCATTTCAGCCCATGTGTCCTTGAGGGAAGGAACAACGCCCTTTCTGGCCGGTCTTCAGGCCCCAGCCCTTGGATTCTTCTGAGTCTTTCAGGCAGCCCCCTCACACCCTGCTCTGGTTCCCATGGCTACCAATCTTCTTCCAGTCTCTCTTCTTGGCCTCCAGCCAAGGTAATTGCCTTATAACCAACTTGCTTCTCCCTCACTTTTTGGCCCCCTCTTTTCAGTCATTTTCCTTTTGTTGACATGGCTGGGGAATTTTCCTCTTTGTTCATACCTTCCCCCCTCCCAATTATACACTTAGCTGCTCTGCTATTGTTTTTCCCTACCCCCACCCCCCTAGGCTATCAACAATGAGCATTTGTAAGTACCTGAGTCTATATTTAATATGTATAGGGTTGCTCAGGTGTGTATCAGGAAAAGAGGGTGTATGTAATTAAGAGAAAATTATTAATTGCCAATCTCTCAGGGTTATGGAAGCAAGGAATGTCAAAGTTGCAAAAAAGGGACTTCAGAGACCATATGGTTCAAGTAGGACCTAGATAAGAATCTTCAGGCACTGTTCAGTAGTGTGACCCTGTTACTTGACCTTTCTGAGGCTCAGTTTCTCAACTGTAAGAGGAAGGGAGGCAGTTAAGTGGGGCTGTGGAGAGAGGGCTAGGCTTGGAATCTGGAAGACCTGAGATCAAATCTGAGCTATGCCAAGTAAAGCATTATCTGGAGGCAATCCAGTTCTGTGTGAATGAATGAATGTACTGCTTTGAAGCCTGTGGGCCAACCTTGGCTCTTAATCTGTGAAATGGTCTCTTTATCCCAGAATTCTTTTTGTAATGGTTTAATCTGTTATCAGAGAACATTTGGAGCCTCTGACATTTTTGTCTGTCTTTCTGTCTGTATCGAATCTGTCTCTGTCATCTATCAAATATGTCTGTCTGTTTAGCAGGGAAATAACCTTTTAGGAATATCAATTTGTCAATTTTGAGCAGAATAGAATAGAGGGGGAACAGACTGGAAGCAGAGAGACCTGTTGGCCCAGGGGCTTTTAACCTGGGGTCTTTTATTATTTTTTTAAACACATTTCCACATTAGTCATGTTGTGAAAGAAGAAGCAGAAACAAAAGGGAAAAACCACGAGAAAGAAAAATCAAAAAAATGGTTTTATTAATATTTTGATAACTCTTTCATTGTAGTTGGTTTCCTTTTTAATCATACATATTTAAATTTAGGCATTTAGAAACCTGAAGGAGCCCAAAGGATTTTCACTGCCTACTGACTGCCAGTGTGGTCTGTGACACAAAATGGGTTAAGGATCCCTGAGTTAGATGGTTAGTGAAGTCTGTGACATCCACCATAGACCAATTCAATATCTATTATACCTGTCCCAAAGAATTGAAAAATAGTTGAAAGTTTAGATAAATTCTTTAAGTAGTGGAAAGCAAACATGGCGTGATGGATAGAAAACTGATCTCAGAACCTTGGAGGCTTGGGGTTCAAGGTCTGCTTCTGACAAATATTGGCTGCATGTCCCTGGACAAGTAACTTGATCTCCCCGAACTTTAAGTAGTAAGTAGCAAGGAAGGTATAGAGGGGCGTTTCCTCATCTGGGCCTTGCCTTTACCGAGGAAATCGCAGGTGCGTTTAGCTCCATATCCCTCAGTGGTGCTTTGGATTGATTATACATTTAGATCACTCATGGGACTTACTCCCGTTACTCATGAGAGTCTAGAGAAAAAAGCAGTAAACTCAGCCAGAAGACCAGACAGTCCGCCTTGAATACTTGCTACCTGAACAACTTTTCCTCCCCGGACCTCAGTTAACAAACTAAGTTTCAGTTGTTAGGGTTTTGTTTTTTTTTTTTGGCAAAGATGCTGGAGTGTTTGCCATTTCCTTCTCTAACTCATTTTACAGATGAGGAAACTAAGGCAAACAAGGTGAAGTGACTTGCCCAGGGTCACACAGCTAGGAAGTCTCTGAGATTGGATTTGAACTCAGGAAGAGGAGTCTTCCTGACTCCTGTGCACTATGGCATCACCTAGCTTCTGTGGTCCTCAGTTTGCTCATCTTTGGTCTTTTCTAGTTCTTAATTCTGTGACCAGAAATCACCTCATTTCTCTGAACCCCAGTTTCCTTATCTGTTCAACAGGAATAATATCTCACTGTGACTCCCTTCCCCAGTTCGTTATCAGTCCAGTGCTTTGCAAACATTAAAGCTAGGGCCACACGATTGTGTGCTTGTATGTAAAAGACACCTGTTGTCTGTCTCATCTTTATTGTCTGGGTGACACTCTCCCCTTAGTCCTATTAGATTTCTCTTCCAGTCCTCTGCCCGTGTTAAAGTTTCTTGTTTTGCTGTTAAAAGACCCAGGGGAAACCTGAATGATGCCTTTGAACAGGGAGAAGTTGGGGTGTTCTCCACAGCTGATGGGTGGTCTTGGCAGCCTGTGTGCGTCCAGCATCTTCCCGGTGCCATTTATGGAAATGCATGGTTTGATTACCTTGGTCTTGTAGCCCATGGTGTTAGGAGAGAGGATGAGTCAGAGGGAGCAAAGACAAAAAGCATGACTCAAATCCTATAACGCGTGCAGCAATGCCAGGAGTGAAAATGAATTTTCTTTCTGGTTGGTTTTAGAATTTAAATAGGCCTTCAAGCTGGGCCACACAGCTCGATGGGCTTTCAGAGGGGAAGAAGGGCCAAATGGAATGCATGTTCATTTTGCTCAGGTGGGGAAATGGTTGTCAGGAGTTTAATTTGCTGTGACCATGTATATCGGTGATTGTTTTTTCATCAGGATGGAGAGAAGTCCTGTTAGTCCTAATAACAAGCTTGCATTGTGCTTTATGCTTTACAAAGATTGTCTTGTTGGATCCTCTCAGCAATTCTCGGTGGGAGGTGCTATAAGTACTCACCCTTATTTTACCAGATGATGAAACGGAGGGTTAAAGAGTTTAAGTGAATTTGTCCAGCAGTCATACCTAGGATCTTTTGGGCCTTGGGCAGGATTTCTCCACAAAATGCCACACTGTGTTCTGAAATGAACCTAAATTTTTTTCCTCATAATTTCCTGTAAAGACAATTTTTACAACTTTCATCTTTAATTTTGATTTCCAGCACTGGCCCTGGTGTCAGGAGGACCTGGGTTCAAATCTGGTCTCAGACACTTGACACGCTAGCTGTGTGACCTTGGGCAAGTCACTTAACCAGAATTGCCTTGCTTTTCCTCCTCCTCCCCAAATAAAAAAGTTTCAAATTCTCTCATTTCTTCTCCCCCCTCCCCCCTTCCTGAGATGGTAAGCAGTTTTATATTGGTTATACATGTGCAATCATGAAAAACACATTTCCATTTCTGTCATGTTGTGAAAGATGAAAAACATATCACCAAACCACCAAAAACAATGAAAGTGAAAAATAGCATGTTTCAGTCTGCATGAAATGAACTTTTTGAGATTATTTAAATTTGGAGGCAGTTGGGGAGAAAGAGACAGAGGGACAGTGGTTCCTACCAGTAAAAACTCTAGGATACAATTAGGCCATGGTGCTGTCATTTTGGGATATGGGAGCTCAGTTGCATTCCAAAAACCAAGAGTAGATGGAGGAAGCTACCATCTGGTACATTTAAAATATTTTTGAAAAAATAAATTAAACTTTTATCAATGTCTTTTATTTTTATATCATCTATTTCCCCCAATGTATCCCTGCTCTCTTCCTCTCCCTGAAAGCTCTTACAAGAACAAATTTAAAAGAAAAAAAAGTTTAGCAATAAAATGAAGATTTAAAAAAAATTTCTATGTAGGATATAGTTATAAAAATCTTACTCTGTAGATCTGAATCACAAAATCTCTAGTCTGGTAGAGATATCAGAGGCTATCTCTTCCAGTTTACAATTAATCATGGGCCACTATCCCTGATAAGTGAGAATCCTCATCCAGAATGCCTCTGGTCAGCCAGGCAACTAACTCATTCAGAAGTTGTTGCTTCTATTTCCTCCTCATAACTTGTACCCCCTGCTTCTAGTTCTGATTTCTAGGACCAGTAGAACAATTCTAATCTTTCTTGCTAATTTCAAATACTTGAAGATAGAAATCATGTCTCTCTCCATCCCTCCTTTTTCACAGTCCTCTCTTTTTTTAGGCTAAGTATCCTTGGACTTTTCAACTGATTCTCATATGGCATCATTCCTAGACCCTTCACCATTCTGGTTTCCCCTTCTCTGAAGATCATTAATAGCATTCCTAAACTATTTAAGCACTTAAGTACAATGTTCCTGATGTGGTCTGACCAGGACAGAGTGCTTTGGGACTATTCCCTCCCCAGTTTTAGAGACCGTAGCTCTCTTAATGAAACCTATATCTATATTAGCCTTTAAATGAACTCATTGTTCATCAAGTCACAGAATCTCAAGAGTTGGAAGGAACCTCAGAGACCATAAAGTCCCACCTGTACCTAACTCAGAATCTGGTGTACTTTCGAGATTTGAGGTCAGGAAAACCAGAGTTCAAATTGTTTTATTCTGGAGCTATAAAAATGCTCTGATATATTTTCTCATTTTTTTATGTGGGATACTTTTAACTCTTGTCAGCTAGGTGGTGCAGTGGATAAAGTGCTGGACCTGGACTCAACAAATCCGAAGTTCAAATCCAACTTTAGACCCTTAATAACAACGTGACCATGAACAAGTCACCTATACCCTCTCTGCCCTCGTTTCCTCATCCTATAAAATTAAGATATCAATAGCACCTACCTTCTTGGGTTACTAGGAGAATCAAATGAAAGATGAAATTTGTAAAGTGCTTTGCAAACCTTCAAGTGCTATGGAAATGCTATTTTTGAAGGCAGGTATTATTTTTCTTTCTCCTTTAAAATTTTTTATTGATATCTTTTATTTTTGCTGCATTTAAAAAATTTTTGTCATGGTCTTTGTGTCTCTACTGCCATGCATATAGAGTTGGTACATGGTAAGTATTTGTTTGATTGAAGTGACTATTTATTCATTCCTTCAGAAAGCATTGGGGGTGCCTTCTTTGTCCAAGGTGATATCAAAGGCACTAGGGTTTATACAGACTTTGTATTCAAGATTATAGCCTTATGGAAAAGGAAGACATGTCTACCAATTACTGTCATGGATATGGGAATGATACATACCAGGGAAGTCCACACAAATGTCTATGGGACATTTGAGGAGGGTGAGGTGACCTTCACTTTGGAAAGGGTGGGATATGGTTGGGGCAGCCTTCCAACAGGAGGCAGAATGAATTGTGTCCTTGAAGGAAAGCAGAAACTAAAGAAATTTGGAGGCTGAGTGTAGGGGAAAGTGTGAGCCATGGCAGTGAGATGAGAGAGGAGTTCTTAGCATTTACATCATATCCTGAGAAACTGAGACCTGGATAGACAAGAGGAGAGCAGTCCAGATGGGACTCAAACTCAGTCTCAAAGACCAGTCTGGATTCTTTCTCAGCTCTTATCTCACCTTCAAGATTATTCTTCATTCAGCTGTAGGACATTCAAACTGGATTTGTTTTAGCTTTGATTTCCAGTTCTCTGGATCAATCTCATTAATATACTCTTCTTCCCTTTATTCTTAACGTTCCTTGTCATTATGTCATTATAGGGAGAGCTTGAGAGCAAGCACAGCATCTACAGTACTTAGAACAGTGCTTAAAATATAGTAAAGGTTTAATAAGAGCTTTTAATTAATTCATTATGATCCATTTCCCTGATGTTTGGTTATCCAAAGAAATGTGATATAGTGGAAAGACAACAGAATTTTGAGTCATCAAATCCTGACTTTGCCACTCATGACCTCCATGACCATGGTCAAATCACATCTTTCTGGACCTATGTTTCCTCCTCTGTAAAATTATGGGGTTGGTTTAGATAGCTTCTGATTTCCCTTGCAGAATTAGCTACTGATCCCATGATGTTATGCACAACTCTCAGATCCCTTCTAGTTCTCAATAATGACCATAATAAACTGTGAAACATGTTGTTGTTGCCCTTTGTTGATGTATTTGTTTACCTTTCTTGTGTTTTTGTAGTCTGTCATGTTTCAAAATTTTACTCAACACTGTTTTTTCATCTATATTTAGGCTCAGGTTTCTAGAGTTGGTCACCTTGGGCTTACATCATGACCTCCTTTCCTTTTTGGGATACATTCCATGCCCTCCTTTAGTTTCTGGTGGATACAGAATAGTCTTGTGTTAGTAAAATTTTCTTTCCTTTTTATTTGAAAGTCTTTCTCCTAGTCATGTGCAGAATTTGTATTTGTCTTTGGAATTGTTCAAATGAACTATTATATATCTTGGTGTTTGCAGCATAGAGTTTATTTGTTGCTGTTGTTTTTTTTTAAAGGTCTCCAGGAGGTGATCTCTGCTTTTCCTAAATTGGCACTTTATTTTCTGTGTTCGGAAATTCTGGGAAGTTTTCTTTAATTAGTAATTGTAATCTGGCCTTCACATTTTTATCAGTAACATCTTTATTTATTAATTATTTAATAATTAATATTTATTAATTAAATATTAATATTTAACATTAATAATTAGCTTTATTTGTAATATCTTTATTAATTATTTGATGGTTGCTATTTATTAGTTAAATATTAATATTAATAATTATTTTTATTTGTAATATTCTTCCAGGAGACCTAATCCTTCAGCTGTCTTCACCTTGTCTTTCAGATTAGTGTATTTTGCTTATATGGAGGTCGTGTTTTCTCTTAACATTACTTTTGCTTTTCTTTTTCTAGATTGTCCTTTACTTCTGTATATTTACACTATCAATCAGTTATTCCCTCATTTGTTTCTTTGATGTGATTTGCCTCCATGGATTCAAGCTTTTTCTATTCAGCTTATTATTTCTTCTTCTATGGGGGTCACAAATTCTGCTTCTATGATGCTTAGTTTTCTTTTATACCATTCAGGAACATCCTGCCATGGTTCCATGCTCTCCTGGGAATCCACAGGTTTTTTTTGCCTCTTTAGGCATTGAGTCATTTACCTTTATTTTACAATATTTATTCAAAGGTGTTTGGATTCACTCCATTTGGTATGGAGGCTATATTCCCATCTGTTGTTAATATCTCTCCTGTTGATTTGTCTGTTCTTACTTGAAGTTTTTAATTGACCTTCTTTCACTTAAGATCTTTGTTGATTTCATCCTTTTTCCCTTGCTTTCTAACTTCTTCTCAACACTTTCCATCTCTTCTCTCCTCTTGTTAGAGGACTGAAAGACCAATGAGCTCCTTTTGAGGACTCCCTTTAGAGAGGCACATTTGTTCTTTCTAGTACTGTTTGTTTTCTCTATGGGTGGTGGTGGTGGGGAACTTTCTCCCCAGCCCTTTTCAACTTCTTTTGTGTATTCCCTTCTCCCATTAGATTATAAGTTCCTTGAGGGGAAGGACCCTTGATGGCAGTTACCCTGGGAGCTGGACCTCCAAGCTGTCTCCAGTCCCCTCCCACCCTGAGTAATTCACATTTCACTTGTTGCAGGTGGGTGCTGAGACCTTTGGTTCAAGTGAGTGGATCCAGACTCATTTTAGCATCCAGCCCCAATTCCTTCCCTTGCTGTTGCTTCATCCACTGCTACCATGGTTCAGTCCCACACCAAAAAGAAAGCATCTGCCTTTTGGTTTTCTGTGTCCCTGGGAAAAGAGAATTAGCTCTTGGTTTGCTTATGCACCCCCTTCCCCAATGTTGTGGTGCTGGGAGGGCTTGTCTATTAAATGAGCACTTTAGACATTAGGCAGTATTAGCCTTTTTGCCTGTAAATTCATTTGGTTTTTTATCCTCATTAGGGCGCTTGGTGTCTTAGACCATGGCATCAGCTGAAACTGCCTTGTCTCTTTCACATAATTCCTGATTTGGAGATATTTAAGAGGTTTTGGGGATTGGAGAAAATATCTGTTCTTCTGTCTTGTTGGTCTCACGATCCTAAAGTCTGCAAGTTACTAGACATCTTACTTTTGCTGAGGCAAGTGTGGTTGCCTTTTTTTTTCTTTTTTGCTTTTTGAAGGGGGAAAGGTAGGGCAATTGGGCTTAGGTGACAAGGTCACAAAGTGCTAGTTTTGTGTGTGTGTGTCTGTGTGTGTGTGTCTGTCTGTCTGTGTGTCTGTGTGTGTAAAGTGTCTGAGGCCACTCAGTGTCTCAGGTCCTCCTGACTCCAGGGCCAGTGCTCTATTCACTGTGCCACCTAGCCACCCCTGGTTGCCATTTTCTAGGTGAAAAATAAAAGCTAGCAGGACCCAGTGATTGATGCAGGCACTGAGGTAAATCTCTGCCTGAGACTATTTGAACATTGGCATTCGAGTTGTGTGGGATAATGGTGCTATGATGGTAACAGCTGACATTTTGAAAAGGGCCTTAAGGCTTACAAAGCAATTTGGATCATCCATGTTCTTCGCTGTTCTATGAGATATTCCTTTTGCATATGAGGAAACCAAGGCTCAAAGAGTGATGAAATCACAGAATAAAATGAAAAACGAGTGAAAAACAATTTAACTCCATTTATATTATGCTGAGGATACAAATAGAGAAGAACCCTTAATGAGCTTATACTCTTAACTGAGAGAGTCAACACTTGTAGGAGAGTTTCAGCTGCAGAGTAAATGAAAAGGCCTAGAAGTACTCAGAGTATGTTTAGGAATGGGGCAGATGACAAGAACCAGGGACTGTTTGGGGCATATCAGCTGTTCAGATGGCATTGCTCAGGAGTCTGGAGTAGAGAAGGGCAAGGATTGGAGGACGTCCATCTTCCTAGATAATCTGTGTTCATCCACATGGTAGGGGCCGCCATATCCCTTCCATTGGGAAGAATTGCAGAATTATGAGAGTTGGAAGTGACCTCAGCAATCTCCTAATCCTACCAGTACCAATAAAGGAAATCCTACTACAAGCATACTTGACAAGGAACTGTCCAGCCTCTGGAAAGGGAAGCCAACCACCTCCCCAGGCAGCAATCATTCCTCATTTGCACATCTGTAAAATGAGCTAGAGAAGGAAATGGCCAGCTACTCCAGTGTCTTTGCTATCTCGAGATAACTCCAAATGGGGTCACGGAGTCAACAACAACAATCTTGAGATGTCTCTCCTGTTCTCTGTGAGTTTTCAGAGATGCCATCACACTCACCACTCAGGTGCCTTGAATTTTTATCTGGTCTCTGGCTGCTGGCCTTCTCTCTCCCTGCTTGTTTTGGCTAGCCTCTACCTATCAGCCATTTTTGAGCAAATCTCTCCAGGCCTCCTTAAGAGCAAACACAGAAACAAAACTCTGCTGTCATTTCTCATTCCCATGGACCAATGTTCCCTTTCCTTTCTTGACTTTTCTTCTCATTATTATGACACTGGCTGCCCTTTAGTTACAACCCAATTGGCCTTACCTCTTTTTTTCACATAGGATACCCCATTGCCTATCTCTGCCCTTTTATATACTGGAGTGGATTCCTTTCTCTCTTCAGACTTTACTTCAAAATTCAGTTCTCATGGCACCTTGTCAATGAACCCAATCTATTCCCTTCCCCTCTGCTACTAGAACATCTTCCATAACTGAACATGTATTTTAGCTTCTAGAGGCATGAGACAGAATTCCAAGCCTACAGTCAGGAAGACTTGAATTCAAATGTAGTCTCAGACACTTACTAGCTGTGTGGACCCTGTGTAACCTCTGTCTGCCTCAGTTTCCTCTTCTGTAAAAAGAGCTAGAGAATAAAATGACATACCACTTCTTTGTATTTGCTAAGAAGACTCCAAATGGGGTCATGGAGAGTCAGACAGGAATGAAATAAAATTTGAACTCCATGAAGGCAGGCACTGTTTCATTTTCATCTTTATACTCTTAGTCTGAAGCTCAGTGCACCTTATATAGTAGGTGTTTGTTGAACGACTGAGTATCTGTGTCTATAGTATGTCATTCAAGTAGAATATAGGCTCCTTGAGGGCAAATAATTTATGTATTTCCTAGGACAGTTCTTTACTAAAATCAATACTTGTTGATTTATAAGTATTTGCCAAATTGAATGAATAAATTTGAAAAAAAAACAAACCAAACCAAATCAAACCCATTTTGTTGAGTCTTCTAAAAGAGAAAGGAAGCTTCTCTCCTCCCTAGACCAGATGGCTTGGGATGATCAATTGCCTCTAATTTTTCCTTCCCAAACATTGGCTCTCTGCTGTCTCTGTTACACGGGCTTTATATCTCTGTTTGGCAGCCATTGCTCTTTGGGCAGTCATTGAATGGCTCTCCTTGCTAATTAATCTCTTCCGCTATCACCAGCCATAGAGAAAAAGGGGAAAGGGGATGGTTAGTTCTCTTTCTTGTCTTTTATCTCATCATGTTTTCTTTGTTTTGGCTGTGAAATAAGTACCTTATCCCAGCTTTCTCAACATCATAATAGTGTGAAATTCTACATTTATTGAATATCTGCTATGTGCCAGGCATCGTACTGGGCACTGGAGGAAAAAAAAAAGAAATAGTGCCTGCCCTCAGGGAGCTTACATTCAGTAGGGAAAAGCAAAAGATTCTCAAGTAAGTAAATAGGAAAATAAAACCCTCGAAGGAGAGGGCATTAATGGCAGGAGAATGTGTTGAGTGAGGAGTGAGGTTTAAGACATGTTTCCCCAGGGGAGAGTATGGCATCTGAGATGACTTCAAAAGGCTAATGCTAACCATTTTCATCATTATTTCTATAACATTTTGCAAGTATCATTTTACGTGATCCTCATGATAACTCTGAGAGGTAGGGTTCTATTATCCTCATTTTATGGATGAGAAATCTGAGGCAAACAGAATTTAAGTGACTTGCCCAGGGTCACACAGCCAGTAAGTGTCTGAGAATGGATTTGAATTTAGGTTGTCCTGATTCTAGACCAGATGCTCTAAAGATCCTGAAAGGCAGAGATGAGGAAGGGGCAGCACCTTTGCAGGTATGTTGGTCTATGTATGAAAATGTCCTGAGGCAATAGACAGCTGGAAAGTAGAGTCCTTGAAGGGAGAATTGTATTTAGCACCTATTGTGACCTAGGTGTTGTACTGAGTACTGGGAATATAATGCTTTTTTAAGTTTACTTTTTATTTGAGCCAAAAATGAGTATCTAGTTGAAAATGTGTACAAAATGAGTAGGAAGAAAAGACAGTTTTGGTGGGGTGAGGGGCGGGCTCCAGTTCTTGGTGAGGGACCAAGAAAGACTCCTTGTAAAGGGTGGCACTTGAAAGGAGCTTTAAGGCAGCAAAGGATTCTAGGAGGAAGAGGTGAGGAGGGATTATAAGATTAGCCTTGCCTTTAAATAGCCCTGCTTTACAAATCTAAATAGATTATTTCCTCCAGAAGCTTTACAGGGACACTGAATTTCATTTTCTGTGTTTTGAAACCCTGAAATAAATCTTTGCTCTGGTTACAACTCACCTTTGTCCACTGAAAGATATCACAGAATTGTAATTAATTTTAGATTTCTTTCACTCTCTTGGGGAATGTGGGTAGGGGAGAGGAGGAGGTTTGTCTTTTAAACCACTAAATACCCAACCACCCACTAATGAACTTTGGTTGCTTCTAGACATTTGGTTTATGATGGACTCCTAAAATAGTCACAGCAAACTACTGGAAACCAAGACCTTGTTTTAATTTGTCAGCTAGATCCTTAATATTTCTCTCGTTTGTGATCTGCCAATGTAACATGCATCGATGTATTAATGTAAGCTACTCCCATATGGTGCCGTCTAATGAATCCATTAGCTGCCCCAGAAAATGATTTGTTTCAATCTTCCTTCTGGTTAAAAGCCATCCTGTGACCTAGACCGTCCTTCACAGATGCCCTCAGGTATTTCCTTTGGGAGGACAACATGGTTAACCTCATATTCAAGGGAATGTTTGTTAAAAGACCCCGGATCATTTCCTGTCTCATGAGTTGCCCTATTTGGGTGACAGGGTTGCTAGGTGGCATCATAGTGCCTAAAGTTTGGGACCTGAGGTCTGGAAGACCCTAGTTCAAATTTGGCCCCTGATACTTACTGGCTGTGTGACCCTGGGCAAGTTATCTAACCCTGTTGGCCTCAGTCTCCTCATCTGTAAAATGAGATGGACAAAGAAATGGCAAACTACTCCAGAGAACCCCAAATGGGGTCACTGAGAGTGGGACGTGACTGAACAACCAGATGACAATCTGTGTGACTTTGTGACCTTGGACAAGTCATTTCCTTCTCTCAGGCCTCT
The DNA here is from genome assembly GCA_011680675.1 of Gymnobelideus leadbeateri. NCBI lineage: Eukaryota > Metazoa > Chordata > Mammalia > Diprotodontia > Petauridae > Gymnobelideus > Gymnobelideus leadbeateri. The sequence continues at coordinate 311,070 of WOXC01001050.1, forward strand.
GTTTCCTTATCTGATCTTTGAGAACAATAATTGTAGCTGACATTTATATAGTGTTTGCTATATGCCTGGCATTGTGCTAAGAGCTTTCCTAGTGCTGTCTCATTTGATCCTCAAAACAGCCTTGGTTAGTATGTGCTATTATCACCCCCATTTTATACATGAGGAAACTGAGGCCATGGTCATGTGATTTGCCCAGGGTCACACAACCAGTAATCTGAGGTTGGATTTGAACTCTGGTCTTCTTGACTTCTTTGGGTCACCTAAATGCCCCAAATAACTAATCTTTATGAGCTTTAGTTTCTTTGTCTGTAAAGTAAGAGGGTTTGATGAACCCCCTGAGATCTCTACCTGCTCTAATTCTGTGTTTCTGTGCTCCTGTGTCACTCCCTTCAAATTCTCTAGTCCACATGTCTTCCCCAATTTTGTGCCATGATATTCTGTCTCTTGTCCCCATGCTCTCCCTTCTTACCTCCTTCTGCCTCTGGAAGGTCTAGGTTACTGCAAGACCCAGCTGTGGTGCCTCCTTCAATACAAAACCTTTCTTGGTCCTCCTCCAAACCTAGCATAATGCCTTGCATGTGACAAGCGTCCATTAAATTAAATTGAAATGAGTTTTTTATTAGTTGATGTCAGGGATTAAGTTTCTATCTGAGTATAATGAGGAATTATATCCTATCTGCCTTTTCTAAATATTGATGTTAGTTCCCTGAGATGAATTTGTTATTTTTCTATTTTAATTTCACTCTCCTGCCCTGTTATGATGATGTGGGTTCTTGCAGATACCATAGCATTTGTGGAAAGAGCGTTGGATTTTTAGGTTAGATGAGTGTCTGGGTTCAGTTCTTGGCTGTAACACATAGTAGTTGGTTGACCTTGGTCAAGTGACCTCACTCCACCTCTCTTGAGACCCAGCTTCCTCATCTGTAACACTGGCATTGTAATTACCTCCTGGAGTTCTGAATAAGAGGCTTTGTAAACTTCATAGTCCCAGAGAAATGCGATACGTTATTGTATGATGTAGTCCCCCATTTGTACATTTGGCACTGGTCTTAGGGGAGGACCTGATGACTGTCTCTAAGTATTTTAGAATCAGAATTCTGCTTGGCCGCAAAGAAGAAGCTATTAGCAGTGGGTAGGAAGTTATTGTGGGGACTAATTTAGGCTTGATACACAAACAGTTCCTAATAGCAAAGCTGTGGAGAAGCGACCTTTCCTTCATTTGCTTCAAGGAAAACCTGGACACTCGTTTGTCAGGGATGTTATAAAGGCAAGTCTTATTCAGGATGGGTAAGACTGGTTGGTTCTGGTGGGCACTTCTCCCTGTGAGATTCTGTGATCAGGAAATATGTACATTTATGAGAGTGGCTTCAGAATATTCAGCAGACCCCACTTTGGCTCTGGCCTGGGATCTGAGTAGGCAGAGAAGTGGACCTTGTCCACAAGAAAATGTCTAGCTAGGGAGATAGGATAAGTATATAAATGAAGACACTGAGTACCAGGTCATGTACCCTGAAATTTAATTGAATTGTATAGACACAGTGTGTACAGACATAATGTATGCAAACAAGAAGGGATGAGTGGTCTGGGAAGCCTCCTTGGACTATGTGGGATTTTGGCTAGGCATAGAGAATGGGTAGGACATAAACAAGTGCCAAGGGTAATTATTGAGTCTAGAGGAAGAAGTAGCAGAGGGTAGAGTACAAAGCATCCAGAGAGAGGTGGGAGGGGGTACAAGATGGTGGAGAGACAGAGAGATGATGATTGACTGACTATAGGAACCAGAGCAGACCATAGACTATATCATACTATGGTATTTCAAAGATGATGTATCATAGATTTTGAGTTGGGAGGGACCTCAGAGGTCACCGAGTCCAACACTGTCATTTTACAGGTGGGGAAACTGAGGCTCCAAGGTGAGGGTTATAGAGGTATTAGAGGTGGGATCCCTGACTATTACCTTAGGTCCAGATTTGGTAGGAAGGTAATGAAATAAGAAAAAAGGGCTTAGACTGTGCAAATAGGGAAGGTTCAGGGGATGATGATGATGTCATCAAAGAACAGGTTCACTTGGTTTTAGGGGGTGGGGAGGGTAGGAGAAAAGAACTTTGTAGGAGACAGAGGGAGGTCTGATTTTAATGCCTTGGAAGCAGAGTACTTGGCAATAATGACGGGATCATGCCTGCCCAGGTATGGCCCCCCAGTAGAGAAGGTTGAGAGAATCGTAGGTCAGGGATGGGTCATAACTAGCAGCATCGAAGTCAGCAAGGGTATAAAAAGGAATACTGCGGGAAGGAGTTGGGCCATGGTGAGCTGTGCCATAGATGAGGGATAGCTAGGAAATCATTGTAGCAACATCAGGAATTGGTATGGCATTCAGGACTGTTTTTGAGTGGTAGAGGGACAATGGCCTGGAAGAGACATTGGAGACTGAATAATTGGTGGACTTGTCTTCTTGGATTGACAGTATAATGTTGTAGAAAAGAATAGCGCATATGGAGTAACATCCACCCAACTTTTTGGCCTGAGGATCCCTTTAAACCCTTTTTTTTTCTTTTTAGAGGGCAATTGGGGTTAAGTGACTTGCCCAAAGTCACATGGCTAGTAAGTGTGTCAAGTGTCTGAGGTCGGATTTGAACTCAAGTCCTCCTGACTCCAGGGCCGGTGCCACCTAGCCTCCCCATCCTTTTAAACTCTTAAAAATTATGGAAGCTCCCCAAAGAACTTTGTTTAGATGGGTTTTAGCTATTAATATTTACTGCATTTGAAATTAAAATGCCCTAGTATCGTAATGAAAATTGTTTTGACCTTATGGACTCCCCAAAAGGGTCTTCTGTCCCCTTCCTCTTTTGATTAAGAATTTTTCTAATAGCAATAATTGCCAAAGTTATCTGATCTTAAAAAACAAAACAAAACCATTTAAACTATTTTAAAAAATGATTTAGATTTTATACTCACATTGCATATCCATTAAAAAAACGTTATTGTGGTATGTGGCATAAGGTTTTGATCTAAACCAAATTTTGGTCAAATGATTTCCAGTGGATTTTTGTTCAATAGGGAGTCCTTACAAGACGTTAAATTTTGCAGAGGACTTGTAAACACTGAGTTAATTGAGGGTTTCTTTGTGGCTGGTGCCTGCTCCTCTTGTTTATTCCACTGATGTGATTTAATTTTTTTAAATCACTACCACAGAGTTTTATTCCTTTTATAATATTATTTGAGGTCTTCAAGTACTATTCTTTTTCTTTTTCTCCTGATTTTCCTTCCTTTATTTCCCACGAGATTATTCTTTCAAATAAGTTTTATTATTGTTTCATTTAGCTTTTCAAAGTACTCCCTTGATACTCTGATACTTGACTCTATAACATGAAATATATAAATTAATTAAAATACTATCTGTTTTATTATATTAATCTAGTCTAACAATAAACAACCAACAAATATCTCAAATTCAAGTCATTACTTCTTTAAAGTGTTTTGTAATTGTTTTTCTCAAAACATGAACATATCCTGGTAGATTGCCTTTATATTTTATGTATTTTGATGTTCTTTCTAATGGGATTTAGCACTCTTGTTCTTGCTAATGGGATTTAGCACTCTCAATTTATCCTGGATTTTGAAATTGCTAGATGAAAATACTTTTTTAAATGGGTTTATTGTGTTTCCTTCTCCTCCTCCTGTGTTAGCCACTGTGCTGAGCACTTTACAATCTCACTTGGTCTGCACAACAACTCCTAGGAGGTAGATGCTATTATTATCCTTGTTTTACATTTGAGGAAATCGAGGCAGACAAGTTAAGTGACTTGCCCAGGATTATATAACAGGCATCTGAGGTCAGATTTGGTCTTCCTGATTTTGGGCCCACTAGTCCACCTAACTGCTATTGTGTGATCGTTCCTAGGAATTAAGTTATTAACTGGCTCGTTTAGTTTCTTTGCTGATTCCCTGGGGTTTTCTAAGTAAACCATTATGTTGTCTGTAAATAGAGATGATTTTTATTCATTCATCAGTACTACCAAAAATTGGAATTATTTGCAGTGGGAAGACACTATACCCATTTCCAGTATGTACTTGGATAAACCAAAAGGATGCCCTTCTTTCTGTTACATTTTACATGTTCCTTGAAAAATCAGTGATAGTTATAAGGTATATTTCAATTCAGTTATCACTAGACATAACCTGTTTATTTATTTATTGAGGTTATGGGTTTTAGAGTTGGAAGGAACCTGAAAGGCCACATGCCCAATCCTTTCATTTACAGATAAAGAGACTGAGGACATTAAGTGATTGCCAGGTGTCAAAGTGTTTAACCTTCCTGAAGCCTAAGCCAATATGGTATTTCACTGAGGTTGATTTGTTTACCTTTTAACTGTTACAAAAGTACAAATTTTTAGAGATATGGTTTGGTGAAAAATGATCTAGACTGGGGCCAGGAATATGTGTGTTCTGATTCTGATAGCATTGCTTGCTTCTGATCTTGGACTTATCATAAACCTCTAGGTCTTAATTTTATTAGTACAATGAAGAGATTAAACTAACTAACCTGTGGGATCCCTTCCAATGCGACATCTTTGATTCTCCAATACTTTCTCAGTGATGAATGGAGATGAATGGAGGACACTGTGGGGGCATGTTCATGATTCCAGACTTGAACTTAGCCATAGGCCTTCATCAACCTGTAAAACAGGCACCACACAATAATCTCTCTGAGTAAGGGTGTTGGGAGACTTAATTACTATTTGCAGAGGTGCTTTGAGATCTCCAGATAACAAAGGTGATATTCACGTCAGGCATTTGTATGGTTGTGGGATTACATTCTTATGAACTCCAAACACTTTCTTGGAAGGGCGATTGTTAAGAAGGTGCCATATATCTTTGTGTGTGTGTATGTGTATATAAACGGTATTCCTCTGGACCTACTCATCAGGATTGATTTTCAAAGGTATGTTTGAACAGTTTCATTATATAACATACAGAGACTCTCTCAGAGATACTTGGGGCCTGTCCTGAGTCTTTGTAGTAATGACCAATTCAGCCTGTGAAGGCCAGGAGCAGAATAGGGTTGGAGGTATTGGTTAGGGGAGGCCACTGTAATTTGAAACAATGCAGTAGGTGAGTGAGAGGTAGTTTTTCTTGTGTTTTTGTTTTTCTCCTGTGGTCTTGAATGGTGTCATGGGCTCACATAGGTTGTGTGGAGGAGAACCTGTTACCTCTTGGGGCAGCCCATGGCTATTTATTCCCTCTTGTTTCTACTGTGTTAGTCTGTACTAATTCAGAGTGTGAAAACCAATGCTCTTGATCTCAGAGCTCTAGGGGACACCCCACCCTGAGTTTAACCTGTAACTGCTGAAATAGTGAGATATTATGGGATCTTGAATTAGAGTTAGACGGGTCATCTAGTCAAGTTCTCCCATTGTATAGATGAGGAGACTGAGGCCCAGACAGGGCAAGTCGTTTGTCCAAGGCAGAATTGAGATTAGAACTCTTAACTTAAATTGATCCATGCCTCTTTCTGTTAGACAACTTGTGCACTGAGTTTTAAGCACATAAAAATTAAGCTCAGGTACAAAAGTGGATAAATATTTAAAGGTCTTGGGCCACAGATTTTCATGTGAGTCCTCTTTGACTTTTGTCTTTGGGATTTGCTCATTTTTCCCCCTTAATTTAATTGATAACACTGTATTTGTGGACGTCATCTTTCAGTCACTTTAAAGCTAGAGTTTTACAGTGATGGTTGAGGTTTGACTGGTTCTGAGAGGCCATTGTGGACTTAAAATTCTAGGATGGGAATGAGAGTCACGGGTTCTAAGCATCACAGTTAAGCAGGGCCATGGTTCATTGTGAGAGTGTCCAGAGGAGGGTCCTTGAGTTTGTATCTTGGGATACTGGTATGTTGGAGCTTTCTCAAACCAATCGGTCTCAGAGTTGGGCATTACCACTCAGAAACTGACAAATGCTACAAATCAGGGATCGCTTACGATTCCATAAAGTGGTAGAGAAAAGGTTAATAGCACAGTTTATATTTGAAAGCATACTTTGCCTCCATTTCCCCCCTTGAAAGCTGGTTTTTAAACATTTACAAGGATACCCCTATCTTGGGATGGTGCATTGTCAGGGCCATGAGCCTTAATTCTGGAAGAGAACACATCGTGTGCCGGGGGAGCACATGATGAGCTCATTAAAGTGCTTGAAGTCTTGACATATAGAATAGGGATGAGACTTTTTCTTTTCCCCAGACGGGAAAATCTGGAGCCACGAATGGAAGGTGCAGAGGTCAGGTTACACTCTTACATCTGCAAAACTTCCTAACAAGTTGTGCTGGACCATTAGAGGAAGGAGTAGCCTTTGGAGCAGTCATTTTTCTCTCTGGTGATCTTCTAAATAAGTAGAAGCTTTGTGTCTGTGTACCATGACTAATTTTTTTTCAGGGAGAAAGATGTTACAAGACATGGCAAGGATTAAACATTACCCCCAAATAAACAAAAATTTAAAAATTAACAAAGAACTTAGTGAATAAGTAGATGAGTAAATAAATTTAATTTATGTTAATTAAATAGGTAGCTGGAGAGTAAGGAAGAGAGTGAAGGGAGAGGAAGGGAAAATATAGAGAGAAAAGAAAAGAGAGAAGGCAGAGAAGAGAAAGAGAAGGGGGGGGATAAAGAATATGAATATCAATTGAGAACTTCCTGTGCACAAAAGTGGATGGTCTCTGGTGAGAGGGAGCCAGTCATGGGAAGTCTTGGTTCAAGGCCTCTTCCAAGATCGTTTGGACTCTGTGGTCTCTTCTTTCCTTCATAATCCTGCCATGCTGTGATTCTGGGAAGCCAGCACTGGTAGCCATTGTAACTGGGGTTCCCATGGAGCCCAACTCAGGGGCTACCAACAGAGACCTCCGAGGCCAGACATCCCCACCCAGGTTTCAGGTCATCTAACCCATAAGTCCTGGTTCTGACACATCCTAGCTGTGACCACAGGCAAGTCAGTGCCAGTCTCCAAGACTGTAAGTTAATAACAAGATGCTTATTTACACTGGAGGAAGGAAATTGTAGGCCTGATGAAATCCCCTGTCTGGACTTTTAAAAGGCATTAGGGAGTTTTCTGCTTTTAATATTAAATCCAACTCTGCATCTTCATTTCCATTGTTCTGTACTCTGGAGCCAAGCAGAACAGGTCCATTCTTTCCTCTGTGGGACAGCTGTTCAAATATTTGAAGATAGCTATTATTCCTTCCCTAAGTTTTCTCTAGACTGAGTGTCCCAATTCTATCAGCTAGCTAACCCTTATAGTCATGATATATTCATGAATATATATTGTGCCCTTATATTCAGCCCTTCTTTCTTCTGGCTTCTCTTATCTGAACTCTTTTCCTTCTCAGGGAACCTTCTAAAATATTTTCTTGTTGATGGTCAGCTCCAACTCTTTGTTGTCTATGTTCTTGGGCTATGCTTTACAGAACTATAATCTGTGTACATTAATAGAGGAAGTGTCCTTACCAGAAGACCAATAAAATTATGTATTTGTTGTTGTTCAGTCGTTTCAGTCCTGTTCAACTCTTTGTGACCCAGTTTGAGGTTTCCTTGGCAAAGCTACTGTAGTGGTTTGTCATTTCCAGCTCATTTTATAGATGAGGCAACTAAAGCAGACAGGTTAAGTGACTTGTCCAGGGTCGCACATCCAGTAAATTTCTGAGGCCAGATTTGAACTCAGGGAGATGAATCTTTCCCGACTCCAGGCCCAGTGCTCTATCCCCTGTGTCTCCTAACTGCTCCTTCTAAAATGAGATGCCTTGAAATGGTCCTCTACGTTTTATAGATTATATTCCCAAAGTCTGTTCATAGGTCAGTTCTTTGAAACTTATAATGGTTTTTCCTCATATGAACTGATGCATTAAATAATGTTTCTACTGTTGCCCTACAATGCTCCCTGCCCCATCCTGCAGAAGCCTATTTTACTTATGATGTAGTTGAACCACATTTGCAAAGAAAATCTGAAAAAAGTGCTGGTTCTGTTAATTAAAGAAAACACTTAACATTGAAGAAGAAACAGTGTTTTTAAAATATTTTATTAAGGATTTTTGTAATTCCATCCAACTCAACAAGGTTTTATTAAATGTCTACTAGGTGCTGGCATTGTGGTAGACTGTTGGGATACAAAGAAAAATGACACCATCCCTTCCCTCTTGGAGTTTACATTCTGTTAAGGGGGCAGAAGCAGCCTGTTCTCAAATAAATAAAGGAGCCTCAGTGGCCATCCAGCCCACTCCTTTTATTTTATAGAAACTGAGGCCAGGGAGGTGACATGTCTTCCCCAAGATCACACAAGTAGCATCAAAGAGAAAATTAAACCAAGGTTTGATGTCTCCAGAGTCCAATGCTCTTTCCAATGTGCTTTCTGTTTCCTGATATGTATATGTCAAGAAGTATCTAAAGTTATAATCAAAGTCTTAGAGTATCCTTTGTTCATTTTTTCTAATGATTTTTCAACCCTTTTTTATACCAAAGACATTTCCCAGTATGCCTTTCTTAAAAATGATGATAAAAGGACCAGTGTTCATGATTTTCTAGAACTGCAGCTCCTTACTTGTCTCAAGAAAGAAGGGAAATATGTTTCACTGTAATGTTTAATGTGACCACGATTGGTTGTTGCAGTTAATGTGAATCCAGTTTCCATCTAATGGTGTGTTCATTTACAGTATCTTAGTTGTTGTTTTCCTGGTTCTGCCTTTGCTTCACTAAATCAGTTCGTATAAATCTGTCTGTGTTTCTCTGAATTTCTCATCTTTTCTTCTTAAGAGTCAATAATATTGTTCCATCATGGAGTCCATCAGGCATTGATTAGAAGAGCTGTGCTGAATTATTTGCTCTGTGTCTGGGGCTTCAACAGTTCTGTTGAACAGGAGGGAATCTTAGGGATGTCGTGAATCCTTGTTCAAGCCCGTAATCTGAGTGTTGGATGTGTCCCCATTCATGCATCCTTGAGATACTTCATTAGCGCCTTTTGTAAAAGTAAATTGCCAAACATACACACCTACGTGAGAAGATTTCTTGAAAGAAGACATCCAAGTTCCTGATAATGGAGCGACAACAGCGGAAATCGTTATGTTGCAACATATGAGGGTTATGCAAAACTACATACTGGGAGATGTGCTGCTGAAGTGTCAAGCACAGAGGATTGTGGAGGGAGTGAGGGAGGAGGTGGCTGGATTGTGTGTGCTCAGGAGCAAAGAGAACCTAGTCCTTGCCTGCGAAGTTGGGATATTATTCTCTATTCCTCCACCAGAGGGCCTAAAGACCCATCCTAGAGTCCTGGTACCTTAATAAGTAGCTAAAGAAAGGAACCCAGATTCTCATACCTGGAAGGAACCTCAGAAGTTATCTGGATCAACCTTTATAGCAGCTCTCACCAATGGTTCCACAGACTTTCTGGAAGGTTTTCCTTACCTCCTACCAGTCCATGCTGCTTTGGGATTCTCTGCACATTTTTCCTTACATGAAACTAAACCCAAATCTCCCTCTCACAATGGGACCCAGGAGAATAAGTCTAATTTTCTCTTCTGTGTAGCAGTCTCTCTTAGAATAATTGAGGCATTATTGCACAGTGGAGAGGGAACCTGGCTTGGAATCCGGGAAGATTTGGGTTGAAATCCTACCTTTTCCACTAGTTGTGTTACTCCTGGGAGACCACCTGACTGCTCTTTGTCTCAGTCTCTTCATCTGTAAAACAAAGGATTTGGACTCGAAGGTCTCCGCAGTCACTTCCACTTCTAAATCTCTGATTCTGTGATACTTAACAATGACTTTGATACGGCACTTTACAAGTTGAGACGTTTTTAATTGAATCTCATCACAACTCTATGGAGCGGGTACCAGAGAAATGATTTTCCCCATTTTACAGATGAGGAAAGACAGTTTTCCCAAAGGCACTGAGAGACTAATTAATTAACATTAATTAATTAACATTTATTCTGGTAAGATAAGTCACACTGTTCCCCCATCTATAACTAGTTGCATGGGCTACATGGGTATGGCTTAGTCAGCCAGGTCTTGTCTTCTCTTTCTCCTGCCCCTTGCCCAGCCACAGCCACCATTGGATGTCAGCTGGTCACCTCCCTCTGCGTTTTGCTTGAGTACCAAACTCAAGTGTCTTCTTTTCCAAACCTGACATCCTTCCCCTTGTTCAATCCATCCCATTTGCCCTCTTTCCCCTTCACCGCCACCAGAGGTGGCATCAACAAATACAAGGGACCTAAAAACTATTAGAAATCTGCAGATTTCCCCTGCATCTATGACGGTTTACATTTTGTTCATTACTCAGCCTATTAGACCTGCTTGGATTATTACAGCAAGTGATTCTGTTGAAAGGATTTTGTTGCCTGGAAATCATAAACGAGATGTGTCCTATTAGGCGGTCCCTTGGAGCGGAGCTTCACGATGGGGTTTCAATTCGCTCATTGAAAAATGCTGAAATGTTTGTTTATTTGGGTGTGTTAGGATGATGTAGCAGTTGGGCCTTTAAGACACGCCATTAGCAAAGCCAAGTGGGATTTTTAAATTTGTTTTTAAAATTTTCCCAATTCTGAAAAATGCCCTTGTGATGGTGAGTTATAGAGCTTTGAAGATTGCTTTGAGGGTTTTTTGTTTGTGTGTTCATTGATCTGGACTTTTGATTTTACCAGGGTAGGGAACATGGTCCTTCTAAACAAATGGGCACCTATTTTATAATCTGTGATCCAAGGTAGCTGCCTGGGGCTCTGAATTATATGACTTGTCTCTGAGTGCCCACTGTCTAAGGTGGGACTTGAGCAAAGCTTGCCCAGGCTCATTGACTAGCTCCCCATAAACTATTCTTTATTCCCTTAAAAAAAATGTCCTTACATGTCCTCTTGTTTTTCTCTCCCCCTCCATCAAGCCATCCCTTTTGTTGTTCAGTCATTCAGTTGGGTGACTCTTTGTGACCCCGTGGACCATGGCCCTTCTGTCCTCTACTGTCTCCCAAATTCTGCCCAAATTCATGTTTATTGCTTCTATGACCCAACCTGTCCATCTCTTCCATTCCCTTCTTCCTTTACCTTCAGTCCTTCCCAACATCAGGGTGTTTTCCAATGAGTCCTGTCTTCTCATTATGTGGACAAAGTATTTAAGCTTCACCTTCATTATTTGACCTTCCAGTGAATAGTCTGAATAAATTTCTTTGAAATGTTGGCCAGTTTGATCTGGATTCACAAGTCTTCTCTAGCACCATAACATAAAAGTGTTGATTCTGTAGTGGTCAGCTTTTCTTATAGTCCAACTCTCACAGCCATACATTATTACTGGAAAAACCATAACTTTGACTGTAAGGACCTAGCAAACAATAAGAAAGAGGGGAAAACAATCCAATAAAACTAATCAACGTAGCAAAAATTTCTTATGCTATATGTATGATCATACCCATGGTCCTTCATTCCTGCGAAGAAGAAGGATATACTTTTTCATAGCTCTTCTTTGGGGGCATACATTATAATTTTAGGGCAGCCAGGTGGCCCAATGGATAGAGTGCCAGGCCTGGAGTAAGGAAGACTCATTTTTCTGAGTTCAAATCTAGCCTCAGACACTCACTAGCTGTGACCCTGGGCAAGGCATCTAACCCTGTTTGTCTCAGTTTCCTTATCCATCTATAAGATGAGATGGAGAAGGAAATGGCAAACCACTTCAGTATCTTTGCCAAAAACAAAACCCAAATGGGGACATGAAGAATCTGACAAAACTGAAAAATGACTGAACAACAGTAACAAAATTGTAATTTTAAGGAGTTCAGCTTCGATTGTTTTATTGTTTTTCTTTTTATTTATGTTGTTTCAGTATTTGTATATATATGTGTGTGTGTTTGTATATATAGTTTTCTAGCTTCTGCTGACTTTATGACAGTTCCCCTCTTTTCCTTTTTTAAGCTGTCTGGTCTGTTTTTATCTTTGTTTTCTTTTTCATTAGGTAGTTGTGTTGGTGCCTTTGTTACTTTGCATAGGTACTGGCTTCTTGAGCACAGCTGGAGCATGGACACATTTAGGCTTTCAGAAGATTGTTTTAGAAGATTTGTGAATGATTGTTTGGGGAGAAGAGAGACTAGAATCCCAGGTCCAATTCAGGTGCTGTTGCTGTTTGCCCCAGTCAGGGCAAAATAATGATGAAGCCTTGTACTTGACTGACAATTATCAGAGATGAGGACAGATTGGTAGATTGGACAGGTAGACTCAACAGAACTTGGTAACTGACTTGATACTGGGGGGGTAGGGTGGACTCCAGATGCAACTGAGGATGAAGTTGAGGGTGTGTACCTGTTTTACAGGTACAGGTGTTGATGATGGTGCCCTTGATAGAAATATGGAACTTTGGAGGGTGGATGGGTTTTGAGGGGGAAGTTGATAAGTTGTATTTTGAACAAGTTGAGTTTGAAATGTAGAAAAATCCAAGAGGCGAAATGGTGGCTTGAGACTGAGGTGGTGTTAGGATTGGGTATATAGAACTGTGAGTCATCAGTGGTTAAGATAATGTAATTGTACCCAGGGAGGCTGATAAGATCACTATCACTAAGTTAAAGAGAGTGAGGAAGGTCCTAGTCATAACCTTGATTTCAACGAACAAGACATGAATGATGATCCACCAAAGCAGACTGACCAAAGACTGGACTGACAAATGGGAGAAAATCTAAGTAATGATTCTCAAGCCTTTTGGTCTCAGGACCCTTTACCCTCTTAAAAATTTCTGCGTGCCCCAACCCCCATGAACTTTCATTTATATGGGTTATAGCTATCAATATTTACAGTATTGGAAATGAACTTTGAAAGGTTCTTGGGGAGTCCCCAGTGGTCCCCAGGTCACCCTTTTATAACTGCTGGTTGGATTTTCCTACTATGATGTCTTGTAATCATTTTAAACTCAATGTGTTCAAATCAGAAGAGAGATCTAGAAGAATGAGGAATGAGAAAACATCATTAAAATTAGCAGTTGGGTCATGGTAATTTTCCAGAGAGCATTTTCATTTGAATGATGAGGTTGGAAGCCAGATTGCAGAGGTTTGACAGTAAATGGTAATTAGTGTAGATGGGCTGAATTTGGCTGAGAACAAAAAAGAGATATAGGATGATGCTTCCTAGGCCCAATCCCTCTTCCTGCTACCTGGGTGTTTGTTAGACCTTATGGGATGCTGGAATGGAGTTATGGTGGTGGTGTTGGTCTGATGCTCTTGTCCATCTGGCAGCTTCTTTCCAAAACCTCTTTCTCTGTTAGTGTCCAGAGACTTGGAGCAAATACTGATAGTAGATGAAACCCACATATGGAGTATTTAGGGGTTTGACCCCTCTCTCAAGAAGAGAGATGGGAAGGGATGAGAAGTGGGAGCTTGTGTGAAGGCTAGACCCAAGCTGAGCATTGGTAAGAGGGATCCTGTGATGAGTAGAATATGGTACCTCTCCCTCAGATCTGTTCCCCACCCTCCCCCAGGCACCTGTCTTCTCCGCCCATACTTTTTTTTTTTTTAAAAGCAATTGGGGTTAAGTAACTTGCTCAAGGTTACACGGCTAGTCATTATTTATGTGTGGGTGCTCATTTTCTGAGGCCGGATCTGATCTCGGGTCATCCCAACTCCGAGGCCGGCGCTCTTACTCACTGCGCCACCTAGCCGCCCCTTTAGGGCAATTGGGGTTAAGTAACTTGCCCAAGGTTACACGGCTAGGTTTTTTGTTTGTGCGGATTAAGTGTCAGAGGCCAGCTCCGAACTCAGGTCCTTCTGATTCCAGGGCCGGCGCTCTATTCACTGCGCCACCTAGCCGCCCCTCGCCCATACTTTTAACTATGCCCTCTCTCACCCCATGTTTAGATAGCTGGGTTATAGGCTTTCATATCAAAGCTTTAGAGTCAGAAGGGACATTAATTAGCACTTAATCCAGCCTCTTCATTTTATAGATGAGGATGTAAGCCAAAGAGGTTAAAGCAATTTGCCTCAAGATGGAAGAATTGACACAGGCAAGACTTGAATCCAGAAAAAGGATTCTTTTCCACTTTTCTTACTTAGCCTTCCTGAGGCTTCCTTTAGTCATCTGCTTCTTGCCCCTGCCCAGTTCAGACTGCTCTGCTACTGTAGGTGGGTTGTAGCCTGGTTGGGCAGATACAGCCCTCCCTGAGCCTGTAGTATGAAGGTCAGGGGAGCTGACCTTCTCTGAGCTTTCTCTACCACAGCTTCATCCCTGTACTCAGGCACCTAGTTCACTGAGCCTGCTGGAAGTTCTAAAGGTTGTGGGCCACTGCCCATTCTCACTCCCATCCTCATTTTCTAGCCTCGGTTTGGGGTGGGTACTTCTGGGCAATAGGGAAAGAGATGCCAACTCCCACCTCCCCCAGGGCTTCCTGGACTATCTGTATGAGATAAACCATTTTTACTAGACAAATCTATAGATCCTTCCTCCACACCCAGGGGACCAATTAGGTGCCCTTTAATTTCCTGCATCTTAGACAAATCCCCACTTAGTACACCCTGGTTATGGTTTGTTTTTTTGTATTTCATAAGTCCTAGTGCCAGATGCAGGATGTCTATTGTCATCTCTCCATTTCAGTACTGGTTCATTCTTCTAACCCCTCCCCTTTCCTGTTAATAAATCTCTGACCATGTCTTTTTCTCCCATTCTTGTGCATTATCAGTATAGACTACTACCCAGTCATTTCATCGACATTTTGAATCATCTGCAATCTGCATACTCCTCTATGATTTAGGAAGTTAAATTGTCTGTTAAAAACATTTTTGTAGTTAGACCTACTGGTGAACCATAGAATATTTAAGGGTTTGGCTTCAGGTTTCAAGGGGGATGCTTGGAGCTTTCTTTGGCTTGCAGTATTTTTTTCAGAGTCTAGAACTATCATTTAAAAATGATGTTTTAAGAATGGGTAGAAACTCAAGATGACTGGTCTAAGTTTATGCAGAGAGAAGCAAAAATAACCTAGAAATCCATAGATGTAACACGCAATATTCATATGGAGGAAAATAACCCTGAAAGACCTTAGGGCTCGAATGAGCGTAATGACCAGTTCTGACTCTAGAGAATTAAAGATGACCCCCCCCTTGCCCTTCTCTCAGTGGATGGCTTGGCCCAGAGCTGCAAAGTACTGCCTGCTCTGTGGGCCAGGGGCCTATTGGGATCCATATTACTGTGGTTAATGGTTTATCTTTTTGGCAAGGAAGAGCTTCACAGCTTACTGGGCACTGGGACATGTCAGAAAACCGATAGAATCGAGTAATTTTTTTGCTTTTTTAACATGATGCCTTCGTTTTGGAAAATCATCTTATTTTTATCAAAACTTTTCACACAGCATTTATTTCTGTTTCCCTTTTCCTATACCCAATGAGCTCTTCCTTGTAACAAAGATTAAAAAAGAAAGAGAGAAAAGCATTTCAGCAAAACTGACCAACTTGTCTAATGAGGATATTCGGTCTTTGCACCCATAGTCCCTACTTCTAAGAATGGAGGATCGTGTATTTTCTCATCTTCTTTCCCGGGCACAGAGTGGTCATTAAAATTATACACAGTTCATGTTTTTTTTCTTTTTATTCTTCTGCTTATGTTCTTGTGGTCATTGTGTGATTGCTTGGCTTCTAAATAATATTATGCAGTTAACATGATCCTATTTTTATGACAACAGGGACTGAGGTTTTTTTATCTTCTAGAAAAATTAAATTAGCTTTAAGGAAAACAAGGGGATTTGATTAATCTGCCCTTTAGATCCATTATTCTCTGCATAGGGGGATGAGGAAAAGAGAACTGGATTGTGTATGGGGAAGTACAGGATTCTTTTTATCATCCCCAATCACCTCCCTGAGGCCTTATCATAGTCCTGCACAACCTGCTGTGAGCCAAACAGGATTCTGGGAGGCCCTGGAAAAAGGTAGAGGAAGACATTCCAGGTTGTGCATGACTGCTTATCAGGAGACAAGCCTACTCTGTCCCAGACACTGCTTAACTTCTGGGGGATATAAGGAAGGTTGAAAGACCCCTACCCTCAAGCAGCTAACACTCTAGAGGAAAAGATACATCCTGAACACATGAAAAGTCACCTTAGAATGCCAAACCAGGGTCTGAAACAAGCCTTTTAGAAGTGATGGTGTTTGAGCTGAGTCTTAAAGGAAGCCAGAGATTCCTTTAAGATTCAAAGTGAAGGCTAGAGGACGGGAGCCTGGGGGCTAAAAAGGGTCATGGGCAGGGACCAGCAAGCAAAGTCAATTCATCTGTGCATCATAGAGTGGGTGGGATGGAGTAATACATAAGAAGACTGGAGAGGAAGAAAGAAGGGGCCAGGTTGTGGTGATCTTTAAATACCAAATGAAAGCAGGTTGAGCAAATGACTTAACTTCATGAGGCCTCAGTTTCCTCATTCATAAAATCTAGGTCTATGATCAGTACCCCCTTTGTGACCATCATTTGATTCTCTCAGTGTCTGGAGCAGCTCCCCTAGCCTGGATGTCACGGGGGAGGTGCGGCCAACATTGGTGGAAGCACTTTCTTCATTTCCTTCCATAGCACTGGGCCAGGCCGGGTTGGACCTCCAGGGCTGGACCAAATCAAAGGGCCCTTTATGTATATGTGTATTTAGTGAGTTACTTGGAATGCTGGCTTGGGAGTCTGGAGTGGCCGAGGGTATCAACAACATTTTCCATAGTTGTTCTTGCCATGCACAAGTATATGTTAAGAAAGCCAGAGGAAATAGTAGGAAAAGATATTGGGAGGCAGAAGTCTGTGTGTGTGTTTGGGGGTGGCAATGTCATATGCTGTACCAGTGTATGTGTGTATAACTAAGGTGCCAAAGAATGCTAAGTGACTTGTCTTTGGTCACACCTTAAAAAAAAAATCTTTTTAGGTGACCCTATTCTGTTTTAGCATTGTACAAGCTGCTAGGGATACAAAGACACACTTTTTCCTGCCCTCAAGGGACTTATATTCTACTGTGAGGGGATTAGCAACAGAAGCACAGACAAATAGATACAAAGTGAATTCTAACATTAATTTCCTTCAAAACTTTGAGTTCAGATTCTCTCCCTCCCTCTCACCCCTCTTCCATCCACTGAGAAGGCAACTAATATTATATCAATTATACATTTGAAATCATGCAAAACATTTCTGCGTTTGCCATATTACCCCTCAAAAGTGAGAAAATTATGTTTCAATCTGCACTTGGAGTTGATCAGTTCTCTCTCTGAAGATGGGTGGCTTTTTTTCATCCTGAGTCCTTTGTATTTATCAGAGTATCTCTCACAGTTGGTCATTATTATAACATTGCTGTTACTGTGAACAATGATCTCCTGGTTTTACTTCACTTTCTTAAAAAAAAAACCATTTCTTTAATTTTAGTGTTCTTTTAGATCTTAGATACAGAGTGAATTCAAAGTAATTTGGAGTGGCTTGTGAAAAGCATGCTGCCTTTCCGGTTGGCTCCCCAGCTCCCAGAGGGCATCTTCTGCAGATAGGTGGGAGTTTGGACTCTTTGTGCTTTCTTGGGGCTGAGAAGAGGGGCTTGCCCATTTCTCAAAACCATGTGTAGTGATGGAGTAACTCTCTCCGACTGGGTGATGGTTAGTGATCAGCTCTGTCTCACTAACAAGACCTTCCAGGCAAATGGATGGTTTTAAGTAATCCCCTTTGAATGGTGAACTCAGGCAGACACGTTTGCCAGAGGTACAGGATGAAAACAGACTTTGACCCAAATCTCTGGCTTTTTGATGTCAAGCAAGGCTCATTTATTCCAGTTCTCTGAAGTCCGGGACTTTAGTTGACTTCTCTTTGGAAAAGATTGCTTACATAATGGCTAGACTTGCCCCAGATCCCTCTGGGTTAGAGTTCAGTGGGTGATTTTGTTTTATTTTCCACTTGCTTTTCAAATGTTTTTCTGTTTGTTGTTCCCTACATCCATTCATACCTCACGTTGTACATCATGCTGCTAACTCAGCCTTGGATACTCAACACCTTCCCACCTGGTCCTGTCTCATTGAAGGGTTGGGAGGTAGAATACCTAAGCCTTCCCAAAGCTTTCCTTTAGAGAGGGCAGAACTAGGCTCCCAATGCACTCCCTTCTCCATCTGGGCCCTGAGCTCCCCTACCACCCTTACCCTTCACTGGCAGCTTTTTTTTGTGTTGTCTTCTCCCTTTAGACTATAAGCTCCTTGAGGGCAGTACTGTCTTCTTATTTGTATTCCTAGTGCTTGGCACACAGTAGGCACTTAATGTTATTGAATTGAACTTTAAAATGTCCTGCTGTAATTTAGAAATGATGTATGGTCATACCACTTTCTGGTCATATTAACTTTGTTTACTCCTTAGGTCAGGGGTCTCCAAACATCTTTGGTCACAAACCCAATCAGGAAACGTTTGTCAGCACATAACCCTATAGTGTTTAGAGGGCTGATGACTTATGTATGAATGACTGCTGTATTAATCATTATGTACATCATAAGCTCAAAAGGAGAAAATAAGAAAGGACAAGATAAAGATGAAATAACGTTTTGTATAAGACAATAGGGAGATACTGGAACTTGTTGAGTGACATCATCAGACCTGTGCCTTTGGCACTGAGTGGAGGATGGATTGGAGTGGGGAGAGGCTTGAGGCTGGCAGACCAGTTAGGAGGAGACTTTGATAGTCTGAAGCCTGGTGGGGGGGTTGCTGTGTGAGGAGCGAGGAGAGGAGAGATGCCTGGAACAGTGGAGTTGCAGAATCACAACGATTTCCCAATGGGAGAGATACTTGGATATGAGAGAAGGGGGAAAGATGGCCTTGGTCCAGTGACTCTGTTGCTGGGAAGGCTGTGCTCTTGATAGTGATTGGGATGGCTGGAAGAAGGGAGGGTTTGGAGAATAAGTGAATGTAACGAGATCTTCGCATATCCATGCTGGCACATGTTGCCTTAGTCTGTCCTATACCAAATGAGAAAGGGGGGACTTAGCCCTTGTGCTTCCTTAGTCCTTGCCCTGGTATCCTCCCAGAGATCCTGTGACTGTCATCTGGTGACCTGGGGGCAGGGGCTGGTATGCAGTGGAAACGGGGGCATTTCCCCACTCAGAGGCTGCTGCCCTGGCATCTGAGGATAGGTTGACAATGGGGGAAGGTTGGGAACTTGGACCGGGAGAGGAGGGGGCTGAGTATCCAGGTAGTGGGGGATGGAATTTGGTGTCTTTCTTTTGGAGTCAAGACCCATGACTGGCTGTTGGGAAGAAAGTGCTCCCCCTTAGTTGATCTCACACTCTTTTAGGTCAGGTCCCAATCCTCCTGTTAGAGACCACTGCTGGAGAAAATGTTTTGTGATTAAAAAAAAAATACTTTATAGGGTATGATTTCTCCTTAGCCTCTTAGAAGAGGAAAGCTATCTTTTATGCACTGTGGAAGATCCTTCGTGTTGAAGTGGGATTAGTCATGTTCTGCTTGGACCTCAGAGGGCAGATCTAGGAGCAGTCAGGAGGCAAATGTAGACCAAAGAGAAGGTCCAAGGGCCTGGGCCACTTGGGGCAGGTGTGTGTTTCTCTGCATTGGAAGTCTTTAAGTAAAACCCCACTTACCATCGTGAGACATGCCAGACCAGAGCTTCCTTTCCTGGCTACCTCTTTTTCACTGATGTTTTTCATACACTTAGAATGTGAGGTTCTTCCGGGGAACAGACCTCCTCTGTTTTGTATTTGTTTCTCCAGTGCTTAGCATACATACAACTTGGTACATAGCAAGCGTTTTATAAATCTCCCTTCCTCCCTTCCTCCCTCCCTCCCTCCCTCCCTTCCTTCCTCCCTTCCTTCCTTCCTTCCTTCCTTCCTTCCTTCCTTCCTTCCTTCCTTCCTTCCTTCCTTCCTCCTTTCCTTCCTTCCTTCCCTCTTCCTTTCCTTCCTCCTTCTTTCCCTCTTTTCTTCTTCCTTTATTAGTTGTTATTATTGTGCTGTTGTTATTGGCATATTATCATTGTTGTTTTATTCTTTTTCTCACCTGCCCCCGCCCCCGCCCATGTTCTCCCCACCCTTTATGCTCTGAGATGGAGCAGACTATTGGCAGAACCTCCCAGAGCCCTTCCCAGTCCTCTCTCATCCCCTCCACCAAGGCTTGGAGGCTAGCGCTGCATTCTTTTGGGAGCGCCATGGCACCTTCTCCACACTGTTGAGTAGGAAGCAGCATCCTCAGGCTTTGGCGAGGGCAGTCTGTACAGCACCCACATTGCCCCAGTCTGGGGGAAGGGCTTTTTTAGCCTTCACAGTTAATTGCCATCTGTGCAAGTTACTTAAGACAGCGCTGGTTTATCCTTTTCCTTATAGGCCGTTAGTCTTTGGCTCCTTCCCCTCCAGGTGGCTTTTCTTATGTCTGCTCTTAAAAGAACATAACATTTAGGAAGCTTACTTTGGGATTTATAAATGAGCATTCCTTTTTAGACAAAACCGAATGTTCATTTTCAGTCTAAATAAGACCTTTTAAAGAGGTTTCTGTATTTACCTCAAAGCTCCCTGTGTGCCTGTGAAGCTATTGAAATGCCTGTCTTTATTCGTTGAATCTGTTCCCTAAGATTTGGGGCCCAGAGACCTGATCTGTCACTTAAGACCTGTGAGCTCAGACAGGTCCATTCTCATACATGTATGAGGCTAGCTATGGTGGCCTTGGGCAAGTCACTTAGCCTCTGCCTGCCTCAGTTTCCTCATCTATAAAATAGGGGTAACAATAACATCTCCACAGCTGTTGTTAGGTTCAAATGAAGGAGTATTTGCAAAGTGCTTCACAAACCTTAAAGTGCCATAAAGACATGCTATTATCATAATTATCTTATTTTCTGAGGAGTTTGAACAGCCCCACCTCTGAGGTCCCTTCAGCTCTTATGATTATGGTATGGCAAATATGGAGAGATATAAAAGGAATAGAGAGCATTGCCCAGCCACCATGCCAGCTGACTTTTGCTTTAGGATTTTTCCAGGGTCTGAGGTTTCTTTGCTGCTAAAAACCAGTCAGCACACACACTTAATGAGTACCTAGCCTGGTGCTAAGCCCTAGTCGAGTAATGAAGATTTTTAGTCCAGCCTTGTCTCTGAGGAGTTGTGTGAGGTTGGACAAGTCATATACCTTTTCTGAGTCCAAGACTCTCAAGTTAGAAACAGCTTGTCATTTGTGTTTTTGGAGGGAGTTTGCATACCAAGCATTCTCCCACTGATGAAATCCTAGGTGCTTTAAAATTCTCATCTGTAAATCCATATGTCTTAAAAGTTGGTTGTTTCTTTCCCCTCACCAGCAGAAATACAGTTCCTTTTGTTTGGTTATTAAAATGAACTTATTGTCTCTGTGTTCCTGACTTCCTGGGTCTCTGTCCCTGTCCCTTCTCAACTTAGCCCCTTTCATAACATAACTGCAGCCTTTAATGAATGGATCCAGAAAAGTTTTGCCTTGGTTGAACTGCATCTGGAGGCCCATGGTTGGTTCTGGTTGCTTCATTAGGAAATGGGAAGGTAACTAGACTGGTGAAGGTCCTTGAGTTCATGCCATACAAAGGTGGGATCAAAGACCTGGGAACCTTGAATGGGGAGATAACACACGTCTTCTAAATCTGAAAGCAGTATGTAAATGCTGGGTATCAGGAGAGATGCTTTCAGGGCACATGGTAGCTGTCAAGAATTTGAAGGAATGTTATGGAACGTGGATTCTGTATGTTGTGCTTGGCCTTGAGGGTAGGTCTGAGGTAGATATGTGGAAGTTTTGGAGAGGCAGGTTTATCCCTGATAGAAGGAAGGAAGGACAGAGGGATTTACAGTAGAGGAAGTTGAGGCAGACAGATGTTAAGACGTTCCCAAGAGTCTCAGTGTCTGAGACTGGATTTGAACTCAGGTCTTCCTGACTACAGACCTAGAATTCTATCCACTACACAACCCAACAGACTCTGGAGGCCACAAGTTCTCTTTGTTAGAAGTCTTTAACCAAAAACATTAATTGTTCATTCATATTTATATTGTATATATTTCACATTTAGGATATTAGCCATTTGAAGGTAGGAATTAATTCATTATCTTTTTATCTTTTATATCTAGTATGGTGTTCCACATATAGTAGATGTTTGCAGTTGATTGTTGAAAGGACTAGGAAATACAGATTTAGAACATGCAGGGGACTTTGAGGGCATCAGTTCTAAGTTCCTTTTACAAATTAGGAAACTGAGGCAGATACTGGTTAAAGTGACTTGCCCAGAGTCGCACAGGCAGTAAGTGTCTGAGGTAGGATTTGAACTCAGTTCTTTCTGACTTCATGTTTAATGCTCTGTATCTATCACCCACCTGTCTGCTGAATGACCATTTGTAAGGAGATATGCTTATGGAAGTACAGGTTGGATTCACTGGCATCTGAAGTCCCTCCTAGCGCTAACCTTTATTTCCATCAACTAAATAAAGTCTTTTCTCTCCAAAACGGATGTGAATTTTTTTTTTCCTGAGGCACTGACTTATTTGAGAAAATGACTATTTTTAAAATTCTCTTTTCTTGAGCCAACAATCTGTTTGATCATCCCCCCAATATGTTTATGCTTTTTTTGAAGTGGTGGTTTTTCATAATGATGTTTTCATTCAAGTTATTTCGTCCTCCTGTGTCCTTTGCCACACTCATGTTTCAGGGACCCCTGTCTCCTGTTTCAGAGCCATTACATCATCATCATCAATCATCATCATCATCATCATCATCATCATCATTTAGTAAGGGGTTACTATGTACCAGGCACTGTGCTAATTCCTAGTTGTGTTGTTGGGAAGCTTCCTCTCTATCATGGGTACATGCCTTGTACATATGAGCAGATTCTAAGTAGGACTTATTTCCCATGAGGCACAAAAGCTCCTGAGTTCATTAAGAAAGACTTCCTGTAGAAGTGCCACGACTTCAGCTGTTTTGAAATTCTTCAAAGCAGAGGTGAAGTGGGAGTGTTTGTGGGACACCCATCCCTCCATCCTTCCCCTCCTTTTCGGAAATGCCTATGCAAAGTCATGGTGCCGGGAGCCAAGTATTTTGTGGTAAGGACCATTAGAAGGCTGGTTTTAGCTGGACCAAAGAGTATGTCAAGGGGAATAATATGTAGTAAGCCTGGAGAAGTAGGTTGGAACTGGGCTGTGAAGGCCCTCCCAGTAAGGGAGCTTGCCTTGTACCCTAGAGGTAATCGGGAGCCCTGCTCTACTTCTTGAGGAGGAAGGCAACCTGACCAGAGCTATGCATTTGGAATATCTCTTTGGCAGTTGTGTGCAGGATGGGCTGGAAAAGTAGAGACTTGGAAAGATCACTTATTCTGATTTCAAAGGATCTAGGTTCATATCCCACATCTTGAACAACGAACCAGACCTGTTTTCTAATTTTTAAAGTGATGGAATTGGGCCAGACATCATGTGAGGTCCCTTCTAGGACATAGATCCAGGACCCTACAAACTTTTAGGGTTGTCTATTACAGGTTCTCCTGTTCTTCTCAGTTTATTATGTAACCATTGAAAATATACTTTACTGTTGAAAATAATCTACAAAACTTCCATTCTTATATTTTCATGACATATATAGATAGATAGATAGATAGACCATTCTCTTAAAGTCTCCTTTATTTTTAATGGCAGAAGAGCCAAGGGAATCAAATAGTGCTAATTTTTTTTTTTTACTTTGACATCAAACTTTTCACTCTACTATCCACTAATAAGGAATCCACTGTGTTAATTGGTACACCTTGGTCCTTTGAGGAATGCTTAAATTCCAGGCCTTCTGGATTAAAGTCATAATGCCATCTGTGGTCTTATCTATATTTTTTTTAAAAGAATTTTCACTCCTTTGAGAGCTGGGTGGCTTCTTGTCTTGTATTATGGTACCCTTTAGTTGCATGCTATATTTGCAGAATGCTGTCTTTCTTTTTTTTCCTGCAATTTTTTTTTTCTGTAAGGACTAACCAGACAGATTGGTGGGAATATGATACATTAGGAAACAGCTTTTGTGTTGAAAGACCAGTAATGCCTGATCCACCTGATGTAAGATTGCAGTCTCTTAATTCTGTTCAAATTAGCCCGAATTGGGAACAGCACCTGCCTTCATTAAATTCGAGGGATCTTGTCCATTTGTTTTGTACCTTCTTTGCTCTAGACTCAGTTTTTTTTTTTCAAAGATGTATTTTCCCGAAACTTGTCATTGCTGTTATGACACCAGGTTACCATGGAAACAGAGTTAAAATTCATTGTGACCATCCTAATAATAGATTTTCGGATAAAAGCTAATCCTTTCCTTTAAGGTCGGGGGAGTTAAGTGACACATTTCTAAGGTTGAGGGTAAAAAACGAAAACAATAATATTGTGTGTGTGTGTGTGTGTGTGTGTGTGTGTGTGTGTGAGAGAGAGAGAGAGAGTGTGTGTGTGTGTGTGTGTGTGTGTGTGAGAGAGAGAGAGAGAGAGAGAGAGAGAGAGAGAGAGAGAGAGAGAGAGATTTGAAACCAGTCTGTTTTGAAGAGTCTGACATGAAATGGTCATCATTTGATTGGGAGGAAACTTGGAAGAGGAAGGGGGGATATGAAAACATGAATTCTCATGGGTCTTCTCCAGGAAGCTATGCATGGGTCTTTTCCCCCACTGAGTGGCCCGTGAATGGCTCATTTAAAAATAAAGGCCATTAGCCATTTAAAAAATAATAACAGGTCGCAGTTATATAGCATGTTAAGGTTTGCATAGTGCATTTTACATTGCTTATCTATTTAATCCCAGAATTCCCCTTCTCTAGCCCTCATTAGAGCAGCGTTTTGATTCAACGGTCCTCAATCAAAAACTTCTTTTTGTTATGAAGGGGTGGAGTTGAGGCAGGCTAATTATTAGCTATTAATTTAGAAAGTCAGTAGCTTTATACCAAGGCCACACACTGTGCTTTGAACTGGTTTGAAGTACTCTGCTGAGCTCACAATTCTCTTGGTCTCTAGTTAGACAAATTCCAGACCTAGAATGCCTCCTTCTCTGTCTTTGCCCAAAGAATTTCTATCCATCCTTTAAAGCTCTCTTTAGAAGCAACACTGTCTGGGAAGACATCCTTGATGTGCTTTTGGTACTTCCTTTTCCCTCCCCTCCTTTCCCCAACCCCCCAGAACTTCTCCCGTTTTTTGATGGCGCCCATCCAAGGCACTTATGTAATATTGTATGTGATGATTCTTTGTGTGGAGAGGCACAATAAAAAATCCAGGAGACTTTGAATCAGGCTGACCTGGATTCAAATCCATCCTTAGATTCTAACTGTGTGAGCTTGGGTCAGTCCCTTCATCTCCCTGAGTCACAGTTTCCTCATCCATAAAATGGGGATAATGATGCCCACGGAACAGGGGCTCTTAATATTTTTTTGTGGCATGTTCCCCCTTTCAGGAGTCTTTTTAATGTCCTTAAATGCACATCAGATATAAGAAAACTTGTTATATTGAAATAAAGTTCTCAAAAAACAAAACAAAACAAAACAAAACAAAAACAAGTTCACAGACTCTTAGGTGCAAAATCCCTGCCGGAAAACCTCCCTTAGCATGCCAGTGTGAAGGTAGAATCACTATAAGAAGTTTTTTAAGAGCTTGTGCTTTGATATACTTTTTAATCTATTTACATGGGTGCATTTTTTGCCCCGATAGAATATAAATTCTTCAAAGATCTGTTTCAGTTTTGTCTTTGTACCCCCAACTCCTAGCCATCAATCAACCAGCATTATTAAGTTCTCTATATAAGAAGTACTAGCGATACAAAAAAAGAAGGAACTTATGTTCTAATTGGGAAGAAAGAATGCAAAAATTAGTTGCGGAAGACATAATCAGACTGCCAAAAGACTGGAGAAAACAATAATGAAATTCTTCTAGAGGAATAAAAAGTCAAGAATCTCAAGGGAAATAATGAAAAAAAAAAAGGGAAGTATGCCTAGCAGTATCTGATCTCCAAGTGAATGCTACAAAACAGTAGCCATCAAAATGGATTTGTAGTGGTTAAGAAATAGTGGTCAGTAGTCAGAACTGATTAGATACCTAACATCCAGAAGGAAATTAGTAAAAAAAAAAAAAAAAAAAAAAAAAGCATAGTGTTTGTTACACCTGAAGATCCTAGATATAAGGAAGACTTCATTATTTACAAACAAACAGAAAAAGTAGAAAGTCATCCAGGTATAAACCATGATTTTACATCAAATAAGAGGTCACCCCCTCTGCTATAAAAGGGTGATATCATCATCATCATGTTAGAGGAGCAAGGAATCAATTGCCTTTGAGATTTATGAATAGAGGAAGAGTTCAAGACCAATGAAAGGACAGAGATTATTATAGATGGTAAAACGGACAATTTTAATTGAATTAAATAGTTTTTGCAAAAATAAAATCAATGCAGCTAAAATTAGAAGAATAGCAGGTAAATTGGGGAGGGGGTGCATTTTGCAGGAGGTTTCCATGATAAAAGGCTTATTTCTCAGATTTAAAGGGAACTGATTCAAATGTATAAGAGTGGTAGTCATTCCCCGTTTGATAAATACTCAAAAGATTTAAAAAATGAATTTTTCAGAGGAAAAAACACAAGGTATCAAGAACCATGTGAAAAATATCCTAAGTCATTAATGATAAGAGAAATACAAATGACCTTATACCTATTAGATTGGCAAAGAAGGGAAGATGACAAATGCAGAAGGGGGCTGGTTAACTAGTGAGTTATTGCATGAGTGGTGAATTAGTTCAGCCATTCTGGAAAGTAATTTGCAGCTCTGCCCATAAAGTCATTAAATACTACATATTCTTTTACCCAGTGATTGCATTACTAGGCCCATACCCCAAGAGATCAAAGAAAGAGGAAACGTACCCATCCATACAAAATATCTGACACCATGTTTGTAGTGTCAAAGAATTGGAAATTAAGGGAGTGCCCATCAATTGGAGAATAGTTGAAGAAATTACAGTGTATGAATGAAATGGAATACTATTGTGCTGTAAGAAATTCTGTAAAAGACATTTTCAGAGAAATCTAGGTTGATTTGTATGAACTGATGCAGAGAAAATGAGCAGAACTAGGAGAACAATTTATGCAATAATGACATAGTAAAAATGATCAACTTAAGAACTCTGATTAGAACAATGACCCACCGTGATTTCACGAGTCTGATAATGAAGGATGTCACCAGCCTTAGTAGAGAGGTGAGGCTGTTGTCTAAGGATGCGTAATCAAAGTGGTAAATCTTTTCTGCACATAGCCAATGTGGGAATTTGTTTTCCTTCACTATGATTATTTGTTTCAGGTGTTTGTTTTGATTTGGTTCCCTCTTTCTTCCCCTTGAGAACAACCCCTCCCCCAAGAAAAATGCAAGGGAGGGAGAGTTGGGAATCAGAGAAAACAGATTTTTGTTAACTGAAAAAACACAGTTAGTTCATGATAAATAAATTGATGAATTAAAATGTTTCTGCCATCCTCCCAAAGACATAAATGAAAGGTAATCTCAGAGGACTGGAGGGAGAGAAGACCAGGATTGGCTTATAGAAGGTGGGATTTGAGTTGAGACTTAAAGGAAGTCCAGCTAAGCTTTGGAAGCAGAGGGTGATAGCAATTCAGGTGTATTGACAGTCTAAATCTAAACTCTGAGACCACTTAATTGACTTCAAATTTCAGCCAAATATGTGCAGATGAAGGGAAAACATAGTTTAAAGGTATGTCAGTAGAGCTGAAAACAACCTTAGGGGTCACCTAATTCACCCACTTAATTTCGCAGTAGAAGAAAATGAACCCCAGGGTGGGGTTTGCCCAAGGCATAGCCCTGAGTAGGGATTTTTTATTCTCCACCCCATGCCTGGGTATAGTGCCCCTCTGTTGAAAGGGAAGTGGGTTTAGGACACCACTATGGTAGGGGAGGCAGAGATCTGAGGTTACCCTGAGAGGTGGGGGAAGCATCATGGGATGGAGGAAGGAGCTCACCCCAGCTGCCATCTGGTAGTTTCCTATTTTAGCTAATTATTCTTTTAACTAGGTGTTAAGTTTTGTTTTCCTGTGCTGTTGAAGGACCGAGAATGCTGTCTGCTGCCTCTAAATTTGGCACTCTCTAAATTCAGCCCCTTGGGATAAGGCCCCTCTCACCCTGCTCTAGTTAGGGCTCTTGTCCAAGGTCACACAGATGATAAATGTTCAACTTGGGATTTGAACCCAGAACCCAGTTTCATCTGTTTTTCTCAAACAGATACTTAATGGTCTAGATGGTTCTCAAAGTGTGGACCAGAGAATCGGGGTGGGAGGGGAAGGGTTCAAAGAGTATATAAATTATGGCAAATATCTATAAATATAATCTACATAAACAAAAACTCTTTGGACAGAGCTTCAATTTTTAATCGCATAAAGGGATACTGGAAACAAAATTTAAGCAGAATTGGGCTAAGTGGTTTCTGAGATGCCTTATAGTGCTAGATTGGTGATTCTAATGGATTGGTGCCCCTACATCCTATCATCCTGCCTCCCTGATCAGCCTATTGTGCCAAAACTTCATCTGCACATCATGTTGGGGGGGCCCTTAATAGACCATAAAGCTCTCCATGAAAACACCGGTACCATTCTTTAGCTTTGAGGGCCAGGCAGGAGTTGATGCATAAAGTGGGCTGTGAAGATCTTGTATTGGTCTGAATGAAGAAAGAGGGGGATGTTTTCAATCCTCTCAGGAAATTAAGTTGCATTTACAGTTTTACTTTTGAAAGAGCCCAGTTTGTAGGTTGAGTATGACAAACCCATTCCTGGAGCGGGGGAATCATTTAGCTGAGTGTGACTGAGAGGTCATTGTTGGATTTATATATGGAAGATCACTGACTACCTTTCTCTTCCTTGAATTTGCTTTCTCCTGTCTAGTATTCAAATGCAACATTATTAAGGTCCTACTATGTATATAGTAGCTAGGTGGTGCTGTAGTACATAGAGTACTGGACCTGAACTCAAGGAGACTCATCTTCATGAATTCAAATCTGTCCTCAGACACTTACTAGCTGTGTGACCCTGGGCAAGTCACTTCACCCTATTTGTCCCAGTTTTCTCCTCTTCCTGCAGAAGTAAATGGCAGGCTACTCTAGTATCTTTGCCAAGAAAACCCCAAAATAGCATCATGAAGAATTGGACTTGACTGAAAACTGAACAATGTATATAATGGTGCCAAACCAGGTATCAGAAATGTAAAAAAACAAAGGAAACAAAAAAAAAATCCCACCCTACTTGCCTTTAAGAGGTGCCATTCTTTGGAAGCAAGTGCCACATAAACATGAGAAATTGTTCCTGTCGTCATGGCATTCTTCCATCTCTAGTTGTCTTAATCCAACTTTACTTGGAGTATCTAGAAGCCCTTGGCTACAAAGATGAAAATTCCTTCAGGGTCTGCTGGTTCTGTGGGAAACGGGCCTGGGTTCAAAGCCTTCCTTAATGTACTCAGTTTCCTCATGTCCAGTGAGAAGTCTGGTTTCACTGATCTTTCAAGCTCTAAATCTATGTTCATATTGTAAGACTCTTACAAAGGATCTCTTCCATCTCATTTTAGCAAGCTATGTTGCTCTGAATATGGTTTACCATAGCATATCATATCTCACCCTGTCAAACCTGTGTGTGTGAAATTTGTTCATCTTTCCCTTTTGACTCTCTGCAGGGCAAACAGTACTTTAGTCTTCACTTCCTGACAACTTTTTCTAAAGTTTTGCCCAATTCTCTCTCTCTCTCTCTCTCTCTCTCTCTCTCTCTCTCTCTCTCTCTCTCTCTCTCTTTTCCTTCCTTCCTCCCTCCCTCTCTTCCCAACGGGGTAGCTGGGGGAGGACAAGGGTGTTAAGCCTGATTTTCCTCCTCATCCTCCATAGGGTGCTAGCAGGATTCACAATGAAGAGGCATTTGCAGAGGTGATGTGTCCAATTAATCATGACTAGAGCCCGGAGGGCCTGCGGCTAGAATTCAAAACTATAAACTATAAATAGAAGATCTAGGCAATGCACCTGGGGTGGGTGGGACCTGGAGCTCTATAGCTCTATAGCAGAATCTCATTTCTCCTTCAGGAGGGTCTTCTCATCAGACCTATATCTGGGCAAGGTTCCCCCTGCTACTTACTAGACTTCAGTCTGGTGCTGATCATCTAGCCTCAAATAGAACATTTCTGGTGATGGTGACCTACCAATCTCCTAAGGCTGCCCATTGTTAGGCAATTTTTTCCTGACATTGAACCAAAATCATCAGCTTCTACCTACTTCTGCCCTTTAGAACCAAGCAGAACTGATGACTCCTTCCCCTTCATTGTAGAGGTGTCCCCAGTGACTTCCTCAGTGTCCCACAGCTGAGGAATGTGCCTCCAAACCAGGTCTTTGTGTTCTCACCAGACTATCAAACCTTCTTTTCAGCCTGAGTATTCTTGGTCCCTTCGATGGGCTGCCTCAGCCCTGGACACCTTTCTCAGGATGTCCTCCAATTTGTCAATATCTATTAACAAATGTGGCATCAGGAACAGGACATCATATTCCAGCTGTGTTTTGACCAGGGTGACCTCCCCTGTTCTGAACACTGTGCTGTTATTAATCCAGCCTGAAGATTGTAATAGCTTTTTTGGCTACCATGTTGCACAGACCCATTTTAAACTTGACACAAATTAAAATTCCCAGTTGTTTTTCAGAAATACTGTGGCCCAACTGCACCTCCTCCTACCTCCTCTCCACCTGTACATTTTGAAGCTTATTTCTTGAACCCAAGCACACGGTTTTACATTTATTCCTATGAGTGGATAGGGAGCTGCCTTTCACAGTGAGAGGGACCTGGATTTAAGTCCTGACTTCTGCTTCATGCTGGCTGCTGTGTGGTCCTGAACAATCTCTCAGTGCCCCCCGGCAGCTCTCTTAAGAAATGCAGAGAAGGGGTCAATCTGCTTTGGTGGAGGGAGTTTTCTCATTGGGAATTCCCTACAGCATTGGTATTATACTCTGGATTCTCCCCACCTCACCCCACACAAATTGGCCCTTATTAAATTCTACTCTTTTTTTTTTTTTGCTTTTTTTGGAGGTCAATTGGGGTTAAGTAACTTGCCCTAGGTCACACGGCTAGGTTTTTGTGTGTGTTAAGTGTCTGAGGCCGCATCTGAACTCAGGTCCTTCTGACTCCAGGGCCGACGCTCTACTTACTGCGCCACCTAGCTGCCCCTAAATTCTACTCTTTATTTTAAACTCTACATAACTTAGACAAAAACAAAAACAAAAAACTCCTGACTCTTGGCTAGCGTGTTCATTATCCCTAACAGATTTGTGGCATCAGACTTCTCGAAATCATTCTTTCTATGGTTTTGCACCAGACTTGGGCCTGGTGTTATATAAAAGGCCAATGCTTTGTTTCATTCCAAAGGGATTACAAACAGCGAGGATCAATGCTACTGGTGTTTGATTCTCACTACAAGCCAGCTTTTTAGGTTTTGCGGATTTAGAAATAAAACAAAAATTTCCTGCCCTCGAGAAACTTCAGTCGATCAACAACACCCTTTCAGAGAGGCATCCTGGTTAACAAATAATACTATTTTTTTAAAAAGCATTTAGGGTTAAGTAACTTGCTCAAGGTTACACGGCTAGTTATTTATGTGTGGGTGCTAAGAACTGATGCCAGAACCGATCCGGGGTCCTCCCGACTCCAGGGTTGACACTCTTACTCACTGTGCCACTTAGCTGCCCCAACAAATAATATTCTTAAAGACAAGGAAAAGTCAGTGTAACCGATCAGTTCAGTATACAATAGGGCAAGAATGTGTTAAAGAATGTCTCTTCATTAAAGCCATGCTAGATGTTTAGAAGTTGGCAACATTTGCTTGTAATCTTGGGGAGGTGTTTTTTCTTTTGTTTATGTTGTCAGAGTCATGTATATTTTGACAAGTATTTATTAAAGTGGCAGCCTGCAGTTATTATAATAACAAATGATATCTAAATAATGCTGTGAGATTTAAAATCATAAAAGTTTTTTAATTCCTTGAATATCAAATATTCATAAAAGTACAACCTGTTGATCAAAATAAGCATGAATTAAACACCGAGGATATACCAGGCATTGGTACTGGGTTTGTACAGTTTTTGTACAGTTTATACAGGCATTGGTTTTGGGTGCTAAGGATGCCAAAAAGATGAATGAAACTCCCTACTCTTCAAGGGGTACCATTATTGAAGGATCAGTGAGCATTAAGGACTGGGAGGGAGGATTCTGGAGGAGGTGCTTGAGCTGAGCCTCGAAGGACAGTAGGAGACAGTTCATTTGCAGGGATGAGCAAAAATCTTGAAGACCGGAAATGAATGCTAAATTGATGCAAAAGAATGTAGGCTCTGTTGACTTGAAAGAGGAATGGACTCTGGAAAGATGGCTCCTCTTGCCAAGCCAAGCACTTCCCGTTTAATGGATTTTAGCCATGGTGATTTTGACCTGCTAAGCCTGAATAATAAAGGTGGCCTCTGTTTCTCAAATTTTTCCCACTGCCCTGTATTGCCTGGTTGAAAAAAATTCCTTTCAAGCTGACCATGGTGTATTTTCCTGTTGCATTTAGTATCCTTGTATTTGTGCTGTGGCCCCCTTGGTATATTATAAGCTCTCTGTGGTCAGGGGATGTTTTGTTTTCATTATTCTATCCCCAGCTTCTTGCACAGTGCTGGGCACTAAGTAGGTGATTAATAAATGTTGGATTTTTGTTGTGCCTTAGGTATAGTGTCCATGGGTCTGAATCTTATGTTAGATATTCACTAAGCCATGTGTGCTTGGGAGACTCACTGGGCTTCCATTTCTTCATCTGTAAAATGGGGTTTAAAAAATACCTTCTTTCTAAATGTCACAGAAAAAGGTTTTGCAAACTTGACTGAGTTAGATGTTAGTTTTTGTTTTGACCATGACCTTCCTTTGAAGAGGTAGTGGGTTCTTTTATCATGGTTGTCTTCAAGCAACACACTCAACATCCCTTGTCCGGGTGGGTTTGTTGAAGGAATTTCTCTATGGTGAAGGTCTGGACCAGATGCCATCAGTTTTGAAGGGGGGGGAAGGAGAGAGTGCATTTATATAACACCTGTGATGTGGTAAATATTTGTTTTATTCTTCACAACAACCTTGTGGAGTAGGCAATATTCTTATCCCCATTTTATTGTTGTATCAACTATGGTCGACCAGAGTGACTTGTTGTGACTCACACAGTAGGTGTTTAGGCTGGAATTGGACCCAGCTCTTACTGACTGGTAGTCCAGTGCTCTATGCATTGCGGTGCCACCTAGCTGCTTTTATGAGTACCAGATGGTAAGCAAGCACCTTCAGAATGGGCACCTGTGTCACCTTAGCTTCCTAGCTCCTCCCATGTCCTACACAATATACTGTACAAAGTAGGTCCTTAATAAATGTCCATTGTGCATTCATAAAGCAATGCCAGCAAAGTTGTCTGGAGCCATTTAAGCCTTAATGTTTCCTGTGTCATCTGTTTGGATAAGCCAGGCAGGGTTGAGGCATTGGTTGGTACCCGGATAGGAGACCACCTAGGAATGCCAGTAGGTTTTGAGATAGGGCACTGACCCTGGAGTCAGGGAAACATTGGTTCAAATCCCTGTTTCAGACCACTAGAACAGGTATGGGTCACTTAACACCTTTATACCTCAATTTCCCCACTCATAAATGAGGGGCTTGGCCTCTGGCCCTAGTTCCCTACCAGCTCTAAATAATGCATCTGTGAACTCCCATTTCTCTGGGGATGCAGAGTTTGCTAATGAGCCACTCAGGAAAGTGCTGTGTGTGTCTGCCGCTACTGCCCACGCAGAGCCTGTGGTTTGGTTAATATGGGTCTCTGCTGTTTGGGCTGCCTACTTCCATGTGCCTTTTCCAGTGCTAGGCAAAGTTGATGGGCCAGGGAGAAAGGCATTGTTCTTGGACATTAGTCAGTGGGAACAAATGCCCCTTAAACCAGCTTTTTACAGGATCTCCAGTGCCATTTTAGTAATCCTCTCTGCAATCTGGCTGGAGTTAACAGCTGCCCTCTGCTTGAAGACCCAGTGAATGGGACACCACTCCCCATCCCTGCCATGCTCTGATTGGCAGAAAGGAATTACTAATTGTACATCTTTATACCCTCTACCCATACTTTCTAGCTCTCCTTTCTGGGGCCAAGCAGGACAAAGCTAATCCTTCTCTTCTTAGCCTAAGCAAGGAGGCAAGATTCAAAGGCATGAGGAAAAGATAATTTACTATAGGAGAAAAGGGTTCCTAGATAGACAGTTCAACTAGTCCAATCTACTCATCTCACAACTGAGGAGAAATAACTTGTTCAAAGCCACTCAGGTAGTAAGTGTTAGACCCAGGATCTTCAATATGCCTTCAGTTCACTGACAAGAGCCTTGATGGTGCTCTCATCCTTCTGTAGAATAGGGATAAGTCATTGATGTGTGTTTCTCTATGTCATTAATGAGAATTCAGGGCCTTCTCTTTCAGTGTGGGTATTATCCACATGTTCCCATCAAACCTCCAATGAGGGTCTACCCGTTGGGCTAGGGGCATTCTTCTAACATTAGATGTAGAATGTAAGCTCCAAGAGGGGCCCAATGACTATGGAGAGCAGGTTTCAAAGTCCTTCCTCTGAGTTAGAGTAGCCATATAGCCCTGGGCAAAGCACATCACCTCGAAGGACAGTAGGAGACAGTTCATTTCCAGGGATGAGCAAAAATCTTGAAGACCGGAAATGAATGCTAAATTGATGCAAAAGAATGTAGGCTCTGTTGAGGAATGAAAGAGGAATGGGCTCTGGAAAGATGGCTCCTCTTGCCAAGCCAAGCCTTGGGCAAAGCACATCACCTTTGCAGTACCCCCAGGTAACTCTCTTGGTACAGGGGTGGGGGAACCTTTATATCAGAGGTGTCAGGCTATATATGGCCCTTATATAATACTCTCAACTATGGCCTGAACCAGATTAAAACATGTGAAATTTTTTGAGCTCCCATTACTAAGTGATTTGTGATGAGATAGAATCCAAAGGTTCTATCTGGATTGGTTTCTAGGTAGATGAGAGAGAGTGCAAAGCTGATGGAGCAGACCTTGGAAATTGCTCCAGGAACGTGGTCATTCCCATCTCCACAGTGAGGTTTCATAGAGGGAATTATTTAATAAAATAAGTTAAAATCCAATCAAACACAGATAATAGTATGTTTTAGGACTAAGTCCCTGTGTAGCTGCAGAGGTCCTTCCGGGCTATGGTTTCTCTTTGAGTTAGACACCAGTGAATTGTGTAGAATGAATACAGTACTTGTATTATTCTGTGGAATGAGACAAAAGACCATATTGCCATGTAGTCTTTTTTCATTTAAATTTTTAACTTGTTACTATCTTTTGATTTTTAAATCACCTTCATTTCCAAATATATCTCTTTGATATAGAGCCATTCCTTGTAACAAAGATTTAAAAGAAAGAGGGAAAAAAGCAGCTCAGAAATTAACAGAGCAGCCAAGTCCAATGGTATATCCAGTGTTTTGTTTCCATAACTCTCTACCTCTGCAAGGAAGGGACCATATGACCTCTCCATACGGCCGATCCCCTTCTATACCTGTTGCTTCTTCCATTGAGACTAGGAACTGATCATTCTATTTGTATCCCTAATGCTTTGTACACAGTAAGTGCCTAATAAATGCATTATTTATTCAAGGGATGGGGATGAATTTTCTCTCTTCTTGGTTGAGCTCATTCATTGTAATTTTTATGTAGTCTTTTTTCCACCTCTCTTCTGTTTGTTCTGCTTGAGAAAAGATTTGGGAAGAGGAGGGTTCATGATCACTGGCTACCTGAGTGACCTTGGACAAATCATTTTTCTTCTTTAGGGCACAGTTGTTTTGTCTTTAAATTGAAGTGGTTGCACCCTTCCAATTCCATACTTACAATACTATGATTGAAAGTATTTACTGAATTATGTTCAGTATTTTTCAAAATGGGAGCCAGTGGTAATTCTATGACTTAGTTTAGCTCAGTAATGTCCAGACAAGCCCATCTGTCTGCACATCAAAGATGAATCATTCTGGTTATTTCCTGTGTTGACAAAAACCGAGACCTGGCAAGTACCCTTCCTTCCGCCCCTTACCCCTCCAGATTATCTGGTACCTACAGCCTTAATCACAGCTCTCCTTGGGAAGAAAATTGGGGAGAAGTTTGGGGACAATAAGGGGAAAGGAGGCAGGAATATGGGCTGGAAACTGGGAGGAGAGGGGCCATTTCCTTCTGCCAAGTCAGAGGGTTGCTCTGAGAGCTGACCAAGACCTTTAAACAAGATGAAACCTGCTTCTTTGCTCTCTAAATTCCTTATAGATTTAGGGATTTGTACAACTGAGCTTGTCCAGACAACCAAAGGATCCAACATCCTTTCCCTTTGGCTCCCCAGGAAATGTCAGTATTAAAAAAATGTTTTGGGTGGATTTCTGTCTATACTCTTAAGGTTCAATTAAACCAGTGCTTATTAAGTGTGTGATAGGTACACAATTTGGTACAAATATTCAAAGACAAAACTGAAAAACAGCCACATGGACCTTATATTTTTTCTGTTTTCTCTTCTAATAAAGGTTGAATGATGACTTTCTGGGATGTCATCAAGGATATGGTTTGAATTAGATGGTCTTCAGGGTCCCTTTTATAATTTCAGCCCATGGGTCGGAGCTATAGGCTGTTGCATACTGTCAAGGATATTATAAGGGAAATACTCTTGAGCAAAATGCTTGGCACATAGTTGGTACCTGATAAATGTTCACTGAATTTGAATTTAGGTGTAGATTGGACTAGGAGGGACCTGAGAGGCCATTGAGTTCAAATCTCTCATTTGATTCTTAAGGAAACAGGCTTGGCTGTCAGTAAGGGTCTGAAACAGGATTTGAACTCTGGTCTTTATTATTATAAGCCTTGATGGCTTCAGGTATCTCTTCTAAGTCAGAAATTTTGTGATTCTGGTCAACAGCCTGAGGACTGGTAGTTGGCAAACATTGGTAACATCAAAGGACAGTCTCCAGAAGACATCATTGACTCAGGGAAATTTTTTGAGCTCTCACTACTAAGTGATTTGTGATGAGATAGAATCCAAAGGTTCTATCTGGATTGGTTTCTAGCTATATGATGCTTCCAGAAAGAGTAAAGCTGATGGAGCAGACCTTGGAAGTAGCTCCAGTAACATGGTCATTCTCATCTCCACAGTGAGGTTTCTTAGAGGCTTTGTATGAGAGTCTCACTGTTCACCACGGACTCCAGTTGAGCTCCATTTCTCCACCAATTTCCTATTTAAGGAGCAAGAAGAGGGTTTCGCAATTGCTGTGACCTAATTTTAGGCAGGTTATAGCCAAGGCTAGTCATTTGCTTATTTAAAAAACATACAGTTACAATTTCCACATTAGCAGATCCATAGTACTTTTCATTGCATGTATGAAAGTCACTTTTAGGATAGGATTTATTTTTTTTTAAATCCCTAAAAAATAGCACAAAGTGTGTTATGTTTTTCAGAACCCTTTCCCCCAGATGTATTTATTTTATGGTGTTTTGAGAGAGCAGAGTTAGAAATACTTTCCCCTCCCATGGTGGTGAGGAAACCTGTGACATCTAGGTGTATATATATACATATGGCTTTGGACATCCTCTCTTAACTTCTTGTCACAGAAGCTAAGTTTGAATTCTGTGGGTTCTCTTTAGAAAAGATGTGAAGTTTGAGTTGCTTATAATCCAGCTTTAATTTTATCTCTAGCCTTCAGCCTTTTTTTCTTCTCTCTCTCTCTCTCTCTCTCTCTCTCTCTCTCTATATATATATATATATATATATATATATATATATATATATATATATATATAATTTTTTTTAAAACATCCCCATTCAGGATAAAGGTTTGATCAATTTCAGTTTGGAATATCCTTGAGGGAGAAATTGAAGCATACGTAAATTTCTGTTGTTAATTTCACTCATGTGTGTATATATATGTATGTGTGTGTGTGTGTGTGTGTGTTTTTAAACTAGATATAGCATCTAAAATGTTGAAGTTTTTGTCATCTTGGGGTAGCAGTGGAAATAATCACATAAACTCACAGTACCATTTATGCTCCATTGTGTGTGGGGGAAATATTTTCCTTCTCCTGCCTTAGCCCAAAGGTAAGGAGAATGGAAAGCCCAACCAATTACAGGGCCCATCAGATATGTAATTGGTCCTAAGTCTGGGATTTCCCCCCCACCCCCCCACCCCCGCCTTGTCATGAGCTAACATCTCTCCTTTGTGTTGGAATACAGAAGTGCCTCAGCTGGGAGAAATGTTGTACGTTTCCTCCCTCCAGCCCCTCCCCAGTTGGCTTCAAGGGTAGGGTAGCAGGGCTTTTGACCGTGTCTTTCTCACCTGAGCTCCAGACAGCAAGCTGCCCTGGGAACTGTAACAAGATGATTATCATGTGAGAAAAAGAGAGAGAGGAGAGAAAGAGAGAGAGAGAGAGAGGGAGAGAGAGAGGGAGAGAGAGTGTGGGGCAGACGGAAGGGAGAGGCTGGAGGGAGAAGCAGCTGTCATTTCAAGCTTTTCCTTGGCGATTCTCGAGAATGATTTGGCATCCAGGATTTCGGCTGTTTTGATGCAAAGAAAAGCAGGGCTGTTCTAAGCCCGGGCTCGTGCATCCCGGGCTGTGTCCGCTATGTACTATGTTGCTGCTTTATACCTTTTTAATATCCTTTCTAGAATCAATCTACCGCCGAGGGGCCAGAAGATGGAGGAAGCTTTACCGAGTGAATGGGCATCTGTTTCAAGCCAAACGTTTTAACAGAGTGAGTACTGCTGTGGCCGGGAAACTGCTTTGGGGGCTGGGGTTGGCGGGTGGCCTGTGGGCTAGGGAGGAGGAGGGAGAAAGCTGGGGAGGGATTGATTGTGCCTTTCTTCCGGGGCCAAAAAACAACAAGAGAGAGGAATGGGGGGAGAGAGATGGTTGCATGTGAAGCCAGGCTGTGCTGTATTCGGTGCATAATGATGAGGAAAAGTCAGAAGTCCTTGCATTATTTACTGTCTTGGGTGGATCATAGAAGCGCTTTATTTTCTAGCTCATCTCCAGTTGTTTTCTAGATGTGTGTGTGTGGGTGTGTTTTTGTTACTGTTGTTTTTAATCCTGTAATATTACATGTCAAGGTTCTCCTCACCCCAGATCATGATTGTCTCTAAAGATAGTTGAAAGGATTAAAAAAAAATATTTGTCAACCATTTGTTGTTTCTTATGGTCCCTTTATTGGGGCTTTTGTCACCCTGATTGCTTAAAATTCTTACAGCTAGTGAACCATGCTGCTGCTAATGAGGTAAATAATAGTGCCCTTGTATTTTTGTTAAGTTGGAAACTGGGCTATTCAATACCTATAAGGGTCTCCCAGGAACCCCAGAAGAACAGGCGACCTCCTGAGTAATGCTGAAATCCCAGCTGTGACTGAGTGGGTTCTGTCACAATGGGAGGCTCACGTCCCAGCTCCCATTTTTAGTGCTGTGGGGAGGCCAGGCAGGGATTGTCACCCCTAGTATACAAGGGAGTTCACTGAGGCACAGAGAGGGGCTGAGACTGAGTGTTTCTGGTAGCACAGTCTGCAGCCTTTACCATCATGGCAAAGTACAAGGTATGGAATGTCCCCCATTCTCAGGCATATTGAGATGGCTTATGTTCTGCTCTGGGGGTGTCACTTCTGCTGTATATTTCCTGGTTTTTATTATTTTGCTTTTTTAAATCTTCCATGAATACAACAGATATAGAGCAGATTTCAAATTTTTGTTTTGAAATTATGCCATTATTGAATTCACCTCAGATTGTAAGGGGCAGAATTCTTTAATGGGTAGGATGGGGGATAGGATCCAGACCTCTGATTTCATCCATAGCCAAAACAGGTTGACACCTTCCCTCCAACTAATAGTCTCAGAGTTTCCTCTAATACTAAGAGGCAGGCATCTACCCTAGGGTCTACCAGCCAACATATGTCAGAGGTACCATTTGAAATCAGGTCTTCTGGGTTCTAAGGCCAATGCTGTATCCCTCAAACCAAACAGCATGCTCTAAACCAGAAAGAGTAAGGCCTTGGTTCATAT
The DNA here is from genome assembly GCA_011680675.1 of Gymnobelideus leadbeateri. Lineage (NCBI taxonomy): Eukaryota > Metazoa > Chordata > Mammalia > Diprotodontia > Petauridae > Gymnobelideus > Gymnobelideus leadbeateri. The sequence goes on from WOXC01001050.1 coordinate 351,128, forward strand.
CCTTCCTCTGACACTTTAATAGCCCTGGAAATCCTTAATTTGTGAGCCTCAGTTTCGTCATCTGTAAAATATAGATAATGATAACCTATACCACCTGTCACAGGATTGCTTAATGTCTCAACAAGATAATAGAGCTAATACACTTCGTAAATCTTTAAAGCAACAGAAATGTATGTTGTTTTTATGGGATCCACATTTTTTTTTTTAAAGCAATTGGGGTTAAGTAACTTGCTCAAGGTTACACGGCTAGTCATTTGATTTATGCGTGGGTGCTCATTTTCTGAGGCCGGATCTGATCTCGGGTCATCCAAACTCCGAGGCCGGCGCTCTTACTCACTGCGCCACCTAGCCGCCCCTTTAGGGCAATTGGGGTTAAGTAACTTGCCCAAGGTTACATGGCTAGGTTTTTTGTTTGTGTGGATTAAGTGTCTGAGGCCGGCTCCGAACTCAGGTCCTTCTGATTCCAGGGCCGGCGCTCTATTCACTGCGCCACCTAGCCGCCCCAGGATCCACATTTTTTAAGTACCAGGTACTGTGCTAGGCACCTGGGCTACAGAGATTATAACGGTTCTTGCCTTCAGGGTGCTTACATTTTATTAGGGAGGCGTATAAAATGTAAACAGGTGAGCAAATATAAAATTATCTGAGGAGAGAAAACACTGCTTAGTAGGGGAATGTTGGAAGTCTTCCCAGAGGAAGTGATACCTGGAATGAGCCATTTTCAAATAAATGGGGAAATGCTATTGATGGATCCAGGGACTGAGAGAAGTTGGAAACCTTTTGACTGCTCTCTGGAATGTGACTGGCTGTGGTGTATATGAGTCATTTGACACTATTACTCCTTCGCTCTGGATATTACCGATGGTACTGTTGATATGCTTCTGGGGATGCTCAGGGTTGTCAGATGAATTGGGGTTCCGCTTTACTTGTTGTTGTGGGAGTGATTGTCCTAAAACATAGGCTCAAAAGGTAATAGAGTGGCTAGAACACTGGCCTTGGAGTCAGTAAGACCTTCATTTGAATCTTGCTTCATTCTGTGGGACTCTGGACAAGGACCCCATTACTGATTACAGAAAGGAGAGAAAGAAGGAAGAAAAGAAAGGAGGGAAAGAATTGAGGAACTGTGTGCAATACACAGTTACAGTTTTCAGATACTGAAAGTTTTCAGATACTTTTCTGCTCCTAACCTTAAGCCATGAGTCATATCCAATGGGCCCCATTCATTCTAGACATAGCTAACTTGAAAGGTGGATTTCTGTGTGTATTTTTTAAAGCCTCCATGACACAGAAAACCAAATTACTACTCTCAGATGTTTGTAGCACTGCGGGTACAAATGAAGCTTTTTTAAAAAATGTGCTGTAAAAATAAGCTTGTTTATCCTTCTCTGAACCTGGGCTGCCTGTCTCATTCTCATATCTGTGGCCAGCCTGTAAATTCCTGTAGTCCACCCTTTCCAAGTATCAGGAAGCAGACAATGTAATACTTGTTCATCTTTCCCTGCTTTGTCTCTCAGTGAAACTTGTCTCCCTTGTCAGTGTTTGTTTGCTGGCTGGTGGAATAGAGAGGACCTGGAGGGGGTGATGTGGGTGGTCACTTCACCTTTCATTGACTCAGTTTCCTCATTTGTTAAATGAGGGAGACCATAGCACTTGCCTGAAAACTCCCAAGTCTGTGGAAAAGCTCTCTGCAGACCTGAAAGCACCAGAGAAAGGCACGTTTAGACATGCAACTGGGAGGGCTCTTAGCAAGAGCTGCAGGGCCAAGGCACATTGAGCCTGGAGAAAAGAAAATTTAGGTGTCTCTCATAACCTGCAGGACTGTTGTGTGGTACGAAGATGAAACTGTTCATATCAATTAAGCAGGCATTTATTAAGCACCTACTGTGTGCCGGGTATTGGCCTAAGCACTGGAGATACAAAGAAAGGCAAAAGACAGCCCCTGCCCTCAAGGATCTTATAGTCTAAAGGAAGTGACTGACAAACAATATAAGTTGGAGATGATAATTTCAGGAGAAAAGCTGAAAAGCTTTAACATCAGAAAACACTTGACAGCAATTAGAGCAATCCCAGTGTGGAAAGGCTACCTCCAGAAGGGGCAGCTTCTTCCTCATTAGTGATATTTGAGCCAAGACTTCAGTGGTCACTTGGCAATGGGTTCAATTCTGTAATTGTGTGATTCTGTGAAATTACTTAGTCCATCCCCTCTTGTTTGAGAAATAGGGAAACTGAGGTTCAAAGAGAGAAGTAACTTCCCCAAGGACATACCAGGAGCATGTGGCAGAGCCTACTTTCCAACCTTCTTAATGGAATCAGTCCATCAGCAAGAGTTTATTTAAGTATTAGCTCTGTCCCAGGAACTGGGGATACAAAGACAAAAGCCTGTCCTCTGGAAGCTTCAACTCTACTGGGGGAGATTAGCTGGGGGATTAGTAAAGGACCCCTACAGAAGGAGTCATAAGGTGAGCTTTGAAGGAAGAATTTAAAGGAAAAAAGTCTGATTTAAAAGCTTAAGGTGTGTAGAGAGTTTTCTATAATAAGACTGGAAAATCATCGGAGACCAATTAATTGTAAAAGGCTTTCGATGTCTAATGGAAAGCAAGGCAACATGGTGAACACAAACTTCACGCTATCAACAATCACCTCAAGCAAATCATCTTAAGCTTTCTGAGCCTCAGTTTCCTTATCTGAAAAATTAGAGAAGGGTGGGAGGGAGAATGATTGATTGAGAATCAGAACTAGAAGGTAGCTCAGAGGCTGTCTAGTTCCACAATTTGCAGAGGAGGAAACTGAGGGTCAGAGAGTCAAATAATGTTTCCCTTGCATCACCCTGTATTTTAATGGCATTTTAAGAGCCATGTGCATATACTAGCAACAGAACCTGATGTTCCAAGTAATTGTACTGACCTGCTATACCTTTGGATGTATAATAATGAAGACCCATTAAGCTTATTACAGTATTTCAGACCTTTATACTTGGCTCCCATAGTGGGTAGCGAGAGGATAAAACATTGACTTTCCAAGTGGTAGGAGAAAAAAGCTTTCTCTTTTTCAGCAGAGTAAGCATGGTGTTGTACAGGACTGGAAGGAAAATGCCTAGATTCAAATCCTGGTTCTTCTGCTCCTTGTTACCTGTGTGACCTGGAGCATATTCTTAAGCTCTCTGGGCCTATAGAATGAAAGAAAACATAGAAAGTTAGCCCATGAAAGCTCAGACTCCTTCTGTACTATTTAATAGTTCTTAAAAAAAAAAAGCAATTATTATGATTTTTTATATATAGTTATCCCTTCCACATCACAGATGTTAAGGGTATAGAACCCCATCATCTGGAAAATCTGTGTAAAATTTTTTGTCCCTCCCCTCTTACCAGAGAAGAAGAAATATATTTATGGTACTTAAAGATAAATTATGTTGATATTATACAATGCCATACATATTTTTTTATGGTTTTCTGAGTTTCTAAACTTTTTCTGTATTGTCTGCTGGACTTCATGTGTCATTTGTAGCTAAAAACTCCCCCCAGATTACAATTTAATTTCTTTTGCCAGCCCTCATTATATCAAAACTGTGATGGAGAAAGTAACAGTGTAGAATGGATAACTATATATCCATCACCTTTCTCCCTATATCCTGAGCCATTCCTTCTCACACATAAAATTAAAAAGAGATAAAAAATGATTCAGCAATATTAGAACAAATTCTGGTTTTATCTCTGGTTTTCCACAGCCAGCCCCTCCTCACTTCCAGAAAGAAACTAGGGAAGGTTTGGGGAACAAGTGGAATCATAATTACACAGCATTAAATTTCCACTCTTTTATTGTTGTTTATATCTTACTTAACTTTGCATCAGTTCATATAAATCTTCACATACTTCCTCAATTCTTCATATTTATCATTTCTCACAGTGTTGTGATATTCCATGATGTTCACGTGCCACAGTCGGTTTAGTTCTTCGCCCATCTATTTTGTTCACAATTCTGTGTTACTCAATTCACAGAACTTTAAAGCTTTTTAAATAGTGGGAGAAGATGGGTTTCATTTTATCCATGATCTCCTTGTGTTATACATCTGTGTGGAGGAGTAAAACATATAGACTATCAACTAAAATTATTTTCAAAAGAAACAATTGTAGGAGAATAGTGCTTTTAGACCTCAAATTAATACTATTTGCAGTAATCATGAAAAAATAGAAAGATAAATCAATGGGACAGACTAGAAAAAGAAGAATCAAGAAATAATTGAATTTAGTGTTCAATAAACCTTAAAACATAAATTATTTCAGAAGGAACTTCCTGTTTGACAAGAATTACTGGGAAAATGAGAGGTTACCAGTATCTCTCACCGTATATCACAACAGACTGTAAATGGGTGATCCCTGAATGCAAGATAACCCTTGACCTCAAGAAGCTGACATTCTTTTCCTCTGAGGAAATAAATGATATAAGGAAATATCAAGTAATGTGGAAAGCAGTAGCAAACAGCAGATTAGGAAGGACCTCAAGAATGACCTGGACCTTGAACTGGGCTTAAAGGGCAGCAAGGGATTCTTCAAGGCAGAGGTGAGGCTGACCAAATTCCAGGCACAGGTCACAGGCTCTGTGAAGGAATGAAGCCAGCCAAGGAATGTCTAATACAAAGACAAGTAGGCCAGGCTTCCTGGCATCTAAACTACCTGAAAGGGAGTAATAGAACTCCTTTAAAAGACCCAAGAAATGTATGCGCCCAAATCTTTGCTTTTTTCCCATTGTTTCTTGCTTAATGAGCATCAAAAAGTTCATTTTCCCCCCTTATATTTGCTGGATTTTCTTCTCACCTGATATTTTGTGGCCCTTCTTGATCACAGTTCGTTTCTCATGTTAATTGTGGGTGCTTCTAAGAAAATGCCCCCTTTCCTCTGAGCAGGAGGCCCCAGCAGCTACATGTTTGGTGTTTGTGGAGATTTTTTTTTGTTAGATCTGGCCAGGCCAGGGAACTTTCTTAAAACCACTGAGAAAAAGACTTTCAACCTGATGAAGACTAAGCCAAAATGGGAGGTTTTATCTGCTTGTGGTAGATGTCCACATACTAGGATCAAAGCTGAATTAAAACAAAACAAAACAACAACAACAAAAAAAACCCCAAACAAAAATACAACAATAACCCCCCAAAAAAGAAGGAAAAAAAACTTGCAAAGAGATTTCCCTATAAGGAAGCAATTTTGAATACCAAGAAGGGGGCTGAGGCAATGCCAAATTCACTAACACCTGCCTCACTTTGCTCCAAAGTAACTCTTTGGAATTCTGGGGATTCTTTCTTTGCTCACAAAAGATGCTATTGTAACTTCTGTGGAAGTCAGTGAATCCCAGATTGTGATTTCAGACACATGCATACATTCTACACACATCTGTATTATACACATACACACACTCTACACACACATACATACTATAAACACATAACTTGACAGGCCTTTTCAATGTTTCCACTTCTCTCTGGCTTCTCTTGTGCACAGTAGAAAGGCCCAGTTCATTCTGGGCAGTAACAGTCGGAGAGACGCCGGTGACCCACCCACAGACTGAGAACATTTTCATTGGGGTCTGCCCTGAATGAAGCATTCATTCTGCTCTTGGCTTCAGCCTCCGTATTTCCTTTCTGGATTATTTTGAAGGTTATAATAACCTTAAAGCCCAAGGTAGCATGGTCAGTGGGCACCAGACCCACAATACCCTTAGCATTTATTAAGCACTGGGTCAAATGTAGTTCTGTGCTAGGGGTAGATGTGGGAAAATAATAAGGAGGGTCCAACCCCATCTTTTTATAGAGAAGGAAATGGAGAATCTTGGAATTGTAGATTATTGATAACCCAGAGGCCATCTTTATAGATAGTCATAGAATTACAAATTTAGAGTTAGTTCGGGACCCCAGAGACCATCTAACCTAATCCCCTCGTTTTAGAGATGTTACAGTGGATAGAGCATTGGTCCTGGAGTCAGATAGATCTGAATTCAAATCCTGCCTCTTGGAACCTTACTGGGGTCCAATTGGGTGTTAACCTGGGCAAGTCACTTAACCCTATTTGCCTCAGTTTCCTCATCTGTCAAATGAACTGGAGAAGGAAATCACAGCCCACTCCTGTATCTGCCAAGGAAACCCCAAACGGGGTCAAGAAGAGTCAGACGTAACTGAAATAACAGAAGAACGACAACCTCAGACCCCCAAACTATCATGCTTTCTGTTTGTGTGTTAGAAGATCAGCTCATTTGGTCTCCTGTAATCCCTGTTCGGAGGCAGCTGGGGGCCAATAGGGTTAAGGTGTCTGTGGTCATAGAGCTGCTACTTGATGGATGGAGAGGAAGGAAGGAAAGAATTATTTGAAAATCTCCATTTTACAGTATAAGAAACTGAGTCAGACAGAGGTTAAGTGACTTGCCCAGGGTCACACTGTTAAGCAGTGTCCACAGTCCATTTTACTGCCTGTCATCTTTTGTTCTGACAGCATATCCATCTCCCTGTTTGGTACCCTTCCTCTCCTGCTCTCAGACAATCATTCCTTAAAGACCAAGGGCAGGAAGTGTTCATTTCTTCTCCCTGTCACTACTGTAGAGAACTGGGGCTTAAGCATGTAGACAAGTCTTGTATGTGACTCCCCTCTGCCACCCAACCTCTCTGTTTCTCCCTCTCTATCTTCCCCTGATTATAGAACAGTGGTCTTTACCCTTAAGGTCCACAGAACCATAGGTTTGTGGATGGATTTCATGTGGTCCATGAACTTAAATAAAGGTGAACAAATTTATCTTTATTTACATTTAACTTCTGCCTTAAATTTAGCACTCCCTTCCTTTATGAATGTGCTCAGAAATCCTTCTTCTGAGAAAGGGTCTGCAGGCTTCCTCAGACTATCACCAGGATCCTGGGCACAGGAAAAGAATCCTTGGGTCATTGTGGCTGTGGTGATTTTTACTGTTGTTGCCTATCTGCTGAGACTGTTCTGTGACCTTTTCCCAGAGTAAAGTTAGCTCCTTCTGTCCAGACATGTGGGCCTTCTGGCCTCCGACACATCCACCACCTGGCACACGCCCTGTCTAGTCCACATGGTTCATTGGGAATCTGCCCTCTGAATTATTGATGGTGCCTGACTTTCCTAATTTCTCCCTAATGCATAGAAAGTTTCCTTTCCATGGGCACCGAAGAAGTTTTCTTGGTCTATCTTTTAGCCTTTCCTGTCATTTGTTAGGCCCATTCCCCCCCCCCCCCCCCGCAAGATATGCATGCCAATCATTCAGTCAAAGTGTTTATTAAGCTCTTACTGTGTGTCCAGCTCTTTGTAAAATGCGTATCTCTACTGATAGTATCTATACCCAGCCTTGCACACCCTCCATGATTGCTTACTTATGCCCACTGGGAATCTTTCCATTGCCCTTTTGGTCCCAAAGGCTGGCATTCTGTGATTGACATTGTCTGGCATGGTATGTTCCATGAATGTCAAAATTGAGAAGCTAACCTTTGACCACAAAGAGCCCCTTGAAATCCTAGGAAATGCTACATTACATGACTTAAGGAACGGGATCCAATTCTCACTTCATCCAGGCCCATTTGGGCCTTGGTCACCGTCCATCTGCCTGATCACTGGTGACTCAGCAAGCCGCCCACCTAGCTGGTTGTCATGGCTTGAGAAGTAGCCCATTTTTTAGATCCTTTTTTTTTTGTCTTGGTTGGATTGTTGGGCCGGTGGCTTGAATGAAGAATCATGGATGGGCCTCTTTAAAGGAAGATCCTATAGCATTAATGATAGAAGAAGGCTTCCTTGGAAGAGGTAGACCTTCAGTCAGAAGCTTGAGGAAAGGGAGAAATTCTGAGATGGGAGTGCCTTCCAAGCCCAGGGTACAGCTTGTCCGAATAAATGCACAGAGGCTGGAGATTAAATGTCCAGCTCAGGAAACAATTTGGCTGGAACATAGTATAAATGAAAGGGACATATGGGAAATAAGACCAGAAAATGAAACCAGATTCTAGAAGGTCCTAAAACATAACTGAGGTATTTGTAGCTTTTAAAACACACATGCACGTACACTCTCTCTGTTTCTGCCTCTGCCTCTGTCTGTCTCTGTCTCTGTCTCTGTCTCTCTCTGTCTCTCTCTCTCTCTCTGTCTCTCCTTCCCTATCCCCACACGCCTCTTCCCCCCTCCCCTCTCCCTCTCCTTCCCTCACCTCCCCACTGAAATCCTCACTTTAATAAGAAATTTCTTTTGGCAGAAGTCTAGAGAGCTGCTTTCTTGTTTCTCCCCTCTTATGCTGAAGCTGTTTATGTTCATTTTTTTTTCCCATGGAGAATCTAGCCTCTCTGCTCTGGGTCCATTTGTGAAGTTTGACTGGATTTGGTGTCCCAGAGACTTCTTTGAAATGTAAATGTACTCTTTAATTTTTTCTGTGAATAGGCAGGGGCAGGGTAGTTCTCACAATTTCCCATTTTAAAATCATAGCCTATGGGAAGTCAGATGATGCCCTGGAAAAATCTTTTTCTTCTTCTTTTTTTTCCCCCTATGATTTTGAGACTCCTGCCTGTAGCCTTATTTTCCACCTTCCTCCCTCCTCACCTCCCCCAGCTTGGAGGCAGCTTTTCTGCTCCTGGATGGTCTCAAGCACAAGTTTTATTCTCAGCAGCTCAGACTTTATTAAATGCCTGCTATGTTTAAGGAACTTGAAGTAATTCAAAGCAATGCAGAAAGCATTTATTCAGGTCTTACTGTGAACCAGGGAATATGTACCATGTCTTCCAAGGGCTGGTCTTGAATTTAGGAAAATCTGCAGGGCTGATGTCTCTGGTGGAGGGAATTTCCTCACTGGGAGTTTCTTGGACTAATGATGTCACAGGTCTAACTGTCTAACTACCCCCCCCCCCTTCCCCAAGAAAAATGAAACACCTTATCAGTAACGAGGAGAAGCAGAGTGGCATGGTGGAGAAAGATTTGGCTTCAGAGCCAAGAAGACTTGTGTTCAGATCTTTCCTTTGACTGGTACTCGTTGTGTACTAGGTGAAATGATACCACCTCTCAGTGTCCCAAGCAGATCTCTAAGCTGTTTCCTCACTGGGCATATCTTCTATCAATGAATCCCTCCCTAGCAATAAGCCAGGCATTTTGGGTAGAAAGATAAAACAATATCCCCTTCAAAGGACTCCCATGTCAGGGAGAGAATGAGGAGAAAACATGTGCCTGCAGAATCCATCAACCAGCATTTAAGTGTCTACTGTGTGCCAGGCACAAAGAAAGGCAAAAGATGCCCCCACTACTATTGTGCTGCTTGACTATGTCCCTGAGAGTCAAGTTCACTGGAAAAGTGATCTCATTCCTTTCTTCATTCAACTGGGTCCAGTCTTGTTCAAAGATGATAAAGGGAAAAAAATTCCTGCCCTCAAGGAGCTTCTAGTCTAAAAGTCCATACAAAATAATTTCAGACTAGAGGAGGTCACTAGCAGCTACCTGTGGAGGAATTAGAGAAGCCTGATCTGAACCTTGAGAAGCACTAGGAATTACTAAAGGGAACATTCCTGCCATGTGGGACAGCAGATCTAAAGTCATTTACTGGGAAATAGGGCTGCTAGGTGGCACAGGGGAGAGAGTGTGCTGGGCCTGGAAGCAGAAAGACCTGCGTTCAAGAAGACTGTAGGCAAATCGCTTTACCCTGTTTGCCTCAGTTTCCTCATCTGTAAAATGAACTGGAGAAGGAAATGGCAAACCACCCCAATGTCTTTGCCTAGAAATTCCAAAAAAGGGGTGTCACAAAGAATTAGACTTTGAAAAGAGTGAACAACTAGGAGTAAACAATTAGGAAGTCACTAAGACTGCTTGAGGGGAGATGATAAAATGACAGGGAACCTGATCCTGAAAGAGCTTTAAAAGCCAGAGAGAAGAGTCTGTGTTTTATCATAGAGCTAAGAGGGAGTCACTGAAGTTTCTTGAGCTGTGAAGTTACCCTACAATTTCAAAGTAAGATGTGTTCTGACCATTCGCAGATGGGGTCGGCTCCCTATTGCTGTGGAGCCACAGAACACCCTGAAAGAAGGTGCCTGGGATTTGCCAGGAGGCAACAGTTGGGGAAGGTGGAATAAAATCTGAAACTTACAGTCCCACTTTCCAATTTGAAGACTTTAAAGCAGCTGCCCTACTTTGGGAAAGCTTCCAAGGCTCTATGGAAATTGGAATTGAAGCTTAGTCATTCTTCAGCCACATCTCTCCCCATGTCATTTTCTAATCCTAACAGGCAGAATAGAATCAAGTAGAGATTCTACAAATCTTCAACCTCAGTTTCCCCCTCTGGGAGATGGGGAGGAGGGGCGTAGGGTAGGACTGGGTGATTGTTAAGGTCCTTTCCAGTCCCAAGTTGTAGGGACTAGTTACCTGAATAATGATGGTGGTTCAGTTTGTGTGTTTACTTTTGCTTCCGAGGGCTGACATTTAGTTTAATGTTATATTAAAGATGAATTGGTTTGCAAGACCTGACAGGAGGCTATTTTTCTGTCCATTATCAAAGCTTAGAAAAAAAGCATTTTTTTTCAAGTAATAAAAATAGTTCTTGATGTCTGCATAAATGGCCTTGTAAATAAAGCAGTGATGCCCAAATAGGAACAAAGATTGAGTTGAGTTGAAAGGTCCTTTAGAATCACCCAGTCCGAGGTGACTAGGTGGCACACTGAATAGAGCACCAGCCCTGGAGTCAGGAGGACCTGAGTTCAAATCTGGGCTCAAACACTTAGCACAAAAAACCTAGCCCAACCCTTCCCATATGGAAATTTTCAATAAAAGAATCCCTGTCCTGGAGAGTTACTTAGTCCCTCTTTGAATCCTCCAGTGACAGGCAACTCATTACCACATGAAGCAGACACTCAGTTTTGGGCCTTGACCAATGACAACTTCTAGATGTATGTCATTGGAGGGTGCTTAGCTATGAGTCACTGAGTAACTCGTACACAGAATACATGATTTGTTTTGTTTTGTGGGGAAGCTACTTACAGGACTATTTTGTTTCTTGATTTTGTCCCTGTCAAGTTTACTGGAAGAGTAACTTCATTCCTTCCTTGCTTAAACTGGGAGCCAGTTGTTACTGTAGGTGGCCCTATGCTTGTTGAAAGACAGACTAAAAGGGGAAAAAAAAGTTTCTCCCCTCAAGGAGCTTACATTCAACTGAAGTACACATCACAGAAAAGCTAATTTAGGCTGTATGTAAAGTAAATCCTTGCTGATATCAGAGGAACCATAAGGAAGGGGAGAGAGAGAGAATATGTTTGAGTAGGCACCTGCTATGTGCTAGGCTTTACAAATATGATTTCATCAGTACCACCCTGGAATGTAGGTACTGTTAATTCCTTATAGTTAAGGAATTTGAGGCAGGCAGAGTTAAGTGACTTGCCCAGGTTCACACAGCTCATAAATGTCTGCTTTTTTTTTTTGGAGGGCAATTGGGGTTAAGTGACTTGCCCAAGGTCACATGGTTAATTTTTGTGTTAAGTGTCTGAGGTCTGATTTGAACTCAGGTCCTCCTGACTCCAGGGCCGGTGCTCTATTCACTGCGCCGCCTAGCCGCCTCAGCTCATAAATGTCTGAAGCTGGCTTTGAACTCCTATCTTCCCAGTCCCAGGGGCCTCCTGGTGAGGGATTATGTTGAAACTAGGGATTCTAAGAGGTATTGATTGGGTAAGTGCATTCCAGACATGGAGGGTAACCCACCTGTGCACAGCATAAGAACAACCAATAGAATTTCATGTGTGGAGAACATAAGTATACTGGGATAGTCATGTGGATTCCATTTGAAAAGAGAGGTTCATTATAAAATACACTTTTTTTAAATAATAGAAAGATTGGGGGCTACTAGGTGGCCCAGTAGATAAAACACCAGTCCTGGAGATACACAGGAGGACCTGAATTCAAATCCAACCTCAGACACTAGCTGTGTGACCTTGTTCAAGTCACTTAACCCCAAATGCCTCCCCGCTAATAAAACCACAGCTAGACTGTGAGTGGCTTAAAAGACCACACAGAAGCACTTAGATTTTGTCCAAGAAACTGGAGGGAACTGATGGAGGGTCTTGAGCCTGGAACTGGCACAAGTGGGTTGGTGCTTGGGGAATGTCTGCTTGATATGTCAGTAGATACACAGTTATCTCTTATATATCTTTTACCACCATGTTACTAGTTGACCCCAGCTAGATTGTCAACATCATGAAGGCCAAGGACCATATCTTACACAGAAGCTCAGAATCCATCCTTCTCATCTGGCCCACCCCATAGCTCACAAAGTCATTCTATCAACACATTATTAAGCTTTTCCTGTGTGCCCACCATGGTGCCAAGGTGAGGGTGCAAAGACAAAAGCCAGATACTTCCTACCCTCCAGGACCTTATATTCTAATGGGTAAGAATAGATACACATGTCCAGCTTCTCTGCTTAAAGATCTTGATACTAAAGGCCTTTGCTCTCATAGTTACTCTCCTCTGGTCTCTTTCTGGATTAACCAGGCTCTTCCTAAAATATGGCACCCAGAACTTTTTTCCCTCTTATCCTCTCTAACTTTCCCATAGCTCCCTGCACTGAAGATATTTTCTCCTTCTGTTGTATGCCCTTTTTCTTACCCTGTGGCTTCCTTCAAGGACCAGGTAAAATCCCTCCAATCTCCCCTTTAGGCTAGTTTCTTCTCCCTTAGACCCTCCCTTGTCCTATCTTGTTTGTTCTTGGTTGTTTGGATGGTGTCTCCCCCGTTAGACTCTTTCCCCTTTTTTGTGAATACCCAAGGCTTAGCCCAGTGTTGGCACTTTACCAGCACTAGCTCACTGACTAATACTTCCATCACCTTAGGAGGTGAGTCACCTTCTCCCGTCCTCCTTCATTCCAACCACAGTGAATGACTTTCATCCTGCTCCCTCTATCCTACAGGCTGCCTCCCATGTCCACAATTATCTTCCGGCCTCATCTTCACTTATTGGCATCGTTTTCTTCCTTGGGCCCCAGCTCAAGAGCTGCTTATCCAACAAGTCTGCCCTAAACCCCCTCTAGCTAGTAGTGAGCTCTTTCCCCCAAACTCTCACAGCACCTGATCTGGCCTTCAGCATTTCTAAGCAGGCCCGTAGGCAACCACTGCTTAGCTGATATATAGACGTTCCATATGGACTAGTGGAGCCTCCAAGGGGATGGCAGTAGGAGCCTCGGGTACTTGGAGAAGGTGGAATGTGGCCTGAGCCCTAAAAGGACAGAGAGAAAGCAGCTCTAAACGTATGGTGCTCAGATGTGTTCTAAAGTCTTCTTCAACCAGGATCAGACCCCAGTTTTTCATCTGGTCCTCAAAGGAAGTTCTCCTTGTTCCTCAAATCAGAGAGGACCTCACCCGTGTCCAGTGGTTTTCCTTCCCTCTCTCTTTCTGCTCTGTACCTGTGGATGGATCAGTCCTTTGTCTGACTCTGGTAAATACAGAGGGAACTTTGCTGCTTGGCTGGCTCAGACACGTGGGTTTGCCCAGAACTCTCATAAGACAGAGGAGGAGGCAGACCATGTTTGAAAGTCACAAGGCTGCCCTTGTCATGAGGTGACCAGGTGGAATGGTTCCATCAACAAACCTTTATTAATCACCTACTGTGTGCTAGGTGCTGAGGCTACTGGGGTAAAAATAAAGCAATTTCTGCCTTTAAGAAGCTTGCATTCTATGGAGGAAACACATGCAAATGTATATAAAATAGTGTGGTGCTGGCAGCTGGAGAGGGGGCAGGGATTGGGTGAAATTAACAGAGCTTTGGATGGAAGTTAGGGATTCAAAAAGGAGAGCATTTCAGGCGTGGGGGACAGTTTGTGCAGATGTGCAGTGACATGGTGGTGGTAAATGCCCTATTCTGACATCGTATCCTAGGCTGTGGGATAAGTTGGTAAGAACACTGGAGACCCAGGTGTCAGTTTTCACACCTCAGACAGAAAGGTACAGCATAGGGTAAGAAAAAAGGACCACATATCCTCTGAGGAAGATTTCTTAAGATACTTCTCCCCAAGGACACCCAAACATAGCTGTGACTTTTTTCTTTTAAGGGTTTAAAACAAAACCAAACCCTATGCCATTTTTCTGCTCTCCCTCAGAAGCCTCCAAATTACTCAAACAGGAAGCGCCTTCTATTTCAAACATGCTTCCATCCCACTAGCCACTTTCCAAAGCAAAATGGCCAGAAAATTGACAGTGCTGACCTTTCTGGATCACCCATTTCACAGGTAAGGAAACTGAGGTGCCAAGAGGCCACGTGATTTGCCCAGGGGCACAGAAGAAGGATCTGAACCTAGGTCTTCCCCCAGCCAATGCAACTTCTTTATACAGACACAAGACACCGATTTCATGCTGCACAGGATAACTTTGGGAAACCAAGAATGCTGACTTTGGGGGCAAAGACCTAAGTTCAAATCCCAGTTCTGATACCTGCTACCTCTGGCTTAAACTTCTTGTTCCTCGGTTTCTTCTTCTGTAAAATGAAGCATTTCCACTAGATGGTCCTTGGGGTCCTTTCTGGCTTTAGCCCTATGATCCCAGCTCCATGTGGGAGCAGCAAGAAGGGGAGCTTGGCTAGACCCAAGAATGTGGGGTGGGGAGTAATGTGTTACATAGCTGGAAAGGTAGTCTATTATTCAGGGTTTTGTTTTTTGCTGTTGTTGTATCTGATTCTTCATGGCACCATTTTGGGGTCTTCTTGTCAAAGATACTGGAGTAGTTTACCATATCTTCTCTGACTTATTTGACACATGAAGAAACTGAGGCAAACAAGGTGAAGTGATTTGCCCAGGGTCACACAGTTAGGAAGAGGACGGATTGGAACTGAGGAGGAAAAGTCTTTCTGACTCCAGGCCTGGCCGATCTATCATCACTTAGCTGCTATGTCCTTTATTAAGCACCCACTGTATACCAGGCATTGTGCTTCCTGCTGGAAATACACAAAGACTGAAATGAGAGGTAGTTCCTTCTGTCCAGGAGCTGGCTGTGTTTTGGTGAAAGTGAGGTTCAAAGAAAGATTATTAACGACTAGCCTGTAAGTGTCAGAGCTGGAGCCTGGATCCCCCATTCTTGAATCTTGAATCCAGGAAGATCAGCACTGTCGATTTTTTGGCCATATTTCTTTCAAAAGTGCCTAGAACTGGGATGGAAACATGTTTGAAATAGAAGGCACTTCCTGTTTGAGTAATTTGGAGGCTTCTGAGGGAGAGCGGAAAAATGGCATAGGGTTTTTGTCTTGTTTTAACCTTTTTTTTTTAAAGTCATAGCCATGTTTTGGTGTCCTTGGGGGGGATTATCTTCAGAAATTTTCCTCAGAGGATATGTGGTCCTTTTTTCTTACCCTTTAAATGCTAATTCTGACAAATTGTAAACAGCTTGGCTTTTTTTTTTCTTCCAAATTTGTTGATCTAAAGAGACACAAAAAGCCCTTCTAATCTGTGCAAAGGTAGCCTGGATGTTTTTTTTTTTTTTTCTAAACAGGAAAGCTCTTAGAAAAAAATGTTTTTACACTGGGGAAAAATTATCACATGAATCTTGTAAATTCAAATTATACACTGAGGAAGCTTTGTAAAATGAAACCTTCATTGACTTTCAAATTAGTCCACATGCATTTATTTAATATTTGCTTCCTGCTAGGGAGGCTAAGACTTGGGGCCCTGCCCTCCTATTGCTTACATTCTAATAGGAGACATGACCTGCACTTATATGGAAGAAGTATATAGCTCCTAAGAGACCAGTGAGGAGGTGGTGTGTTTTGTGATTTGAGTTCAGGGAATACCATGTCGCTTGTTATATTTAGCATCAGCACAGAGATACAGAAAATCTGCTCTTTCTTCCTGGTCCAGGAGGCTTTGGGCTAATGTTGCAACAGAATTGGGCCAAGTAGTGTTGGTATCAAATATAATAATTATCTAAGTTCTTTGAGTACAATGCCTGTTGCATATTTGCCTTGGTATTCCCAATGCCTGGTACATAGTAGGTCCTCAGTTTTTATAATTAATGGCATATGATTATTATATATTTATAATTTTTGATTATTATAGAGCTTTATGGTTTTCCAGAATAGGAGGGATGATTTAGTGGTCAGCACATTGGATTTAGAGTCAGAAAGAGTTGGCTGCTAATTCTGCTTTAGAAACATTTTCGAGGAGGCCATGGGTAAGTCACTTGATCCATCTCTGCTTTAGTTTCCTCATGTGTATGAACGTGTTGGATTCTAAGGTCCCTTCCTACTCTAAATCTGTGATTGTGGGGGAGGATAGCTATGTGGTTTAGTGGATAGAGCATCAGCCCTAGAGTTAAGTGGACGTGAGTTCAAGTCCACCCTCAGATACTAACTAGCTGTGTGACCCTAGGCAAGTCCCTTAACCCTGGTTGCTTTGCTCCCCTTCCCCATACCCACCCCCCAAAATCTGGGATTTTTATAACTCATAGAGTTATCACACTGGACTCTTGTGAAGGAAGAGTCCGCTGTATTCTCCCTTGTTTTTGAAGATGAGGCAGATGAATCCCGGAGAAGGGTAGTGACATCTTCATGGTCATAAGTATGTGTCAGGGGTTAAGACGTGAACCCCAGGTCTCTTCTGATTCTAAGGACAGAATTCTTTGCATTAGCCCCCCCAGTGTTTGGACTTGAGGGCTCACATCTACAATTGCCTACCACGTCTTGGGATCCTGAGTTTTTCAAATTCTGTATGGAAGTTAAAGGAAGTACTTACTCAAAACATCATGCCCTAGGAGTGAGCCTGTTTGCCCCCAGTCCCTCCAGCATCTGTCATCCCCCTTGTTGCAGCATCTTTGCCAGTCTGAGGAATGGAAAGTAGAATGTCACAGTAGCTTTAACATTTTGCTTTTTATGACTGATATGGAGCCTTTTAATTTTTTTTTACTTGTCTGTTGATAACTTAGATTTCTTCCTCTGAAAAGTACCTGTGGTTCTCTTTTGACCATTTATCATTTGGGGAATGGCTTTTATTATAAGTTGGAATCAATTCCTTATATCTTGGAAAATGAGACTGCATCAGAGGAACTTGCTGCAAATATTTTCCTTCAAGTTAACTCTTTCCCTTCTAATTTTAGCTGCACTGGTTTTGTTTATGCAAACTTTTTTCAATTTCATGTATTTTTCCATGAAAATTTTCCATCTTTATCCAAGGTAATTTTTTCTGTCCCTTCTCTCGATATGAACTCTTTCCAGCTAAGTGGTTTAGTGGATACAGCAATGAGCATTGAAGACCAGAATTCAAAATCCAGTCTCAGCTACTATGTGACCCTGGGTAAATCATTTAACCTCTCTCTGCCTCAGGTTCCCCAACTGTAAAATAGGAATATTAATAGCACTTGCCTCCTAGGGTTATAGTGAGGCTCAGATGAAATCACATTTATAAAATACTTAACACAGTGTCTAGCACACATAGTATTAGTTTAATGAAGAACTTTCTTCCTTGTTCTAATCTGATTATGATATGACCTTGTATACCTATCTAAGTCACATATCCATATGGAGTTTTTCTTGGTAGATATTGATCTAACCCTTATTTCTGTCAGATTTTAGTTTCCAGTTTTCCCAGAGTCCTTTTGTTCCCTACATATTTTCTTTCCAGCAATTTTGTCAGTAAACAAGTGGGTCTTTTACCATCATTGCTTGGGTTCTTTGGCTTTAGTCGACAGAGTGAAGGGGAAGTGTGTTTCTCCATTTCATCTCTAAAATGAAGGGTGTTGGGCCTGCTGACTCATGTTCCTGGTTTCTCTCTCCTTCTGTGATCTTATGGTAAGTGTTCTAGTTCTCTGCCGAGTTGGAGAACATGGTGACCTGGTGGGTCCCTGTTCTCTAGCCATTATTGTGTTGCTTGGGCTACACTTCCTAAGTGTTTCTTGGCAGAACAGCTCCTTTCTGGCCGGCTGGCACTGTGGCCAAGTTTTTCCAGTACACCAATTATCTGCCCCCATCAATCCATCAGAAAAATAGTTTTTGGACTGAACGTGTGGTCTGGGGAACTTCCCTCTGCCAATGGAAGTGCATCACATCTTCTTGTCTTAGACAGTTCTTTGGGGCACTGAGTTCATAATTGAATTATTTGGGGTGGAACTTGAACTCAGCTTTTCTTAACTCCAAGGTCAGCTCCCTCTCTGCTGTACCACTCTGTAACACTAATGATCATCATAATAATATAATATAATACTGTATCTCTTGTTCAGTTGTTGTGTGTTGTCTTTCCCATTCGACTGGGAGCTCCTGGAGGACAGGGACTGTCTTTGCCTTTCTTTTGTGTCCCCAGTGTTTGGAACCATCCCTGGCACATAGTAAACATTTAATGAAATATTACGTGTGTGCCTGTGTGTGTAATTTTATATATATATATATATATATTACAGGCCTATTTTATATATGTGTGTGTGTATAAAATATTTATATGATAGGCTGAACTTGTCATTCAGTCATTTCAGTCCTGTCCAACTCTTCATGACCCCATTTGGGGTTTTCTTGGCAGAAATACTAGAGTGGTTTGCCATTTCCTTCTCCATCTCATTTTGAAGATGGAGAAACTGAGGCAAATAGTCAAGTGACTTTCCCAGGGTCACACTGCTAGTAAGTGTCTGAGGCTGGATTTGAACTCAGGAAGATGAATCTTCTGGGCTCTGGGCCCAGGGCTCTGTGTACCATAGAGCCACCTAGCTGACCTAGATTAGACTTATCGACGGCACAGGGAAACTCTAGGGTGAGACAAGCTGAGTCCCGAGAGTCAGAGGCAGGGGCAGGAGAGGCATGAAACGAGGCTGACCCGATTCTGTCCCCTGGTGCCAGCTCACCGATGGGAGAAGTGGTTGCCGTGGGGGAGGTGTATTCCAGGATGAGGAGGCCTAGAGCCCCAGAATCAGTTCAGGAACTGAGTCTAATCTGCTCACTTTACAGATGAATAAACCAAACCCAGAGAAGAGTGACTTCCCTAACCTTGGCATGTAGGCACTATCAGAAGTGGGATTGGAACCAGGGCCTCTGCACCCGCCCTGACTGCTTTTCTTCCCCACGCACGTGTCCCTTGCTACTGTCTTTTCTAACATTCCTCTCTGCAGGTCACGATGGTAACGGGCCCCAGCCTATTTATACCCTCCCTGGGTTTCCTCCATTGTCCTCTGGGTCACCGGCAATACTGCCTCTCCGTGATTGCCACGTCCCATGATTCACAGCCACGTGGGGCCTGCTCACAGGGGAGGAATAGTGGTGTTAGAAAGATTGGCTTTGGCTTCCTAAGAGCATCTCGGGGGTTACTGCAAGCATCAGGCGCTTTCCCAAATTGGATCTGGTCTCCCCTTCCCCCAGCTTCACTCTTCATCATAGATTTATAGCTGTGAGCAGCCTTAGACAAACCCCCCGATTTCACAGAGGAGGAAACTTGAGGTCCAGAGGATGTTTGTGGTTTGCCCAGTCATACAGAGCAGGGATTTGAACCGAGGTCCTCTGTCTCCACATCCATTACCCTTTGTACTGTGCCCTGTTAACTCCTTTCTCTATCTTTTAGCCCAGCCCAAGCTAGAACTATTTGTTGATGATATAACTTATGGGGACAAACATTTTAGAACCAGTGGCACATCAGATGCCAGCAGGTCATCTGTCCAACTCCATGTCACCCTCTGAGCAATATTCATTTTTTCATCTGTTTTGTAATAATAAACCTAAGCTGCATTTTTAATGCAGTTTAAAGTTCGCAAACTGTTTTACTTATACCAACACATCCTCTTCCCCTCCTCTTAAGTAGATTTAACCCATAATATCGCCAAAATACTATCACTTCGCAATGGACCAGAATGGTTTTGGTGGCACACCTGTGTTCTCATTACCATGGGCACCTGCTTGAGCTCTGCATAGGGATGGGCCCCTGCTCAGCAGGTCTGGGGGCTGAGAGTGTTCCCTGGGCCATTGTCCTCAGGCAGGTCTGGGATCTGCTGTGTGCCTCATGTCTTATAGCCAGTCAAATCCAGCCTGACTGGACCCCCTCCAATCTTTCAGCATGGCGCCCATAGACATTCTTTTTTCCCTCTTTGCTTGAGACTCTTCAGAGAAGTCTTGCATTTTTATTGATGTATTAGGGACAACAGTTAATTGAGTGTATAGAGGACTGGTCCTGAAGTCAGGAAGATTCAAGTTCGAATTTTGCCTCAAACACTTCCTAGCTACGTGACCCTGAATAAGTCACTCAACTACTTTTTGCTTCAGTTTTCTCACTGTAAAATGGCGATACTACTTGCACCCACCTCCCAGGCTTGTTGTGAGGATCAAATGAAATTTAATTGCAAAACGCTTATCAGCACAGTGCTTTGCACATTGTAGACAACAGGGTCCTGAAGGTGGTAGCCAGGTATGGTTGTAATCAATGTTTCTAGAGTCCCCAAGCATTTATTAAGTGCCTACTGTGTTCCAGGCACTGGGGATACAAAAATGTAAAAAATGGTCCCAGACTCTCAAGGAGCTCACAGTCTAATGGTGGACAATGTCCACCATGCAACATCTATGCATACAGACAGGTATATGATCCCAGAGGGAAAGCACAGGGTCAGGAAAGACTTCTTATGGCAGGTGAGACTTCAGGTATGACTTGAAGTCGGGAAAGCTAGGCAGCTGAGGTTTAGGAATTCTTCCAGCATGTCAGTGCCCTAGGACAAAGCCCCATTCACCGTAGGCTAGTTACAGTTTTGATCGCTCTTAACTGAATGTCACTTGAAGGTGGCAGACAGCTAGTCTTCCCATTCAAAGGGTTTTCTGTATCTGGTGAAGGAAATGAGGGTATTTTTTCCTGGAGAAGAGAAGGCTTGGGTATGTGAGTTTTTTCATTTGAAGAATGAAAGAGTGTCAGCTACTTCTGTTTAGGTCCAGAAATCAGAAACAGGATCAAAGGGATGGAAATTGAATAGAATAAGATTTCATCATATTAGGAGAAGAGGGATGGGCTACCCCAGGAGGCAGTGGTTTCCTCCACAGTGTGGGTCTTCAAGAAAAGATTTCTGAAGAAATTTCTTGCTCAGCTACAGGTTGGACTAAATTTCTTTTATAGTCTCTGCCCACTCTTGACATTCTGTGATTATAAACAGGGCTCTGAGTCCCAGCAGCTTCCCCCCAACCCCACTGACAAACAGAATGAATCAGCAGAGAGCTTTGAGGCAAAATCCAACTTGAAAGGCATTTGGATGGACATAAAGGTCACATCCTGTCTTTGGACCAGTGCCCATCTGGTCCTCACTGTTGGCTGCTTAGACTATAAGGTGCCTGGGTGTTCAACCAAGACCATTTCACAGTGTGGTACCTGCTGACTGGACTAGGTGTTCTGGGAGGCTTACCCTCTCTTAAAAGCACAGGTGCTAGCCAAGTAAACGCTAACCTTCCAAGGCTAGACTTTGGGTCCTTACAGGGACCTCCTGGTATGGTAGAGTCACACAACTTGGTCTTGACTCTCAGTACAACCCCTCCTTGGCTTGGGATGCCAAGCAATTAATTTCTTTATCTTTTTTTTTAAATTAGATTTTTGATATTTTTTGGTTTTTTTTGTCTTCCATAACCCTTCCCTCTCACAACTATGTCCCTTTTCCTTCCAACTGTCTCTTATAACAAAGAACTTGTTTTAAAATAAAAAAATATAAGGAGAAGAAAAAAATCTAACATTATATGCAGTGTTCTGTTCCGTCTCCCCCAAAGTGTGTAGGTTTGGGTAGGTCTGGGGATCTTCTTATATCTTTAATTTGGGGGCAAGTTTGGTCTGTATAAATTGACTGTTTTGGAGGGGGGAAGGCAGGGTAATTGGCGTTACTTGTCCAAGGTCACACGGCTAGTCAGTGTTAAGTGTCTGAGGCTGGATTTGAACTTGAGTCCTCCTGACTCCAGGGCTGATGCTCTATTCTGTGCCACCCAGCTGCCCCTTAGACGCTTTTATTTTTGGAGGGCAGTTGGGGTTAAGTGACTTGCCCAAGGTCACATGGGTAGTTTTTGTGTTAAGTGTGTGAGGCCAGATTTGAACTCAGGTCCTCCTGGCTTCAGGGCCAGTGCTTCATTCACTGGGCCACCTAGCCTCCCCACCCTTAGATTCTTTATATGGTTGTTATCATTGTGAGGATTGTTTTTTTCTTTCTGCTTCCTTACATGTTGCATCAGTTCATATGAGTCTTTCCATGTTTCTCTGAGTTCTTCATTTTCATGATTTCTTACTGTGTAGTACTATTCCAAGATAGTCATGTGCCACAATTGGTTCAACTTTTTTCTATCAATAAGCATTTATTTTGTTTCCATTTCTTTGATACCACAAACCATACCGCTTTCATATTTTGGTGTTTATGGGAATTTTTTTTTTTGTCAGAGACCTCCATGGGCTGCATATATGCACACATAAAGATAGAAAATTTGATAGATTAGATATCGACATATATGGGTGTATAGATTTAGATATACATATAACTCTATCTGTGTATATCCTGTTTTTCTTTCCCCTTCACTCTCCTAGATTGTAAGCACCTTGAGGTCAGACCCTACTGCATCTCTGTCAAGGAGGGATTGGCAGGGTAGTAATACCAACTAATGATTTTGATATAAGTAAATGAAGCATCGATTCAAAAATTCATAATATTCTTGTATTTAATCCTGCCCCCAAATGTGGGTCTGTCAGCAAACTTGGCACACGGATAAAAAGTGAATTTTAGGATATAAGATAAACACGCTCACTTTGGCCTCTGGTGAATGGAGGATTCAGGCAGTGTATCAGGATATGGCTTAAACTACTTTCCTGGGCCTTAAGAACCCATTTCTCCATCTCAAACTCATTTCTCTCTATTTGGGGGTAGGACAGTGTAGAGAACTGTGTCTCATTTTGTCCCATGTCTCCCCTCGCCCCATACATCTAGTATGGCATCCTACAAGGAGCAAAGTCTTGACCAGTGATTGCTACAGAGAAACTGACCGTCTGCTTTGTTTTACAGAGAGCATACTGTGGCCAGTGCAGCGAAAGGATATGGGGTCTCGGAAGGCAAGGCTACAAGTGTATCAACTGCAAATTACTGGTCCATAAACGTTGTCATATACTTGTACCACTGACCTGCAAAAGGCATATGGTGAGTAAGGATGCTGGGGAGCGGGAGAGCGGGCAGCATTGGGAAGCCCATGGCTCCTGGGTCCGGAGTGTTTCCCGGCTTGGACTCAGGGGAACATTGAGAGAGGCAGGCAGCCTGCTGTCATCTGTATAGTGCTGGGCATTGGAATCCTGCCTTAGACAATTTACTTGGGCAAGTGACTCACCTCTCTGAGACTAGGTTTCATCTTATGGCCTATGGGGATGATAATGGCAACTATCCCAAGAGAAATTTAATCTGCTTTTCCTAATATTCTTTACAATTAAGGAATTTAGGGCCTTTTGGACCATGGGGTTCAAATCCCTAAATGGGTTTTGCCCTCCTCTATGCTGCCTCTCTAGCGGCAGTGATAATGATGGTGGCTGACTTTTTTGTAGGCCTTTCAAGGTTTTATTTCCTGTCTCACGTCATTCTCACCATTACTGGCTGAGAGGTTCTTGTCTTTGTTTTATGGAATAAGAAAAATGAGGTTCAGAATGGTTAAGTTATTTGCGGAGGGTCACCTGGCTGGTGTGTATCTGCAGCAAGGAGCCAAACCCAAGGCTTCCTGGTGCCCCACTGCTTTCAGATTCTGATGCCAGTGGGCATTTCTATATTACTTCACAGTAGTTCACACATCTCAGGTAGAGGCAACAGATTCATGATGTCCAATTTAGAGATGAGAAGACTGAGGCTCAGGAGGGCAGTCACTTTTCTCATGATTGCCCAGAAAAGTCAGCATCAAAGGTGGGATCAGAACTTGGCCTTCCTGCCCTCCTTTTAATAAAAAAGTATGAGAAGAAAAATTACACTGCTTTGCTTCTGTGAATCTGTGGCCTCTTTTGTGGGGAAATTAGGTCGAATTCTTTAGCCTTTCCATCATGGAACAGCTCGTGGCATATGAGTGGAAGGCTGTTATGGTGGTAGGTTATTGGGCCATGGCGACTATCACCACCATTTTTGTTCTCCTCTCTGGTATTAGTCCCATTTTGAAGATAAGGAAAGTGGGGCTCAAGGAGATAAAGTGTCTTATTGGCTTTAAGTCATCGAGAAGTCCTCCATTCAAATTCTGCTTCTGGCATTTACTTATCTGGGTAATTATGATAGTAGTAAAGTCACTCCGTCTCTTCATCCTTGAATTGGACATAATAATTCTGCAGGGCCTATTTCCCACACGATGTACTTCAATGCTCCAGAAAATCCCCATTGTCTTTACTTGGTGAATTGGGGTCTTTTATTAAAAGGCAGCTAAGAATCCAAACAGTTGTTGAAATGACTTTGACTTTTTCTGGGACAAGTGTCAGTGTCCTTAGAGCCAGATGGGACACCATCTCGTCAGACCTCCTCATTTTATGGAGGGGGAAACCGAGGTGCCCAGACAGAAATGGCATGTCCAAGGTTGAGAACCATGCAAGTGACCCAGCTAGATTTCCAGCCTATCACATTCACTCTAGATCCAGACTCAAGCTCGTCAGCATCTCAGATTCTTGGCATCACTGTACGTTCCAATAGGCTTTGGAGACATGGTGCCTGTTGCCAACTGGCCCCATTCAAGTGGCATAATAAGAATGAATAAGCAAGATCTTTAATTGAATTTGAATTTCTATCTTCTCCATATGCCTCCTGGGTTTCATTAAAGTACAATTAATGATCAGGAGAAGAGTTAGGGTTTGGTTTGTTTTTAATTTGTTTTTGATGTCGTACCATGAAGACACCAGAAGGAGCTGGGGAGGGAATAAAAACTGAGTCAAAGTGTGTAGAAGGGGCCATGCCTCCTACTCCTCTTCCTTTTTGGGTCAGGAGGGGGCGGGGATGTTGTCTGCAGTAAGTAACTTGCCCAGTGGCACCTAGCTAGTAAGTATCTGAGGCTGGATTTGAACTCAGGTCCTCCTGACTCCAAGGCCAGTGCACTTCTAATGGACTGTTAGGTCCATGCTTCTCTGGAGGTCTTGGAGATCATCATAATGTTGGACATTTTGATTTCCAGTTCCCAAAGTGCTTTACATACATTGTCTCATGAGAGCTTCACTTCTGCTCTTAGAGAAAGATGGCATTATATCCATTTTCTAGATTAGGACGTGACCAGCTTAGAAGTGTCAGAGGTAAGATTCGAAACTAGACCTTTCTGACTCCAGGTTGCTCTTTCTAACCATTGCACCTTGTTGATATGAGAAAAGAAAGGAGTTCACATTGCAGAAGAAAGATTTGGCAACCCAAGAATGCTGACTCAGGAGTCTGAGGTCTGGGTTAACATTCTATCCCTGATACTTACTACCTCTGTGACCTCGGGCAAGTTACCCGACTTGGTTTGACCTGTTCCCTCTTGGATAAAATGAGTGAGTTAGCCTAGAGGTCTCCTGAGGCTCCTTCCATCTCTATGTCTGTGAAACAATGGTAACTTTATGACTTTGGTCAAATCACGCCATCTTCTTTGGCCTGAGTAAAATGATGATGTTTGCATTCAGTGGCCTTTGAGGTTCCTTGCAGGTCTAGATCCTTGAGGCAGTCATACTCCTGAATTTCACCTGACTCGATCTACCTCAGTGTTTTAGGCTTTCTTTGGGCGGGTGGATTCATGGGGTCTGGAGGGATGAAGAGCGGTTGTCCAGTGTGTAGGAGGGAGCATGGGCTCTGGGACTTGGTTCCATGTTCTTCGTGAGGAAGAGAATAAACTTGGCTTCTTTTTTTTTTTTTTAAGCAGTTGGGGTTAAGTAACTTGCTCAAGGTTACATGGCCAGTCATTATTTATGTGTGGGTGCTCATTTTCTGAAGCCGGAACCGATCCCGGGTCCTCCCAACTCCGGGCCAGTTCTCTTACTCACTGCACCACCTACCCTCCCCTTAAACTTGGCTTCTTATTCATGTGATGAGTTTTTGAGGCTCTTACTCCATGCCTGGGTTTTTAGGCCCTGAGGCAGGGGGTAGGAAGCCTCTCCCCTGGTAGAAGTCAGCTTAGATGTGGTGGCCAGTCACACCCTTATAGACCATAACCTGAGAGTTGGCAGAGACTTTAGAGAGATGGAATCAAAGCATGATAAAATGGAGTCACTCAAGGTCATCCTGTAGATGTCCTCTGCCTGGATGCTTCTCTCCTTCTTTCCTTGCTCTGCCTCGTAGCCCCTGGAGGGTGTAAGGAGATTGGGCCAGTTGGCCCCTCATCTGTCTGGGGACGGGTGGAGGAACAATGGAGAAGGTCACAGAGCTGGAGTTAAAATCTCCAGGCTTTCCTGCATCTAAGCTTGGGGAGGGCAGAGCCAGCTTACATTAGTTGATGATAATGATGAATCATTTTGATGTTATTTGTTTTTGCCAGGATTCGGTGATGCCTTCCCAAGAACCTCAATTAGATGATAAAAATGATGAAGTCGACCTTCCCTCCGAAGAAACTGATGGACGTAGGTATCTTCCCCCCCTTCTCTGAAACCGGCCCATATTCTGTTGGGCCTTGGCACAGGTTGATACCATGGGTGCATCCTTTCTCCCCTAAAATAAGTTCTTTCTGGATCCTATCTGCTCACCTGGACCCAGGAAAGAGGTGAATTTGTTTTCATTGTAGAGAGGAATGACTTCTTTGGGTTTGTGTGTTGGAGACCAGATGTTAGTTACGACTGTCTTGTCTGGAACTTCTGGAAAAAAAAAAACCACGAAGAAAGGAATCAGGTTTTGGATTCCGTCCTGTTGCCCTTTCTCTGGGCAGGGAGTCAGAGGGAGCATTATATGAAAGCCAGAGATGGTTCTAATACCTAGGAGAGAGCCACTACTTAGAGACAGGCATCCATGAACTCTAGCTACCACCCACTGCCTCCCTGTCTCAGGTTGCAGCCCTATCCCTGATACTTGCCCCAAAATCTTCCCTATGCCTTTTTAATGGAGTGTGTTAGCATATCTTAGGTTCATCTACCAGGTAGTCAGTCTGGGGGCTTCACTTTGAATTTTAAGTGTTCTCTTTGCAAAGCCACCAGCTCTTAATTGGTTGAAGGCCCCAAGTCAAGATGTAAGACTTAAGGGGTCTGTTAGAACATTAATCTTAAGGCCAGGTGTCCTTACCAGTTTCCATCAAGTGTTGAAACAACTGTCCTTCTTTCTTTATTTTCTTTATTAGTTGCTTATATTCCCTCAACCCGGAAACATGACAGCCTTAAAGATGATTCTGAGGTGAGTCGATTTTTTAAAAATCTCATTACTATTTCCTTAAAAAAAATTTTTTTTTTTTTGCAAACACTAGTTCATGAATAGCTTTAATGTTTTATGCGTGTGGTCTTGTGAGCCACTTGGCTATGCTGTATATGTCTATCCTCTTGTCTCACTGTTTCTAAATATTTTAATTTTTTAAAATTTGAAGTTTTCAGAATTTTTTGAAGTTTTAAATTTTTTAATCACCTAATTTTCCCCTGTATCTCTCCCTCTGCCCAGCTTTCTCATATAACTATATCTTAAGATTTATGAATTCAGATTTTTGCCCTTTTCCTTTCTTGAACTTCCTGTTACCATGCTGTCTCTCCTTGAGTGCCAGCTCTACCTCCTCCTACCTCTGGCAGGATGCAGGAGGACTTGGCCTGCCACATCTGAGCCAGCACAGACTGTGGTCCAGATCCCCTTCTTGACAAAGAATTAGCCTGCCCAGGCTGGGCCTCACTCCTATTTCTCAAGGACAGACCTGTGGGCTTGGATGGAGAGGGGAGGATGAGCTGACAGCTGGTGCTTGGCATGGCCACCATGTGACACATGCCCCCAAAAGCACCAGATGCTGGCCTGCCCATTCTCTGCTGAGTCTGACTTTCACAGTCCTTTCTCCTGTGGTATCTATCACCACAAAATGCCTTGAATCTAGAGGCCAGTCTGACCTGCCTTTGGAGTTCCTAATAAAGCTGGAGGGGGCCTTAGAGATCTCTCGTTTTCCTATCAAGAAAACTGAGGCTTAAAGTACACATGGGTATAATTACCCAGGGTTCTACTGTAGCTCTAGAACAGAAGGGAGTTTGTTATTTAGTCATTTCAGTCTTGTCTGACCCTTCTTGACCCAGATCTTGGCAAAGATCCTGGAGTGGTTCCCCATTCTGTTCTTCAGCTCATTTTATAGATGAGGAAACTGAGACAAATAGGGTAAATTGACTTACCCAGGGTCACACAGCTAGTAAGTGTCTGAGGTCAGATTTGAACTCCAGTCTTCCTGACCCTATGCCTGGTCCTTTATGCACTATGGCACCAGCAACCCAAGGATGGACCTTAGAGTCCAGCTAATTCAACTTCTTGTTTTACTGATAAGGAAATTGAGAGAAACTGATCTCCTTAGGATCCCACATAGGATTCTAGAGTGAAAGGGGCTTCAGAAGTCAATGTTAACCCTCCTCATTTCACAGATGAGGGTATAAGAAGCCCCAAGACATCCAGTGATCTGCCCAAGATTTCACAGGGAATCTGTGTTGGAGGCGGGATTTCAACCCAGAACCCCTGACAACACACATAGGGCCCTTTTCAGTGCCTTTTGCTGCCTTGTGGTGACCGTTTCTACCCTCTCTGCAAACATTCCCATTAGGAATGGGGGGGTGGGGATGGGGTATCTCATCCCTTCTTGAGGGATTGGCACATTGTTTATTCTGGTTTCTTTTTAAAATTTTGATGGCCATAAAATGTTCATTTATGAACACATCCTTCCCATATCCCTCCTTTTATATCTGCTGGGCTGCCCCCAGGCCATTCCCCACTCTCTGGGCTGACAGTGGGACTGAGTCACCGTTGATCTTGCCCGCCTTGGAATTTGACCAATGCACAATGCACCCTCAGTTCTCTTGAACCCTTGGGAAAAGCAGAAGCACAATGACTAAAATGGGTATTTTGGGGGCTTCTTTCTCTCTTTAGGCCTCCCCTAAAAGAGCTTGGCAAACAACCTCACTTATACACTAACTCCTCTGAACAATCCCCTTCTTTCAGGAGTTCAGGCTCTTAGGTTTCGAGCTGGGTGGGACCTTTGAGGTCATTGAGTCTGACCCCCTTTTCTTTGCAAAGGAGGAAACTGAGGCCCGGAGAGCTCAATCAGTTTTCATGGCTCATAAAGGGCTCCCAGTTTTGTATAATATCGCAGCTTCTCTCTTTTCCCCACTAAAAATAGCTGCATTTTTAATAATGTACTGGGATGCTAGCTCTTGATTAGAGGGCTTTGGTTGCTCATAACACTTAGCTGGGGTTACAGACACAAGTTAGTTAATCCTTCCAGAAAAGACTGAGCAAAACCCAGTAGACTTTGGTGGCAAAGCTCAAAAACAAGGACCAAGCTTCAGAGTCCCTGTCCCTTGGCCTCCCTGGCACACACACATCCTTCATCCCTGGGATTAAGTGAGTCAGCCAACAGGGCTGGTGCCTCTGCCCAAGAAGGTCATGGTATGTCCATTCCTCTCCATGTAATATCCAAAGAAAGAAACTTCATCCTTTGGGTGCTGGGTGTGCTCATTAATTTGGAATCTTTTCTCAGGAGTTGTGCACTCTTAAAAACTCCTTCTGCTTTCTAGCTAAATGAGTGGAGATGCCGTAATAGAAATAGAATGGAAAGTGAGAGTGGAGATAGAATGGAAGGAAGGGAAACTCCTTGAGAGCAGGCCTGGTTTCATTTTTTTTTTTTTAAAGCAATTGGGGTTAAGTACCTTGCTCAAGGTTACACGGCTAGTCATTATTTATGTGTGGGTGTTCATTTTCTGAGGCCGGATCTGATCTCGGGTCATCCCAACTCCAAGGCCGGCGCTCTTACTCACTGCGCCACCTAGCCGCCCCTTTAGGGCAATTGGGGTTAAGTAACTTGCCCAAGGTTACACGGCTAGGTTTTTGTTTGTGTGGATTAAGTGTCGGAGGCCGGCTCCGAACTCAGGTCCTTCTGACTCCAGGGCTGCTGGTTTCATTTTTTGTCCTTTTATCTCCAAGCGCAATTTCTTGTTCCTAATAAGCACTTAATAAATGCTCATTGGTGAACAAGTACACAGATCTATCCCTGATCCCTCCCTCCTTCTCAGGAAACAGAGACTGTTTCATTTTTGTCTGAGGATCCAAAGCACCTGGCCAGTGCCATAGTGGGCACTTTATGAATGCTCACTGATAGAGAGTAGTACTGAGGGCCAGTATGTCTTTAAAAATTTTCATGGAATTGAATGGTCTGTATTCGCACCTGAGACTTCAGCATGGACATATGTTCATAGTTGGAGTCAACTAGAAAACTAGGTTCAAATCCCATCTTTAGACACTTCATAGCTGTATGGCGAGCACACCCAGCAGCCAAAGGAAGACGTTTCTTTGGATATTACATGGAGAGGAATGGACATACCATGACCTTCTTGGGCAGAGGCACCAGCCCTGTTGGCTGACTCACTTAATCCCAGGGATGAAGGATGTGTGTGTGCCAGGGAGGCCAAGGGACGGGGATTCTGGAGTTTGGTCCTTGTTTTTGAAAAGTCTACTGGCTTTTGCTCAGTCTTCCCTGAGAGAATTAATGAACTTGTGTCTATAACCCCAGCTAAGTGTTATGAGCAGCCAAAGCCCTCTGTGCCTCAGTTTCCTCATCTGTAAAGTGATGGATTGTATATTAATGCCTCTAAGTCCTCTTCTATATGATCAATTAAGCTCTCAGCCCTCTTGGCAGTTTTCTAATTAATTCTATGGTCCTGGCTGGGGTGCGAGGATTAAAAACTGGTAAGGCCAGACTCCAAATCCTGCCTCCTTCTTTTACCAGTGTGACCCTGCACCAGTCCTTTCTAAGCCTCAGCTGGCTCTTGAGGGCTTATGTACTAAGTCAGAAACAGATTGGTTGATGGAGTGCTAGCCTCATGCTGACACCATGGCTCAGAGCATTCCTCTCTCTGCCTGGAGAGTTGCTGGGTCTTTGAGAGTTGCTGGGTCTCTGCCTTCCTTTGGGGATGTGGGACATGGGAGAGGAAATGCAGATGAGGGGTAGTTGAGTATTCCCTCCAGAGCGTGGATGGTGTTGTGTCCTCTCATGGCTGTTGAGAAGCAAAGCATCTTGTTGTGAAAAATGTTCTCTGGTCGAGTTCTCAGAACCTGCCATTTCTTCCCTGTTTTTGTTTTGTTTTTAGGACATTAAGCCAGTTATTGATGGAATGGACGGAATTAAAATATCTCAGGGGCTCGGGCTGCAGGACTTCGATTTAATCAGAGTTATTGGACGGGGAAGTTATGCCAAAGTTCTTTTAGTACGGTTGAAAAAGAATGACCAGATTTATGCCATGAAGGTAGTCAAAAAGGAGTTGGTCCACGATGATGAAGTAAGTAACTTTTTGGGTTAAAAAAAATGAGAAATCGGGTCTGGGAAGGGGAAGAGGCCATGACGTGATTTAGCCACCAGAGGGCAGGTATTCTAAATCTAGTGTGTTGTGGACTTTAGAAACTTGTGAGAGGCTGGCAGCCTAGCTGGGTAATGAAAGCACTGAACCTGGAGTCAGGTACAGTGTGAATGCAGCCTGAAAAATGTGCTGACCAAGGGCCTGCTGGTACAGCTTTGTGTGCTTAGCTACCTGTCTGGGAGAGGTGTGTGTGTGTGTGTGTGTGTGTGTGTGTGTGTGTGTGTGTGTGTGTGTGTGTGTGTGTGTGTGTGTGTGTGTGTGTCCTGGCTGCTGAGAACATGGACTTGACTTATGGCATAATGGATAGGTCACCAACTGGGCTCCAAGTCCCAGCTCTGTTAACATCCTGGTTTTGTGACTTTGGCCAAGTCTCTTAAGCTCTTAGAGTGGCAGAGAATGGGCCAGTCTGCATTGCTTGAGGGAGTTTTCTTACCTGGGAGCTACATATAATCAATAAAATTACAGATCCATTCTCGGTCCCTAATCTCTGGCACATAGTAGGTGCTAAATAAATGTTTGTATGATCTCAGACCTGTGGGGTGGAGGGGGGAGTCTAAATCTGGTCACTGCTGACACTGTGTCAATGGGACAGCAATAGCTTGGAATGTCAGCTTCATGAGTGCCGAGAGAAGTGGGAGTCGCGGAGCAGAGGCTGTTATTGGTATGTGCCCATGATTTCTGCAGTGTGGATGTCCCACCAACTTCTGCAGATCACAGCCCCTCGCATATGATGTTCATTCACTCCCCATAGAGAGCCCCCAGTGGGACCCAACTCCTGTACTGTCGGTCTTCTTCTCAATCTTCTGACACTCCGAGGGTGTCCTCCCATGGCCATTGCATGACCAGTCTGGCAGTTATTAGCTGCCTTATTGGTGTTGAGTACCTTGTCCATAATCCTAGGGTCATAGGAACTCAGTCAAGTCAGTGACTAGGCATTTATGAAGCACCATGTGCAAGCACAGTGTTGAGTGCTGGGGGTCCAAAGAAAGGTAAAAATGGTAGTCCCTGCCCTCAAGGAGCTCACAATCTAACAGGGGAGACAACATTCGAACAATGATCTGGAATGAAGCAGGAGACAGAGAGGTAATCCACAGAGATCATCTCTCACCCCCAAAGCTGACATTCTCTCTGTGCCATCACCCTGCTAGGAAGAAAGTGTAGAGAGACTTTTGTTCTGATTCATTGTGGTGGAGCAAGTCCCAACCCCAGGGTTCTCTAGTCCATTTGTGGACCCTTCCTCCATTTCCAGGAG
Organism: Gymnobelideus leadbeateri; assembly: GCA_011680675.1. Classification (NCBI taxonomy): domain Eukaryota; kingdom Metazoa; phylum Chordata; class Mammalia; order Diprotodontia; family Petauridae; genus Gymnobelideus; species Gymnobelideus leadbeateri. The sequence goes on from WOXC01001050.1 coordinate 383,800, forward strand.
TCATTTTTGGTGAGAACAGTAGGAGGTAATATAACTTGCCCAGAACATCACGGCTCATCTCTCTGTCCATGGTAGCAATCAAACCCAGGTCTTTCTGCCTCTCATAGAATGACTCTTCCAAGGATGCATGGCAGGGAAGGTCTGGGTCATTGGGGTATGTTATGGTTGACTTTCCCAGGATTGTAGACGGGTTGGGATCTTGAATTGGACCCTGCTTCCTCTTCGTTGCCTTTGCCAAATCCATTTTCACCCCTACTCCTCCCAGTGCTTGGCACATAGTAGGCACTTAAGGAATACTTGTCCTTTTTTCCGTCCCTACTCTGAGATACCAGATATCGCCCAATAATCTTGGAACTCCTGTGCCAGTTCCACAAAACTCTGGGTTTTTTTCCACCTGTTGGAAGGAATGCTGGGTTTTCTACTCTCAGTATCATGCATCTCAAAGACCAGTAAAACTCATTGTGATCAGTCTGTTGACTCATTGGCGACAACCCATTGGCTTCTTGAGTTCTCTTTCCTTATCACCCCAATATTAACAAAAATCACCAGAGCTGAGATTTCTATTCAGATATTCTAATGAGGAAGGCACAGTTTCTCCAGCATGAAGGATGCTTATCACAATCTGTCCGTGTTTACCTGTCTTTGTGACTCCAGTGAATATCCTTTGGTGGTTTTGCCAAAGGGAGTCCATCTCATGCTTGGAAACTCCCTCAGTTTTACCTGCTATCACAGAGATGCCAAAGGAATGTAAGCCTGTCCATTTGTTCTCTCTCATCCAGAAACTATTCCCCCCTTCTTCTGATATGACATCCTTGACTCAGTTTCTGCTCAGTAATTCCTCATTTGTAATGGACTCATTCACATCCTCCTTGAGTGATTTCTCCACCTGACTTTTATAGAGGGTTTTGTTGGTTCTAAAGGGTATAATCTACATTATGGTATCTTAGCCACACATGCAGATTCTGAAAGGGGGGTGGTGTGAACTGCCAGTATCCTTTTCTCTGTTGTACAAATGAGGACAGTGAGACCCAGAGAAGGTCACCTAGCCTTGTTGTAGTGCTAGTGCTGGTAGACATAGCCATAGGGATAGTTAATATTAGTACTAATAGTAGTTAATAGTAGTAGTGAGAGGAGAAAGAATGAGAGGAGGAGGAGGAGGAGGAGGAGGAGATAGTGGTGGTAGCAGTAGTAGTAGTGGTAGTAGTAGTTAGGAGGAGGAGTTGGTAGTTGTAATAGAAGGAGGAAAGTTAGTAGTAATGGTGGTATTGTTACTAATAGCAGTTAGTAGTAGTAGTGAAAGGTAGAGTGGGAGGAGATAGTAGTAGTACCAGTAGTAGTTAGAAGGACTTAATTGGAGGGAGAGGGGGAGGAAGAGTTAGTTGTAGTAAAAGTAGTTAGTTGTAGTAAAAGTTAGTAGCAATAAAAGTTGGGTGGGAGGAGGAAGAGTTAATAATAATAGGGATAGTTAGTAGTAATAATAGGGCTAGTAGTAAGGGCAGGAGGAAGAATGGGAGGATGGTTATGAAAGGAGGCAGAATGGGAGGGGGAAGAGTTAGTAGTAATAGTAATGGTAGGTAGTAGCCCTAGTAGTAGTTAGTGGTAGTAGTAATTGTAGTAGTACTATTATTAGGAGGACAAAGAGGAGTTAGCAGTGGTAATGGTAGTAGTAATTAGTAGTTATAGTTGTGGTGGTGGGTAGAGGAGGAGGAATAAGCATTTATATAGCACTTTTTATAATTCTTATCACATTTGATTCTCATAACAACCCTGAAAGGTAGATCCTATCATGATTCACATTTTACTGATGAAGATACTGAGAGAAGCAGAAATTAAGTGACTTTCCCAGGGTCACAAAGGGAGTCTCTGTCTGAGGCTGGATTTGAACTCAGGTCTTCCGTACTCCAGGTCCATCACTGTGTCTACTGTGCTCTCTAGCTATTCTAATAAATGTCTTGTAGAGGTGGTGTTAATAGTCGTAGTTGTAGTACATACCGTTTATACAATGCTTACTCTGTACCAGGCACTTTGCAAATATGATCTCATTTGATCCTTACAACAAACCTGCAAGGTAGGGTTGAAATAGCCTCATTTTACAGATGAGAAAACAGGAAGGCAGAGGTGAAGTGTTTTCCATAGGGTGGCATATCTAGTTAGCGTCTGAGGATGGATTTGAACTCAGGTTTTCTAGACTCTGCCAAGCCCAGCGCTATATGCAGCGTGCTTATTTGCTGACTCTAGTTAGAATGTCTAGTAAATATCCAAAGGGAGAGTTGAGTGTGGTTCTTTGTTAATCCATAGATTGACCCATGTGGGGGTCTCTCCAATGTGCCAACATAAAACAGTCATCTCTTGTGACCTGACTACTCTTGTGTGTTAGTGATTTGTTTTTAGGCAGGGTGGCAGATGTGTGGTTACTTGGCGACCAAGTGTCCATCACTCCATGGGTCAGTGATAATTCTGTGCCCATGCACTCTAAGAATGTAGAGAAAAACAAAAGCAGTGCCCCTGCCCTGGAGGAGCCCCCACTCTTAAGGAGAAGACAGTGTGTGATAAGTATATGTGTACAAGATACATGCAGCGTCAATGGAAGGAAATCTTCAGAGAAGAAATCCGGCTTTGAGGGAGCGTCTTTGGAAGGCTGTTTGGTCCAGCAGAAGAGCACCAGCTATGGAGTCCGAGGACCTCGGCTCAAATCCCTGCCTATGTGGCTTTGAGAAACATTAAGCAGATTAATTCCAACATCCTGGGCCTCAGTTTCCTCATCTGTAAAATGAGGGGGGAGGGGAGGGTTGGACTAGATGGGCTCTGAGATCTCTTCATGATGATGATGATGATGACGATGATGACGATGACGACGATGACGACGATGAAGCCAATAGCTAGCATTTATACAGAACTTTTAGGTTGGCAAAGTGCCTATTGTCCATATTATATCACTAATAAATGAACAATAATCAATTATCAATCAATAATATTACAAGGTTATCTCATTTGATCCTCACAACTGTCCTGGGAGGTAGGTGCTACTATTATCCTATTTTATAGATGAGGAAACTGAGGCAGGCAGAAATGAAGTGACTTGACCAGGGTGGCACAACCGCTCTAGTCTGAGGCTGAATTTCAGCTTGGGTCTTCCTGACTCCGGATCCATTGCTCTTGCTCCCCCTAGTGGCCTCTTGGTGACCTGAACCTCTCATCTTCCCCTTCTCTCTGCCTGCAGGGCTGTGCTGCACAGCCCCAACAAGGAACCTCCCAGCCGCCGCTCAAAGCCTTCTAGGGAGGGGGAGTGCACCACCTCTTAAGGCAGCCCGCTCCACTATGGGACAGCTCTCATCATTAGGCCATTCTTCCTGACATCCAACCCAACTGGGCTTCTAGACCTGCCCTCTGGAGCCAAGCAGAATCAGCCTATGCTCCCTTCCAAGTACCCTTTAATGAGCCGTGTTGTGTCCTGGAGTCTTCTCCTCGCTACACTGACCACCCCTGGTTCCTTCAGCTGGACCGTATATAACATAACCTACAGACCCTTCACCATTTCCTTTTTTTGGTTGCCCACTAGCTTGTTGACATCCTTCCTAAAATATGGTTTCACCCGGTCCCCCAGATGTGGATTCACTCACTGTTGCAGAGTATAGCAGGAATAGAAGGGCCCTGGGGGCTGTTCCTCTTCAGACGTAGCCTCCGCTATATACCCGTGTGGGCTGCAGCGTCCCTCTCAGAGCTTGCAGTCCACAACCTCCCCCCCCCCGATCTTTTTCTGCCCATTCATAATCATAATTATGATTTGCTGAAGCTTTCACATTTTAATCCGACATGCCTTATACATCAGGTAAATCCCTCTTCCTATCTGCCTCTGGAATTTCCATGAGATGCCCCTTTGGGTGCTTTCATCACTGGAGGACAGTTCCCAACTAGATCCTTGATTTCTGCAGATCTGTAGAATCAGGGGCACCATCTGTCCTTGGTCATTGTTCAACCCTGACTTTAACTTGTGGGCTTTGTTTTGACTTATTTGTCATAATTAATTCTCCACAGCTGAGTTTATTTCATCAACTGTTTGAGGTGATAAATGTTTCACCAATGAGCAGAAGTCTGCTTGTCACTGGGGGTGCAAAGCCAAAGTCAAAGCCATGCATCCCCTCTGGGAGCATCCTCTGCCTGGGGAAAGGGGTGCTGTGAGAGGGCTCTTCTCAGTGCTCCTGAGAAGAGCCGGTTCATTGTCTGCTTCCCTGTTAGGTGGTAATCTCCCAGAGGGCAGGCACTGTCTTTTGCCCTTCTTTGAATCCCCAGCACTTAGCACAGGGCCTGGCACACAGTAGGCACTTAATAAATTTTGACTGACTTCAGGATCCGTTGGGCTCTAACTAATGTGCGGCTGGTTCTTTTGCAGGACATCGACTGGGTGCAGACAGAGAAGCATGTGTTTGAACAGGCCTCCAGTAATCCCTTCCTTGTGGGCCTGCACTCCTGCTTCCAGACGACGAGTCGGTAAGCAAGTCCAGGGAGGGTGCTGCTCCCTTCCCTCCCTCACCACAGGTGCTTTGCTCCTTCTATGACAGGGCTGGTGCTGGGTCACCACCATGCTGTGTGCCCTCTACAGAAGCTGTCAGAAGAGAAAAACGGGGGCGGCCACGTGGCATAGAGAATAGAGCACTGGCCTTGGAGTCCGAAGGACCTGAGTTCAAATCCAGCCGCAGACACTTAACTAGCTGTGTAACCTTGGGCAAGTCACTTAACCCCAGTCACCCTACCTTCCCCTCTCCAAAAAGCGGAAAAAAAAATAAAGAGAGAGAGAAGAAAAAAATGATGCTGGTAGTCATTGATTTGTTGAATTATATCATTATTGTTGCTGTTACTATTATTATAGTTAATATTTATAGAGCACCTACTATGTGCTAGGCTGTGTGCTAAGTGCTTTATAATCATGTCCTTATTTTATCCTCACTCCAACCCTGGGGGTTAAATGCTGTCTTTACTTTCCATTACTCCCATTTTACAGATGAAGACATTGAGGCAAACAGGTGAAATGGCTTGCCCAGGGTTACATAGCTAGGAAGAGTTTGAAGCTGAATTTGAACTCAGGTCTTCCTAACTCCAGGCCCAGCACTCAGTGCACTGTAACACCACCTAGCCATCCAGGAAAGTTGGGTTTGGCTTTCCATGGGTCCCCAAGTTAGTAAGCATTTACTAACCATCCGTTGGGTGCCAGACCCTGTGTTAGGCACTGGGGAATCCAGAGAACTGAAAGACAGGTTCTGCCCTCAGGGAGCTTTCTATCTACTTAAGGATAAGATAGGTAATTTTGTTCAGTCGTTTCCATCTTGTCTGACTCTTCATGACTCATTTGAGATTTTCTTGGCAGAGGTACTGGAGTGTTTTTTCCCCCTTTTTCTTTCTCCAGCTCATTTGACAGATGAGGAAACTGAGGCAAAGAGGGTTAGGTGACCTGCCCAGGGTCACACAGCCAGTAAGTGTCTGAGGCTGGATGCATTATTTGTCTCTTGCTAGAGAAGAATAAAATGAACCTAGGAAGGTCAACTTGTTCATTTTGCTGATGGAAATAAATGAAATATATCTCAGGGCAGTAGGTGTGGAGCTGACGTGACCTTCAAGGCCATCTAGGCTAACCACCTTCACTTTGAAGATGACAAAAAGGAGGCCGTCAGGAGGTCAGGTCACCTAGGTAACAGGCAGCAGGGCTGGGATTCACACCTGTCTCCTGGGAGGCCAGGCTCTGTGCTCTTTTGCATTGTGCCCCATTCAATGAACGTCCTCTGATGACTCCTGATCCTTCCTTGACAATTGCCTGATTGGTTTAAGGGATCCTTTTGTGGGTGGTTTGTTCCAGATTGTAAAACCACTCAGTGCATGTATCTGGTGTTCCCTCGGGGTCTTCCTTCAGCTCCCAGGTGTGTAGGGAGTCTGTGGTGAGCTGTTTGACTTTGGAGGGTTTTTGATGGATGGACGTGATCAGTTCCTAGTCTTCATTCTCCATTCTTGTCTGTTCCTACATACTGACTGTTCTTTCTGGTGTGTGTGTGTGTGTGTGTGTGTGTGTGTGTGTGTGTGTGTGTGTGTGTGTGTGTGTGTGTGTGTGTCTGTGTCTGTGTGTGTGTGTCTGTCTGTTCTCTGTCTGCATGCACACCCCACTTAACCATTCCTGACTCCTGTGTCCAGTTCAGCTGCATTAAATAGCCACTACTGGGGTCTGATCCCTGGGCGGAGCTCCAGAAATGCCTGATACCCCCAGCTGTTGGCTGACGCCTAATAATATGTGACTTCTTTTCCCTGGGGTGTCTCTTAGACATGATGTCACTGACCTTCCTAGTGAATAAGCCTATCATTACTCTTAGGGAAAGGGAAGTTTTTATAAAAGGCTAATTCATTGTCAGGAGCCCTGGCTTTGGGATTTGAGGACCCTGGTTAAAATCCTGGCTTTACCATTTGCTCCCTGTGTGACCTGGGGCATGTAGCTGCTGTGTGCCTCAGTTTCTTTCCCAGTTGAATTACTTGACCTAAGGGTCAGATAAGATGCTATATGAAAAGTGCTTTGAAAGCCTTGATGGTGGCATTTCTAGTGCCCTGTTTGTGTTCATAGTAACAGTTATTCTTTTCTTTTCTTTTTTTTTTTTGAGGGGCAATTTGGGTTAAGTGACTTGCCCAAGGTCACACTGTAGTAAGTGTTAAGTGTCTGAGGCTGGATTTGAACTCAGGTCCTCCTGACTCCAGGGCCAGTGCTCTAATCACTGCGCCACCTAACCACCACTGTAACAGTTACTCTTAATCTAACCCTAAAATCCCATGAGATCCTAAAGTCATTCTGAACTGGGAAAATGGATCATAGGCTCAAGTCTGATGGCAGCTCCCAGATCATGTCCAGCCCTCTCAATTTATAGAAAACTGAGGCTCAGAGACTTGCCCAAGGTAACACAGGTAGTTAATGGTGAGGGTGAAATTCCAACCCAGGACTTCTGACTCCAAACCCAATCCAGTGCTTGTGCTGCCCTTGCTTAGGAAGATGAAGAATATTGTCTATTAGCTAACTGACAGCTCAGAATGGCAGCAGCTCAAAGCCCTGAGCAGTCATTAGACTCAGATACCTGAGAAAGGAGAGAGAGAGAAGAAACAGGAGACCAGGGCCATGGCCTCCTGGACCTCAGAGGAGACAGCATGCGCACATCTTGGTGCATGCAGGATACCCAAGGAGTCCCCAAGTCTTTGTGCAGTTTTAAGCTCTTAAAGGGCAGCTAGATTGTATGCTGGATGGTGATCCAGACCTGGACTGAGGGAGATCCGAGTTCAGATCTAGCCCCAGACACTTACTAGCTGTGTGACCCTGGACAAGTCACGTTACCCTGTCTGCCTCAGTTTCCTCATCTGTAAAATGAGCTGGAGAATGCCAAACATTCCAGTGCCTCTGCCAGGAAAACCCCAAATGGGGTCACGACTGAGTCACAGAGAGTTGGACATGACTGAAAAACAACAACAAATAGCTATGACTTCTTGAGACACCCTGTCTAGACAGTAGGTGGGAGTTAACTGGAGAGGGTAAAGCTTTAGCACCTGGGGCACTGGGAGGGCATGCTGGGGCTGAGGGACTGTCATAGCTCTCTCACAGAAGGTGGCATCTGAGCTGAGTCTTAGGTATCAAAAATATGGATTTGACATGAGTCAACAGCTTGAGACAAAGTATAATTAGGTATTAAGTTATGTGTCATAGACGTTAGGGCAGTAGTTTGTTACAGTGGAGCAGGCATTGGAACTGGTGTGAGGAAGTTTGAATCCCAGCTCAGACACTTACTGTGTGGGGCCCTGGACAAGTCATTTAACCTCTCCATGCCTCATTTTACCCATCTGTCAGTGGGAATAATGGAAGCACCTCCATCCCACTCTTGTTGACTTCCCAAGCTTCCTTCAGTGTCCCAGCTTAAAATCCCATTTATTAGAAGAGGTCTTGCCTGATCCCCCTAAGTGCTAATACTTCCCAATCTCTGTTGATTATTGCTTGTTTATATGTACACTTGGGCAGAGCAGACTCCCCAGCAGTGAGACTTTGTTCCAAAGTTTGATGGGCAGCTTCTAAAGGTGGTGAGTTTTCCCCTTATTGGATGGCTTCAGGCAGTGTCTGGAGGACCATCAGTCATGATGCTATAGAATAGATCCTTTTCCAGTTATGAATGAGTGAAAAGGATTTACTAAGTGGTTAATGTAACAGACCAGGGATTATTATGTTTGTGAATATGTTGGACTGAATGGATCATTTCTGGGTCTCTCACATTCTCCCATACAAAGACAAATGAAAGACAGTTCCTGCCCTCAGAGAGCTTACCCCTCCAGCAGAGGCGGAGTGGTTGCCATAGAGGGAACTTTGTGTCTGGGATGTCCCAAGGATGGTGAATGGAGCCACACGCCCTTCTTAATAACAGTGGCAGGGTTGACTTCATTGCTGTTCCTTAATTAGGATGTCAAGACCAGAAGGAGTGAGCAAGGTGATATGTTGTGGTCAGGTGGCCAGTAATGAATGTAATGTGTGAGGTGCTGTGCCCAGTTCTAGGGAGCCTTAGTGGCCTGTACTGGCTGGAAAGTAGAGTGCTTGAATTAGAGAGTAATGGGAAATAGAAAAGCAGGTGGGCTTCAGATTAATATTGGCCTTAAATTCCAAGCCAAGGGTTTCTTACTGTATCTGAGAATGAGTTGGGAGCTTCATTGAGTTCAGGAGTGATGGGGTTAGACTTGTGCCTAGGAAAATCCCTTTGGCATCACTTTGGGGAATTAACTGGAAAGAGGAGAGGAACTGACCCTGGGGAGACCCATTATATGGCCATTTCAATGGTCCAAGTGTGAGTTGATGAGGTCCTGAATCTGGGTGGCAGGGGCAGATGGGAGAAATGTTGTACTTATGGACAGAGAAGGCACACCCTGGTCTCTAGGTCATAACTCTGACCAGCCTGTTGTCTGCACCCCCCTACTAGCTCCTCCTCTTCTCCCCCCCTCCTCCCCCACTGGCTCCTGTCAGTTAATAGCCCTGGGAACAAAGGAGTAACAGAAGCATCCTGCTTTGTTCCCTAGAATCCCTCTAGTCTTAGGAAGAACAGTATCAGAAACCTGAAACAAAGGCCAATTGTGGTGCTGCAGCTATGAATTTTAATTATATGCATTAGCTATATTCTGCGACCCAGGTCTTCAGAATCTGTGTTTTTGACTATTCAGCCAAAGGCCACATTTTGTTGAGTCCTGCTGAGCCTGTGGCCTCCTGCCCATTAGCCAGGTCCTTGAAAAGGCCAGGGCTTCTCTTAGGCATCCCCCAGCCCTGGAACTCCCCATCAGTGTTTAACCCTAGGTCTAAGCTGGGCAGATCTGTCCCTTCCTTTTGTGAATCAGAAACTAAGACAGCATTCTAACTTCCCTACAGCCAGTGCTGGTAACTATGCTCCCAGGAGACCAGCCCACTGAAGAGGGAAGGCTTCTGAAAACACGACTGATTGCCATCAGACTCAATTGGGCCAAGGTGGTCAGTTATGCTCAGGAGTCCCTAATGGTGGCAGCAGCCACCTGCCAAATAAATTAGTGAGTAAAATATTTGGGGACTCGCCAAGCAACTAAAAGTTGGAGGAGACCTCTGCTGTCTGGTCTAGCTCTCTGTCCCACTGCCCATAGATAGGCTTTATAACATCAAAAGTAGAATCAATTCATTGGTCAGCAAACATTTATTAAGCACCTACTATATGCCCGGCATCATGCTAAGTACTGGAGATACAAAGAAGGGTACAAACAGGGAGGTTGTATAGATTATAAGGGAGCTTACAGTCTATTAGGGGGAAATAACATTCAATCAGCTAAACATGTAAATGGGTGGTGATATCAGGGGGAAGGCACTAGCAATGGGGGAGGATCAGGAAAGATCTCCTTTAGAAGGTGGGATTTGAACTGAGTCTCAGAGGATGGTGGGAAGGCCAGGAAATAAAGGTGAAGGAGGTATAGGGTCTGGCACCAAGGTGGCATTCTAGGCATGCCCATGCAAAGGTATGGAGGTGTAGTACTGCATGCTAGAAATGCCAGGGAGGCCAGTATGGTGGAATCACTGGATAAGCAAAGGGGGCAGTAAGATGGAAGAAGACTGGAGAGCTCTCATTGTTCGTTATTTTTTCCCGGAGTCAGGCCTAAGAATCTAGTGTTCTGCTTACTTGAAAGGCCATCTGACCCCGCAGCCAGTGCTTCCTCTACTATACCAACATGGCAGAGGGACCTGGAGGGACCTGGAGGCCCTTTCCAGCCCTGAGATTCTCTGACTCTGGGATTCTGAGCTGGTCACTTAAGTAAAGTAGGATTGTGACCTGGGGAAAGGTAAATGGAGGAACTTCCATGAAGCATTTGGCCTTATGCTTTGGGCATTCTTTGCCATTGTTTGGGTTGGTCCTCAAGGACTGGTAAACATCCCTATGTGTTCTATCTAATTCTTCCTTGACTTTTCTGCTTGGGTCCCACAGTGAACTTGGAGCACCTATGTGTTTGACATGAGCCTGTCAATGATCAATACTATAAATAAAGCATTATAACCTCACTGCAGACTCAGGTCATAGCAGGAAATAGCCCAAGGGATAGAATTCTAGAGTCCACGCTATTCACTGTGATCCTTTGATCCCCATACTGGCAATGTACTTACAGTTTAGCAGGGGAGACAAGATGTATAAGCATATTCAGTATCAAGATAAAGTCACTAAAATACAAATCAATATGAAATAGAGAGGATCTAGTCAGGTACCTCTGCAGTCCCTTCCACCTGTTTGACTCCATCATACATTGACCTCATGAAGGGGATGGGGCCTTGAACAGTAAGACCTATTTACTAGACAGTTAGTGAGATAATAACAAATAAAAATGATGAAAGGAGACGATATTTATAAAATCACTTAGTTTGTTGCCAGGCACGTAGTAGGCATGGTGGCGTAAATGCTTATTCTCTTCATTTCCCAGTGAGGAAACCCTCCTTGACTTTTACTAAGTCAGAGGGAATAAGAAGAGGCATGGTTTAGATTAGGAGAGGGAGGAACTATCAAAGACCAGAATTGGGAGGGTTGTTGTGTACAGACAAGATCAGTGTCTTGGTTAGTTTTTCTGAGCTGCACCACCTAACTGCCTGTTCTATTTTTTGGAGAATACTATTCTTCTGAGTCAGTTGATGTCATGGTCCATTTTAAGAACAAAGGACAAAACACACACACACACACACACACACACACACACACACACACGCACGCACGCACACACACTTTGTCAGTGAAGATATGGACCAGAGTGGGGACTTTGAAAAAGGAAAGCAATAGGAGAGTTTTATCAGAAGGAACAATGACCATGTCTTAGCCATGCCAAGTCAGTCCAACAAGCATTTATTAAGGACCTACTGTGTGCAAGGGGAGGAGCAGCAATGTGCTGACTTCAGCAACAGCTGTGTCTACTGGTCAGCTCACTTTCCCTCTCAATAGCCCAGTAGGCCCACTAAGACTTACTTAGCAGGCACTAATTTCCATTGGTAGAAGAAGTCTGGAGATGGAGGGTCTCATAAGGAATAGCCAGATGTCCAGTTAAGCTGCTCATACAGTGAAGAAGGAGATGAATGTGGAATAAGACTAGATGACAAACAGTTCTTGCCCTTAGGAAGGTTACATTCTACTGGGAGGATGGATGCCTGACTGAATGTGGGATCCAGAGAAGAGCACTGGGTGCCTAGGAAAAAAGCAAGGAAGTTTATGTCTTTGGTGACTGAAAATGATGGGGTTGGACAAGATAGCCACTAACCTCCCTTCTGGCTCTAGGTCCAGAATCCTATAATCTCGGGACAGTGGTGGTGGACTGTAGGTGTGGAATGGGGCATGTGTAACTGCTTCTTGGTTACAAGGGAGGGGTCTATGCATAAGGGAGTCTTTGGGAATCTGTGGTGCAGGGGGAAAAGAGCATTAATAAAGCTAAAAAAAAAAGATTCAAAGGGTACATTTCAATTTCAAATTTATAAGTGAATTTGTCATTGTCAGAATTTTTAAAATTCCAGTTTAGAGAGAATGAGTTTTAAATGACAATTAGCTGCATGCAACCATTTCATTCTTCACTCACCTGCCAGATGGTGACAGATCAAATGGCCTGTTCTCACCCACCTTGCATCTACATTGCCTAAAATGGTGAAAATTCAGTTCAAAAGCATAGGAAGAAATTTAGTCAGACCAGCTCTAATGAGCTAGGGGCAGCTAGGCGGTACAGTGAATAGAGCTCTGGGGCTGGAGTCAGGAAGACCTGATTCCAAATCTGGTTTCAGATACGTACTAGCTATGTGACCCTGGGTAAGTCACTTAGCTTCTCCATGGCAACTCTCCAAGACTGTAAATTTCAGGACAGGTGCTGAACTGCATTGAAAGAAGGAGTTCTCTCACTGGGAAATTCTTACACTGATGAAATCTCGGGTGTGGACCAAAAACCACAAACTCTTCCATTGCAGTCTTATTCTTATGTATTCTTCTCTTTGTCATGCCAAAGTGATTGTGGGTCTCAAAGTCTGTGCCCATGGATGGAGAATTCTTGGGGGACTGACCAAGTTGGAAAGGCTTTGAGTCACCAAGAACCCACAAGGATGTATGTAGGCAGGCTTCTGAAATCAAGTTGGCCACAGCAGAAGAGGCCACAGAAGAAGTTCTACATGTGTGGAGGGAACACTTACCTAGAAATCATGCCTCCTTGAAGTATTGTGGGTATCTGGATGAACATGAGAAAGTCCATGCAGCATCACCATTCCCAAGCCATCTTCCAAGAGAAGTACTAGGCGGTGATACCCTCCCCAGATAGGAGAGGCATTATCTCTGTTCTCGGGCTGGATGAATGCCTTTCTAACTGATTTAGTCTGGACTGGCTCATTACTTTGTTCTCCCTGGATTTTCTCCCTCCATGCCTTTGCAAGGTGGTCTTCTGTGTCTCTTCCACCTGATAGAATCTCTAGCTTCCTTCAAAGCACAGCTTGGGGGCTGCCTCTCATGACTTTTCATGACCCCCTCTCAGTCTTGGAATTATTTTGCAATTCTTGGTAGTGTGGAAGGCAGGGGTGTGTTGTGTCTTTGTATCTCCAGCACCGAGGACAGCTCCTGGCACATTTTTTTGGGCACACCATACGTGTTTGTTGGTATTGAATTGTTAAACTAAAACCATTTTTAAAATGTGCTTACTTAGGGAGTCTGCCTCTTAAAGTGAAATCCATGTGCCTTACTGCTATGAAAACTGTTGACTGTTCTTTTTGTAATAGGGATGGCCCCGAGAACAGTTGGACCACAACCCGCCCTCCTGGGTTGGAAAAACAACCCTCCATCCCTCTCTAACCTCACTTTCTCTGCTAAAGAAAGAGCTCACATTTTCCTAGCTGAGAGGTAGAATTGATGATGGATCAAGCTTCCTTTCCCTGGCATGGGAATCTGCCAGGTTTTCTGCCTGTTCAAAGCAGATCACCATCCTTTACGATGAGGAAAGGAGAGACCATCACATCCATCAGTCTTGTTTTTCCCCCTCCCAGGGACTTTTCCTTCCTGACCTTGGTGAGGCTGAATTAGCCTTGTCAGTAACTTAACGATTCTCTTTGGCTGGGTCACATTTCATTTCCAATTCTCAGGAATATTGTTGTTCCTGTTCTTGATAACTCTCAGATCGAGGTATTTCTCAGACTTTTTTTGCGTATCTTTCTTGACCACTCTCCACATCCATCCCCTTTTCCATGGTGATGGCTGTTCTCTGTTTCTGAAAGCAGTTTGGGAAATAATTGGCCTGTTAGGTCTGTCTCCTTTCGCAAATGTCTTGTTTATTTATTTATCTGTGTATTCTCCAATAGAAGGTAAACTCCTTGGGGGGAAGGACTGTTTTTGTTTGTCTTGTATCACCACATTGGCATCAGGTCCTATGCCCACAGTAGGCACCTTGTTGTCTTGAATTGACTGGTAGCTGGTCTTAGGCCAGTGTTAAGTTAACCTGTCCCTGGGGATATGAGGCTCTGCCAAGGGCAAAGTGTCAACTCTTTATAGATCTCAAATACCTTTCCCTTGGGAGAAGAACCTCAAGCCAACCCTAGAGTACTAGGGAGGAGTTGGGAGGACTTTCTACCATCACTCCTTAGTCAATAAGCATTTAATAGGCACCTTCAGTGTTCAGGCACTAGGCTAAGGGCAAAGCGATATAGAGAAGGGCAAAAGAGAAGTTTACAGTCTAAGGGTCTGGTAAAAGGAGTCTGCTCCTTCTTTCATTAATCCTTTTAAGTGGTATTGGGGCATGGGTCTGTACCCTTCTAAGCTGCTTTTAAAAGTGTGCATTTATGTTGTTGTATTAGGGATGGCTGGGTAGTACAGTGCACAGAGAACCCGGGCCTGGAGTCAGGAAGACTCATCTTCCTGAGTTCAAATCCAGACTCAGACATTTCCTAGCTGTGTGACCCTGGGCAAGTCACTTAACTCCCCTTTGCCTCAGTTCCTTGTCTATAAAATGAGGATAATAAAAGTGCCTACGTCCCAGGGTTGTGGTGAGGATCAAATGAGATAATATTTGTAGAGAGCCTGGCACATAGTAGGCTCTCTATAAATGTTCGTTACTGTTATTATCTGTGATCAGGTTGTTTTCCTCTGCTAGAATGGAAACTCTGGTGGCAGTACTAGGATGCTGCAGAGGCTCAGAGTTCCCTGGGGCCTTCCAGCTTTGGGAATCCCTGTTAGAGTAAGTGGGTGAGCTCTTCTTGGACCTTGTACATTCAAAAACCTTGTTCACCAGCCCTGATGCTGAATGACTTGGAACTGTTTCAGCAAATTAAATCCACATTCAAGGGGCAGAGATTTCTATCTTCTGATTTCTAGGATGTCCTCATTTAGTGTTCCCCAGTTTTTTCATTGAGAATATTTGAGTGCAGACCTAGCTTGATAGGAGACCCCATGGAGACCCAAAAGGCCCTTGAACTAAAGGCAAATGCTCTTGGTGCCTGGGAGGAATGCATGCTTCTGCAACCCCTCCTCCTTCCTATAGAATACACATGGTGAATGAAGACCCCCAAGATTATGAGCTCAAGTCACAGCCTTCTTTGGAATGGGATCATTCTATTTCATTCAGCCAGGCAAGGATTTATTTAGCACCCATCTTCATGCAGAGACTACAAAGGCAAAATAGGTAATGGTTCCTGCCCTCAGGAAGCTTGTATTCTACCAAGGGCAAGCAACATGTACAAAGAGAAATACAAAGCCACTTTGAAGAGTGTGAAATCACCAACATTCAAGGGGATCAGGAAAGAGATATCCCATTTGGGCCTCAAAGGACACTTATGATTCCAAGAGACAGATGTGAGGAGGGAAGGCGTAATAAACATTGGTGGGAGCTTGTGCAAAGAAAAGGAAAATGGATAGCTGTCTGGAAAATGCAAATAGATCTAAAGAATGTGCAGATAATTTGAAGACAAACAAATGAAAAAATCCCTCATTTACAAAATATTTGGAGCCAATAGTCTCCTTGAAGGAATAAACAGGGGGTCATTTAGGTAACTGCTTCAAACAAAATGGTGCTCATTCAACTCTCTATGTTTTGGTTTGGTTTAAGATTTTTTTTTAAATCTCTTGTTCCTTAATGGTTCGTTTCCCCTTGTCTGTACAAGGTGGCTTATGAAACTTGGCTAAATTATTTTTCTTTGTGGGTCTTTTTCCTCCCCTGCAATTATGGTTTTTCCCTCAGATCTAAGCTGCTGCAGATTGAAGCTTGCCGGAAACACCTGAGTTCCTTCTTCCCTGGGGGAGCTAGCTGCCTGCCAATGATGAGATCTTCTCTCTTTCAGGTTATTCCTTGTCATAGAGTATGTGAATGGAGGGGACCTCATGTTTCATATGCAAAGGCAAAGAAAGCTTCCGGAGGAGCACGCCAGGTATGTTACAGGCAGCGTCCTTTTCCTGGCGTTGTCATTGATGACAATTGGAAAACCAGATGCGCTTTGGATAGAATGCTAATGAAGAACTGTGTTTAATAAATGCCATGTCTCTCCACCTATCTCTCTTTTTTTTCCATTTCCCCCCCTTTTTGGAGGGGGGAAGGCAGGGCAATTGGGGTTAAGTGACATGCTAATTAGTGAGGCCAAATTTGAACTCAGGTCCTCCTACTCCAGGGCTGGTGCTCTATTCACTGAGCCACCTAGCTGCCCCACTGCTTATCTCTTTAAAGTTGGTTCTCCAAGCATTTTACAAATATATCTCTTATTCTCACAATAGCCCTGGGAGCTAGGTGCCATTAGCCCCATCAAAACAATTCCCTCTACCAATCCTAGGCTGCGTCTGTGAGAAGTAATTCACAGATAAGTGAGGGTAGGAAGAAACCTGCTCAGTTTATAGTCTGAGGAGCTGGGTTTAAATCCCTGTTTTTCTATATTCTGTCTGCATCACCTTGGGCAAGTGCTTTCCTCTCTTGACCTCATTTTCTTTCTCTATAAAATGAGAAGGTTATATTGGATTGTCTCCAGCTCTATCATCTGTACAAGTCATTAGTTCTGTTGAACAAATATTCTTGGAGTGTATTTTGTGTCCAGAGCCCAGCACCATTTCCCGAGCTGGGCTGGATTTCTGATGGAAGGAGTTCAGGGTCATCTCCTTGGGGGCTGAGCTCCCTGGAGAGGCTGAGTGATGTCTCTGGCACATCATTCATCTTGACTTAACTTTGCCACCAAGAAGGACCTACGGCAGGTTCAAGCTGTAATGTGGGTTAGTGACCTGGATCTGGCAGGTCAGCTTTGAATTTTTGATGGCAAGAAGAATGGATTAGCAAGGGCTGGACTCAATGCAAGGGAAAAGCCATCAATCTCACCTGGTTATTTTGAGAAAACTTTTTTAAAATTCCTCTATACTGTAAGAGAAATGACATCCGAGCCTCCTCTGCTGCCCCTAGCTCACTCTTAGTTGGCTCTCTCATTTTAGAAGTCAGGAATCTCTCCCGTTGAATTGAATTGTGGCTTGTCACCTCAAGGAGCAATAGGACTTTGATAGCTTTTGGGGTTTGTTTGTTTTTTCTCCCTCCAAGGTTTTATGCTGCTGAAATATGTATTGCTCTGAACTTCCTCCACGAACGGGGAATTATCTACAGAGACTTAAAACTAGATAATGTCCTCTTAGATGCTGAAGGTCACATCAAATTAACAGATTATGGCATGTGCAAGGTAAGTGAACTTGTGAGTCTGGATTTCTGCCTGGCTGGGTCTGCCATATGCCTCTGGGGCAAAGTCTGATTGTGGGCAGCAGGCTGTGTGCACCTCTGTGTGCCCCCTGGTGCCTGCTTCTGCATTTCACTGAGTGCATTTACATCCATGCTTCTGTTTATCTAGGCAGGCTTTCTCCTGTGTGTATCTACCTGTGTGTCTGTTTGCTGCCTCTGGGTTCATCTGTCTGTGTGAGAGTAGATTTGTGTGTATCTGTTTGTCCACCAGTCAGCCTTCATGTGCGTGCATTTGCAAAGGCTTCCACTCCTAGCGCATGCTGGTTTGCCTCTGCCTGGGTCTGCTTCTCTCTCTTGTGATGAGAACTTCATCCTTGAAGGACCAGATATAGTCTCCCTGTCATCCAACTACTGTTTGAAGTCCTTCTGGGAGGGGCCAAGTGACCTACCACCTCCCAAGGCAGCCCACTCCACATTGGGTCAACCCTTTACCATACACAACAATCAAATTAAAAGATATTTTTAAACGACTTCTTATCCTCCAGGAACTGTGCTAAGTATTGAGTATACAAAGAAAGGCAACAAACAGTCCCTCCCCTCATGGAGCTCACAATCTGTTTGAGAAAACAGTATACAAACAGCTGTGTGCAGTATAAATTCAGAAGAGGGAAGGCACTAGAATGAAGTGGGGAGGGGAGAGACTTCTTGTAAAAGGTGGGATTTTAGCTGGGACTTGAAGGAAGTAAGAGAGGAGGAAGGAGAGTGAAAATGCCCAGAGTCAGGAGATTGTCTTGTGTCAGGAACAGGCAGGTGGCCAGTGTCAGTAGATGGTAGAAAACATGGGGAGCAAGTAAGCTGTAAGAAGACTAGGAATGTCAACCATTCCTCTGCCATGTTGTTCTTGTCAAGTCACTTTCTTCAACTCAAGTGTGCAACTTGTGTTTTTCCTCTATTAAATTTCATCTTACTATGTTCTGACCTGTTGTGACCTTTGTAGGTCCTGCCTGTCATCTAGTGTATTAGCTGTCCCTCTTGGCTTCATGTCAGTTAACATAATTTGATGACGCATGCCATCCCTGCCTTTATTTGAGTCTTTGGTAAGAATATGAAACAGCACCAAGCGACACCTAGATCCCTGGGGCACTCCACTGGAGACCTCTTGCCACATTGACCTCAAAGCTAACTACTTTTAATCCCATCATTCATCTACTTCTGAATGTCTGTATGATTGTCTAGCCTATATCGTTCCATCTTTTCCAAAAGAGTAGTAGAAGCAATTTTATCAAAACTGTTGCTGTATCCACAGCATTCCCCTATCTACTAATAATCCTGCCCAACCAAGAACTGTGTGGTTAGATTGACATGACCCATTCTTGATGAAGCCAGGCTGACCTTTCATAATTACTGCTTCCCTTTCTAGGTATTTACCAGCAATTTAAAAAAAATGATCCATGCTCAGGGGCAGCTAGGTGGCACAGTGATTAGAGCACTGGCCCTGGAGTCAGGAGGACCTGAGTTCAAATCTGGCCTCAGACACTTGACAGACTTACTAACTGCGTGACTTTGGACAAGTCACAACCCCAATTGCCCTCCAAAAAGCAAAAAAAAAAAAAAAAGATCCATGCTAGAATTTCCCCAGGCATTGAAGTTAAGTTGCCAGGGTTGATTACAAACTGTGTTGGCTTTCCTTTCCTTCCCTTTCCTTTCCTTCCCTTTCCTTCCCTTCCCCATCCCCATCCCCTTCCCCTTCCCCTTTCCCTTTCCCTTTCCCTTTCCCTTTCCCTTTCCCTTTCCCTTTCCTTTTCCCTTCCCCTTCCCCTTCCCTTCCCTTCCTTTCCATCAGGACATTCGCCTTTTGCCCATATTGTGCTCCCTCTCTTGTTTTTTCCATGATCTAAATATAATCTCCAGCCGTGGCTCAGCCCTCACAGCTCTGCTCTTTCAGCACCAGAAGATCTGGTCTGGGTGAATAAAATTTACCATGGGCAGTGAGGGTCTCTCTGACTATCTCTTCACCTATCTTAGTTATCCGTTCCCTGTTAGTCATTTTTGTTCTGACCTTTCCAGTGTAAAGGTCATTGGCAGAGAAAACAGGAGCAAAATAAGGCTTGAGCAACTTAGCCACCTGCCTTTCTGTTGTCACTTATCACTATTCCATCCACCGAAAGCAGCAGGCCTATCTCTTCTTTGACCCTCCCCTTTTTCCGCCAGTAGAGCTTTTCAGAATGTCCTGAAAGCCTTTTTTTTAAATTGGTGCTTATTTCCCTGAGCAGCCTCAGCTCACTCGTCTTCCTTTACGCCTTTTGTAATTTTCTTCATGCATGTCAGAGTAAACCTTCTTGGCTCTTCCACAGACTCGAGCAAGGAGGAGACCATGCAGTGCTTCTCAGTGATTCCACTCCAACCACCATTTCCTCTGAGCTGGGTTTAGTGACCCTGGATCCAGAGAATCCCCTTGTTGCTTCTTCCACCTTTTGAAGAAGGAAAATAGCTCTCATACAAGTTAAGAAGCAGTTGTTTGTTCTTCTTGAGCAGAGACAGAAAACATTCCAACTCTTGGAACATGAAGTTCCCCCCCCCCCCCGACCTCCAGTTATGAGGCTTCTTTTCAGAAATAATTGCTCTGTTTCTTGAAGACCTCGTAGCTTCTTTTTGTCTAGGTGGTCTGTAGCTCATTCGTGACTAAATCACATCTGGTTTTTCTTCTATTGGTCTCAACCCAAATGCTCTTTCTCCACCATGCTTTCTCTCTCTGGTTCCTAGATTTTGTCACAACCCAAGTGAAGAGTTAGACTTTCTCTATGCATGTTTTTATCTTTACCTGTGTTTTTTTTTAAATAAGGTATATCCACATTTCAGTCCAGATGTGTTCCCCCTGATCAGGTCTCAGATCAGAATAGCTAAGTGTTTTAAATGACTTTTTGGTATCTAGCATTCGTGAAGCACACTAGTGATAATCAGCCAGCAATTTATTTGGTACTAGATAAATGATGAGGTTACATTTTCCAAACCCTGGTTTTAGCAGTCTTGGGATTCCAGTGCATGTGCATGTGTGTCTGTGTTGGCATGAAAGGCAGGGAGGACATCTTAATCCATTGAGGTTTTGTTCACTAATACCCAGAATAATTTGTCCCCACAGGAAGGATTGGGCCCAGGTGACACAACAAGCACTTTCTGTGGGACACCAAATTACATTGCCCCAGAAATCTTACGGGGAGAAGAATACGGTAGGTTGATGCTTGAATGTCCTCAGGTTTTCCTTCTTGTCTTACTGGATCCTGCCAATTGGGGCATCTCAGAATCCTGAGCTGTCAGGGACCTCTGAGGCCATCAGGTGTAACCCTTCCATAAATGAGAATTCCATTCTATACCCTTCTCAGCAAGTGACTGCCTCAGGGCTGACCTCTCTGGCTATGGGGCTTTTAGGTCTCTGTGTTATTAAGTTAGGGGACTCAGGAGAGAGATACAAAGGGTAACTCAAGTCTTCCTAATTCCTGGTCTAGTTCTCTACCTAAAACCCCATAGTGCTTCTTAGGCTCTTTCTTCCCCAGTAACCAGCACATGGAAGATCTAGCCCATCCTTCTCATGAACACCTATTTTTTGGTCATGAATAGCTGGGGGTAATGAATTCATTCTGGAAAGTTTTCTTGATGAACAGAAAACATGAAAGCCAAGGGGACTGGACAGTCTTGAAGGGTATCTGATCTAGGCATTGAGGCTGCAATCTTTGTTCTCTTGTTCCTTCCTGACCAGAAGTCTCCTATGTGCCCTGGAGAGTGCTTCTCTGGGAAAGGCTGTCCCTTATCTACATTCCCTGGCCCCTTCACCTCTGAATCCCACTCTCTCTTTAAGGCACAAGTCAAGTCATTTCAGCAAATGCTTCTCAACCAGGCACTGAGTGGACTGGGCATTGGGCAGCTAAATATAAAGGAGTCCCTGCCATCAAGTCCTTGCCAAGCTTACAGTCTATGGAGGAGTGGAGCATTGTGGAATATATTGTGTTCACAGTGGAAAGGCAGCATTTCAAAATGGAGAAACCAGTACTAACTAGGGGGAAAGAGGGAGGAGGCAGATCCAACAACAGCTTACTGTAGGAAATAGCACCCAAGCTATGCTTTGTAGGAAGCTTGGGATTCTCTAAGGCAGAGGTGTAGAGGGAGAAAATTCTAGGCATGGAGAAGGGGAAGAGCAAAAGCCTGGGGGTGGGAGATAGAATTCCCAAATTGCCTGTCAGTATTTTCCCAGGAATGGTGGAGTACTTGGTATATGATATGTGCTTAAATTCTTGTAGCTTGATTTAATGATGCCTGCCCCCACCCCTAAAAACATTAGCTTTATTTCATTTTTTTATCTGTATGTCAGTATCACATGGTGCAGTGCCCCCCTTCTAGCAGGCACTTCATACATGCTGGTTGATTGGTACTTGCATTGTCCCCAGGGTTCAGTGTGGACTGGTGGGCTCTTGGTGTCCTGATGTTTGAGATGATGGCGGGAAGATCGCCATTTGATATAATCACAGACAATCCGGACATGAACACTGAAGATTACCTCTTCCAAGGTACGTACATGCATGCTGGGCTCTAAGGGTGGGGAGCACAGTGTCCCAGGAGGGGTATTAGGGGTATTCCAGCTTAGGAAGAGAGTTTCAGATACTGTATTTTTCTTAGCCTTCATATTCAGTTTTTTGCTAATTCCTATCAATTTTATCTTCATAACATCTCTTGAATATGCTCCCTTCTATCCTCCGACACTTCTCCTACATCGGTTCAGGCCCTCATCACCTCATTTTTGGACTATGGCAATAGCTGCTGGGGGTGGGGGTGGGGGTGGGGGTGGGGGTGGGGATCCTGCCCGCCTCAGGTCTCTTCCCTCTCCCTTCTATTCTCCATTCAGCCTCCAAAGTGATTTTCCTAAAAAGCAGTTCTGATCACATCACACCCTGTCTCAATAAACTCCATTACCTCCGTATTACTTCCAGGATCAGATATAAAATCCCCTAAATGGCATTCCGAGCCCTTTGTCACCTACCCTCTTGCCCTTCCTGACCCCTTATGCTTTCCATCATTCTCCCCAACCCCAGCCCATCACTCCCTGGGCGATCCAGTGACTCTGGCCTCCTGACTCTGGGCATTTCCCCTGGCTGTGCCCCATGCCTGGCATGCTCCCCCGCCCTATCTCTGCTTCCCTGGGTTCCTTCATGTCCCAGCTGAAATCCCACTTTTACAGGAAGCCTTCTCTCACCCCTCTCCATTGCAATGTCCTCCCTCTGTTGATTCTTTCCCATTCATCCTGTCTATGCCTTGTTTAGACCTACTTGTTTGCACGTTGTCTCCTTTGTTAGACTGCGAACTCTTTGAGGACAGGGACTCTCTTTTGCATTTCTTAGTGGACCCAGTCAGTGCCTGACATATGGTGGGCACTTTAAAAAATGTGTGACCTGATTGCTGTTCCAGAGGCTAAAATAACAGCTAATATTTACACATCACTTAATGGTTTGCAAAGTACTTTACAAATGTTATTTCATTTTATCCTCATAACATCTGGGAGGTAGGTGCTATTATTCCCATTTCACAGATGAAGAAACCGACGCAGGCAGAAAGAAGTCAAGTGACTTGCCCAGAGTCACAGATGGTAGGCGTCTGAGGCAGAAAATCGAACACAGGTCTGTCTTCCTCTGTCCAAGGCTACTCACTTTACCACTTACCTGCTAAAGTGAGGAAAGCCTTATAGATGTGGCCATCTTCCAGTGTGCTAGGAAAGCAATGCATGTTATAATTAGGGGGTCTGCCTTCTACTTGAAAGTATATATTGATGGTATACCTTGAAACCCATCAAGTCCTCTATATTTTAAGTCCCTCTCTGAAAACTAGACTAGAAAAATCCCTTGCACATTAATTTTCCAGAGTACTATAAGTATAGTGCCACTGAACAGTGATAAGGATTATCATTATTACTGATGAGAGGAAGTAGAATTCATCATATGGAACCCTGGGAGATCCAGGTATGAGTCCTGTCTCTGACCCGTACTGACTATGTGACCCTACATAAGTCACTCCCCCTCTGTGCTCCAGCCAAGACTATAAGATGTCAAGTAGGTGCCAACCTACATTGGTATAAGTCAGTCAGTCAGCTGGTGTTTCTTATGCTGCTTTTGTGGCTCTGCAGGGAGCTTGGTGGTACTGTGGATAGAGTCAGGAAGATCTGAGTTCAAATCCTGCTAAAAATAAATACTGTGTGACCAAGGACAAGTCATTT
>WOXC01001051.1:0-77054 GCA_011680675.1 Gymnobelideus leadbeateri
ATTTTGTTAATACCTAGGTATTGCTCTTGGTCTCCTACATTTGTATTAATTCCATATGTCTATATCCTTACTCTTTGAATTTTTCTCAACAATTACTTCTGAATTATTTCTTTTTCTAATAACATTTTAAGCCAAATCTTGTTAAGAAACAAGCCTGAGGAAAACAATTAAGCTGCACAGAAACAATTAAATCAAATTTTAAGGGTAATGTGACAGCAACTTGCAAACTTCCTGAAACATTTAATGAAAAAAGACTACTAAAAAAGTGACTTAAACTGGTTACATGCCATTTATAGTCATGATACATTGATTTGTTTTATGTCTTATCCATACTATATTTTATTTTATGTGCACAGAAGGAAATTTTATTATTTGTTCCAATTTATGATGCTTGATTTTAGTTGTGTGTCATAAATGATCAGGGTGAGATTTAAGGTAAACAAATAATTTTCATGTTTCAAAAGAATATGAATGTTTATAATATTTAAGTATGTATTTGCTGTTGGAATAATATTTTATCCTTCAATAATTCACTTAATCATCATAAGAATCACTTGAGCTATTGTAAGTATTATAATGACCATTTCATAAATAAAAACGCATAGGCACAGATAGGTTAAATGAGTTGTTCAAGTCATATAGTTATGTCAGTACTTGCTGTTCATTGTAATATATCATATTGTCTGCCTAGTGAAAAAACAATCAATTAGATTATAACATAGTGTTTGAAAATATCATTCTTAAGCCTTAAACGAAAAGAGGGGAAGGTGTATTTTTAAAATTTTCATTTTATCTGATCCTGAATAAAAAATATTTCCCTTCTTCAACTGAAGATATTTTTATATGAATAAAGAAGATTTTTAGCCAAATTTTAGAAATAGTCTATGTTGGGGGTGGAGTCAAGATGGCAGAGTAGAAACAGGACTTCCCAAGGCTCCTGCTTACACCTCCTCCAATTCATGTAAAAAATGAACCTAAACAAACTTTGTAGCCACAGAACCCACAAAATGACAGAAAGAAGCTAATTTCCCACTGAAGAGAGTCTGGCAGGATGGCAGGAAGGGGCTAGCACAGTGTGTTGGGAGCCAAACCCAGACCCCCTGTCAGCCCCCACAAGCCCCAGGTTTTAGCCTCAGGGCAGCCACAACCAGCCATCAGATGGAGGGACTTCAGATCACCAGCAGCTGTGGTGGTTTCCAGAATCATCAACCCATAGATGCTAAAGAAAAAGTGAGAGATCAGTGCAGTGTGGACTTTGGAACCCAGGAGTTTGGGAGTGTGGTCTGGCCTTTGACCCCAGGGCAAGAAGAGGCTGAGGCATGCTGGATGTGCAGCCACTGCCATATGGATGCTTCAGTTCTCCTGGCCTGCAGATTGTAGGGGGTCCAAGTGACCAGTCTGAGGGGTAATTGCTATTGCTTTAACCTGCTTGGATCTGGAACACTCTCTGGGGTGTAACTCCGGGGTTGTGTGACCAGTGTGCCAGAGTGTGTGGAGACTTCAGAGAAGGCAGTGAACTAATAGCTCCAGCAGCTGAGAATGCACCAGCAATTTGAGACAAACCTCCCACCTCTGGCAGCAGTGATCTACTGTGGTAAAAAGCTCAAAAGATAAGTAATTGAGTGGCAACATGAGCAAATAAAGGAAGTAAGACAAGCACAGCACTCTGACTTTGGATTCCTTTTTTGGGGACAAAAAGGATGGGGGCATGGGACAGGAAGAAGACAGCAAAGTCAGAACTCCCACACCAAAAGCTTCCAAGAAAGGAATAAGCTACTTACAGGCCATAGAGGAGGTTAAAAAGGATTTTGAAAACCAAATAAGAGAACTAAAGGAAAAACTGGAAAGAGATAAGAATGATGCAAGAAAATTATGAAAGGAGACTCAACAACCTGATTGAATAAAATAACATCTTAAAAATAGACTAACTCAAATGGCAAAAGAGGCTCAAAAAGCCAATGACAAGAAGAATGCCTTAAAAAGCTAATTTTGCCAGATGGAAAAAGACTCTCCATAGCTCACTGAAGAGAATCACAGATTCAGAATTAGATTGGAGCAAATGGAAGCTAGTGAGAAATCAAGATAAAATTGAACAGCAAATGGAAGCTAGTGAGAAATCAAGATAAAATTGAACAGATCCAAGCAAATGAAAGAAGAGAAGGCAATGTGAAATACCTCATTGGAAAAACCACTGACCTGGAAAAATAGATCCATGAGATCATTTAAAAATTATTGGACTGCCTGAAAGCCATGATCAAAAAAAGAACCTAGAAATCATCCCCCAATAAATTCTCAAGGAAAATTGCCCCAATGTCTTAGAACCAGAGGGCAACATAGAGGTTGAAAGAATGTGCCTATCACATCCCGAAAAAGATCCTAAAAAGAAAACTCCTAGGAATATTGTAGCCAGGTTCCAGAGTTCACAGATCAAAGAGAAAATATTTCAAGCAGCCAGGAAGAAACAATTTTAACATTGTGGAAACACAATAAGAATAACACAGATTCTGGCACATTCTACACTGAGGGATTTTGAAGGTCTTGGAATATGATATTCTGGAGGTCAAAGGAATTGGGAGAAAAACCAAGAATCACATAACCAGCAAAACTGAGTATCATGTTTCCTGGGAAAATATTTTCATTCAATGGAATAGAGGACTTTCAAGCCTTCTTGATGAAAAAACCAGAGTTGAATAGAAAATTTGACATTGGAATGCAAGAAGCAAGAGAAGTATGAGAAAGTTAACGCAGAAAACAAATCATAAGGAACTTATCAAAGTTGAACTATTTACATTCCTAAATGGAAAAATGATAATTGTAAAATAATAAAACACACACATATGTCTATATAGGAGGTTATATGGGTGTATAAATACATATGTAAGTGTAAGTATATATGTGTACAGGTATATATAGACAGGCGGCACAGGACCAATTGAATAGGAAGGATGATACCTGAAAGGTGAAACTGAGGGGTCAAGTGTGTCAAGACGTGTGTCAAAAGTGTCAATATGGCAGATTAATAACAGCATTTCTGTGAAGTTCCGGCTTCCACCATTGACAAATTTATGTAAAAGGGGAATCTGAACAAACTCTTGAGCTACAGAACCCACAAAATAACACAGAGAAGCTAAACTCCTCCTGAGGACAGCCTGGCAGCCCGGCAGGGAGCAGTCAGTAGAGCGGTTTGGGAGCCAAGCCACGTGATTCAGAGGTGTTAACACCAGGGCCACCTGACCAGCAGCTGGCTGTGGCATTTTCAGAATTACCAACACATAGATGTCAATGACAAAGTGAGAGGTCAATGCCCTGTGGACTTTGACTAGTTGGGAGTGGGTGTCAATCTATTTCACTGGGGGCAAGAAGCCACAGAATAGCCATGGTGCAGTCCACCATCTTGCAGGTTCAGCTCCTGGCCTGTGGACTGCAGGGGGATATGACAATCCATCTGGGGGGTAAACACTCTTGCTTTAATCTTCTGGAATATGGATTGGGCTCTGGGGTGGAGGTCTTGGGGTATGTGACCAGCTTGCCAGAGCGTGTGTAGGCTTCAGAGAGGGCACCCAACTAAGAGCTCTGGCAGCTGAGGAAACTCCAGTGTTTGGGATGGAAGCTCCCCTATCTGGTGTCAGAGTCCTACTGTGGCAACAAGCCCAAAATCAAGTAATTGAGTGGCAATATGCCTAGACAAAGGAAACAAGTTAAACAGAAAAATTCAACATTAGACTCCTATTTGGGGGGCAAAGAGGATCAAAGAATGGAACAGGAGGAGGACTGGGAGGTCAGAAATCCTGCAACAAAAGCCCCAAATGAAAATACAAGCTGGTTACAGGCCATAGAGGACCTTAAGAAGCAGATAAGAAAAGTGGGGGAAAATTGGGAAGAGAAATGAGAAAGATGCAAGAAAAGAATGATATGAGAGTCAACAGCCTGATTGAGGAAAAATAATACCTTAAGAAATAGACTAACTGAAATGGCAAAAGAGGCTCAAAAAGGCAATGAGAAGAATGCCTTAAAAAGCTGAATTTGCTAGATGGAAAAAGAATCTCAAAAGCTCACTGAGGAGAATCATTCCTTCAGAATTAGACTGAAGCAAATGGAAGCTAGTGACTTTATGAGAAATCAAGATGCAATTAAGCAGATCCAAACAAATGAAAGAATAGAAGGCAATGTGAAATATCTCATGGGAAAAACCACTGACCTGGAAAATAGATCCAGGAGAGACAATCTAAAATTTATTGGACTACCTGTAAACCATGATTACAGAAAGAACCTAGAAATCATCCTTAAAGAAATTCTCAAGGAAAATTGCCCTGATGTTTTAGAACCAGAGAGCAAAATAGAGGTGGAAAGAATACACAGATCACCTCCTGAGAAAGATCCCAAAAAGAAAACTCCTAGGAATATTACAGCCAGGTTCCAGAATTCCCAGATCAAGGAGCAAATATTATAAGCAGCCAGGAAGAAACAATTTGAATATTGTGGAAACACAATCAGAATAGTGCAGGATCTGGCAGCTTCTACACTGAGGGATAGAAGGTCATGGAATATGTTATACTGGAGGTCAAAGGAGCTGGGATTAGAACCAAGAATCACCTTCCCAGCAAAACTGAGTATCATGTTTCTTGGGAAAATATGGTCAATCAGTGGAATAGAGGACTTTCAAGCATTCTTGATGAAAAAAACATAGTTGAATAGAAAATTTGACATTTAGATAAAAGAAGCAAGAGATGCTTGAGAAGGTAAACAAGGAAAAGTAATCATAATGAAGTTATCAAAATTGAACAATTTACATTCTTACATGGAAAAATGATAACAGTAAATGAGGAAATTTTTCTCAGTATAAAAATAGTTGAAGAAGGGTATATGCGCATATGAATACATATGTGAATATATGTATATATGTTTACAGGTATACATAGATAGAGGGCACAGGTCATATTTAATAAGAAGGGAGGATACTTAAAAGGTGAAATTAAGAGGTGAGAGAGTAATATTAGGAGAGGAGATGGGGAGAGACAGAATGGGGTAAACTATCTCATACAGAAGAGGCTAGAGAAAATGGTTACAAGGGAGGGGAAGAACAGGGAGGCAAAAACACAAAACCATATTTTCATTGAATTTGGATCAGGGAGAGAATCACATACATACTAAAGAGGATATCTCACCCTACAGGAGAGTAGGGGGGAAGGTAATAAGAAGGGGAATTATGGAAGGGAGGGTGTGAGGGAATGGGGGGAGGGAAGTTGGAATCACCCACTTTTGAAAAGGGACAGGTTCAAAGTAGGGAATAGACCAAGTGGGAGGTGGGATAGGAGGGAGGGAAATATAGCCAGTCTTTTATTATATATTTACTATGGTAATGATTTGCATAGCTACACATATACAACATATACTGAATTGCTTATCTTCCCAGTAAGGGTGGGTGACAAGGGAGGAAGGGAATGAACCTGGAATTCAAAGTTTTAAAATAAAATGTTTAAAATATATAAATACTACTATTAATAGTATTTTAGATATAATTGCAAAATAAGATATACAGGCATTGGGGCACAGAGATTCACTTTTCCCTACTGAAAAATTTGAAGGGGGTATGGGAGAAGATATGGGAGAGAGGAGATTGGATGAGGGGATATCCTATGGGACTTCTATTCTGCGGTGGGGGGAAGGGAAAAATGTATCATTTATATCATATGTTGTATGTATCATTTATATTATATGTCTCTTAACCAGCTCCAATAGATCCCAGTCCTGTGGTGATAGGCCTGGGAATGGCCCATGGGGTTGGTGCATCAACTCGTCCCCATGTTGTCTGACTCCAACATTAAATTTTTTAAATAAAATTTTGAGCTCCCAATTATCTGCCTCCCTCCCTCCCCTCTCTCCTTCCTAAGATAGTAAGCAACTTGATATGCAATCATGTAAAACATATTTCCATATTAGTAATGTTACAAAAGTAAAAATAGAACAGAAGTAAAAAGTATGAAAAAATAATGAAAGTGAAAATAGTATATCTCAATCTTCATTCAGACTCCATCAGTTTTTTTCTCTGCATGCATACCATTTTCCATTATGAATCTTTTGGACTTGACTTAGGTCATTGTATTTATGAGAAGTGCTAAGCCAACCATAATTAATAATCATACAATGTTGCTGTTATTATGTACAAAGTTCTCCTGATTCTTCTCATGTCACTTTGCATCAGTTCATTCAAGTCTTTCTTATAATGCAATAGTATTCCATCACAGTCATATGCTGCAACTTGTTCATCCATTCGTCAATTGATGGGCATCCCCTCACTTTTCTATTCTTTACCACTGGAAAAAAAGCTGCTATAAATATTTTTGTACATGTATGTCCTTAGGAAGTTTTTTATGATTTATTTGGGATACAGAACTAGTAGCAGTATTGCTAGTTCAAAGGGTATATAGTTTGATTGCTCTTTGGGTAGAGTTATAAATTGCTCTCCAGAATTTTCAAATCAGTTCAGAGTTTACTGACAGTGCATTAGTGTCCCAATTTTCTCACATTGCCAGCATTTATCATTTTCCTTTTCTGTCATATTAGTGAATCTAATATGTGTGAGGTGCTACCTCAGAATTGTTTTGACTTGCATTTCTCTAATCAGTAGTGATTAGAGTTTTCTTATATGACTATATGTAACTTTGATATCTTCATCTGGAAACTGCCTGCTCACATCCTTTGACTGATATCAATTGAATTTTCATAAATTTGATTCAGTTCTCTATATAGTTGAGAATTGTGGCCTTTATCAGAGACACTTGCTGAAAAAAAATATTTCCCAGCTTTCTGTTTCCTTTCAATCTTTGTTGCATTGGGTCTATTTGCCAGCACCTTGTTCTCAAGAAAAGAGGATCTCACTAGATTTAGAGTTATGTTGTATTATTTTTTTTTCTATTTTGGTCTTGCAAGTTTTAACAATGGTTGAGCTATGAGTGATGGACCTTTCTATATAGCTTGGCTAATACTAGGAAAACAAATGCAACCATTCCCTTTGTCATGCACAAATATTTCCCAATTCTGGAAAACCTGGTAAAATTCCAGCTTCTCAAAACCTAGGGCCACTTCCAAGTTATGATAGATTTCAAAGAGGGAGTTTTTATCAATTGAATTCCTTTTCTGAAAATGTTTATAGAGAATCCATTATGAGAAAATTTTCTCTGCTAATTCAGTTCGTAACATCTTCTTCAGCTTATAATGTTGGAGAGTTATAGTTCAAGTTATACATGGAACTTAAATCTAGGTCTTCCTTGCTATGAATACAACTTCAAATACACTGAATAACACAACAGTTCTCATTGTATATATTAAGGATTTAGTGAATGTTATCACTGACCTATAGTAAAGCCTTCCAAGCTTGTATTGGTATGATCACCCAGAGACTATTAATCTACTGTATACTAATTTATAATTAATTAGTACACTGGCCCTTACATTGTGATGTCATTTTCGTCTTCTTTTATCCCAAAGGACAAACAATGGTGATTGGAAAAAAGAAAAGCAAAAGCATGACTTTTGTTTTTGCCAGAGACATATTTCTGTTAATATTTTCTGCTGCATCCAAATAATATCATCAAAACCTTTTCATATTTAACTAAAATTGAATGACTTATTACCATGACAATACAATTCATAGCTCAATAAATAACCACCTCACTAATGAAGTGTGAAGACAACTGCAAGGAGACACTTTGTTACATCATTTATAACTCATTAAGTAGCAAACTTTCTCTACCCCCTGTTGGTTACAGTAATAGGGAAAAAAAGATAAAGTCGTATAAAGTACTGCTTTAGTCATTAAGTTAAGGTTCCACATCCCAAGGAGATGCACTAAAGGCAGTGCTTTATACATAATAGAAATAGCTAATGATAGAAAAGGAGCCACATATCATACCACATCTTCTAAAACTCAGGAATTACATATCTTAAAAATGGGATCAATAATGAGAAGATGTCTTGAAATTGGAGACTTAACCAAGAATGGGGATGGGAGGAGATGGTCTGAAAACTGGGCTGGAGAGTGGGAATGAAATACAGAGCTTGAATAACAACCAGAATGAAAATCAAGAGGGGCCACAGGAAATGAATGTGGTAGTTGAAGAGATGTATATCCAGAAGATAATTATAATGGAACCCTTTTATTCTCTTCATCTTTACCTAGACTTTGACTAATTTGGTAGTGAATTGTATCCAACCATACCATTGCCCATAGTTGGAGTGTTTTCTATCATATAGCCAGAAGTGAGATGAAAAGAATGAGAAATTGAAGGCTTTATCACTTTGGAATTTACCCCCTGAGTCACAGTCAATAAACATTTATTAAATGACTATTGCGTGGGGGCGGAGCCAAGATGGCAGAGTAGAAACAGCTCATCCAAGCCACTCTGCCCCCAGATTCACCCCAAACTATGTAAAAGGGGACTCTGAACAAATTCTGGAGCCCCAGCACCCACAGAACAACACAGAGAAGCTAACCTCCCGCTGAGGACAGCCCAGCAGCCTGGCAGGAAGGACCAGCGCAGTGGTCTGGGAGGCAGCAGCGCACAGTGCGAAGAGCGCAGGGAGCGGAGCCGAGCGGAGCCGAGTGGAGGCCAAGTCCGCGTGAGCCGAGGTTTTAGCCCAAGGGTGGCAGGGCCAGCAGCAGGCTGGAGGAACCTCAGAACACCAGCACTGGTGGCGACTCCAGAATTATCAACATAGACATGCCTAGGACAAAGTAAGAGGTTAGTGTCCTATGGACTTTGGGACTGGTATTAGGGAATGCGTTGGCTCCCTCCCCTGGGGGCTAGAAGCCACTGAGGAGACACGCCATTTTGTAGTTTTCAGAGGCAGCTCCCACTCCCAGCCTGCAAATTTGTAGGGAGATCCAGCGATCAGTCTTGGGGGGTAATCGCTCTTGCTTTAACCTCCCTGGATCTGGATTGTGATCTAGGGTGGAAGTCGTGGGTGGGTTTACAGCTTGCCAGAAACGGAAGTTGCCCCCCACACGTTCGGGACGAAAATTCCTCTATCTGGCCTTAAAGCCATAGTGTGGCAACAAGCCCAAAAGTCAAGTAATTAAGTGGCAACATGCCAAGGCAAAGGAAACAGAAAAATGCAACCCTAGACTCCTATTTTGGGGGCATAGAGCAGGAAAAGGACTGTGAGGTCAGAAGTCCTGCTCCAAAAGCCCCAGGAGAAAACATGAGCGGGTTGCAGGCCATAGAGGACCTTAAGAAGGACTTTAAAAATCAAATAAGAGAAGTGGAGGAAAAATTGGAAAGAGAAATGAGAAGGATGCAGGAAAAGTATGAAATGAGGGTCAACAGCCTGACTGAGGAAAACAACACCTTAAAAAATAGACTAACTCAAATGGCAAAGGAGGCCCAAAAGGGCAATGAGGAGAAGAATGCCTTAAAAAGTCGAATTTGCCAGATGGAAAAAGAATCTCAAAAGTTCACTGAGGAGATTCATTCCTTCAGAGTTAGACTGGAGCAAATGGAAGCTAATGACTTTATGAGAAATCAAGATGCTGTTAAGCAGATCCAAACAAATGAAAGATTAGAAGGCAATGTGAAATATCTCATGGGAAAAACCACTGACCTGGAAAATAGATCCAGGAGAGACAATTTAAAAATTATTGGACTACCTGAAAGCCATGATCAAAGAAAGAACCTAGAAATCACCCTTCAAGAAATTCTCAAGGAAAACTGCCCTGATGTTTTAGATCCAGAGGGCAAAATAGAGGTTGAAAGAATCCACAGATCACCTCCTGAAAAAGATCCCAAAAAGAAAACTCCCAGGAATATTGTAGCCAGGTTCCAGAATCCCCAGATCAAGGAGAAAATACTATAAGCAGCCAGGAAGAAACAATTTCAATATTGTGGAAACACAATCAGAATAGCACAGGACCTGGCAGATTGTACACTGAGGGATCAAAGGGCATGGAATATGATATTCCAGAGGGCAAAAGAACTGAGAATGAACCCAAGGGTCACCTACCCAGCAAAACTGAGTATTTTGTTTCGGTGGAAAATATGGTCATTCAGTGGAATAGAGGACTTTGAAGCATT
The DNA here is from genome assembly GCA_011680675.1 of Gymnobelideus leadbeateri. Classification (NCBI taxonomy): domain Eukaryota; kingdom Metazoa; phylum Chordata; class Mammalia; order Diprotodontia; family Petauridae; genus Gymnobelideus; species Gymnobelideus leadbeateri. The sequence continues at coordinate 10,071 of WOXC01001051.1, forward strand.
CTTGAGGAAAAAAACCAGAATTGAATAGAAAATTTGACATCCAGACACAAGAAGCAAGAGATGCCTGAGAAGGTAATCAGGGAAAAGAAATCAAAAGAAACTTATTAAAGTTGAACTATTTACATTCCTATATGGGAAAGCAATAACTGTGACTGATGATATCTTTCTCACTATGAAAATAATGGAAGAAGGGTGTGTGGTCATATAAACACATATGTGAATGTGTGTGTATATGGTTACAGTTATATATGGATAGAGGGCATAGGTTGAATCTGTTGGGAAGGGAGAATACTCAAGGTATGAAATTATGAGGTGAGAGAGGAAAGTGGCAAGAGGAGATGGGGAGAGACAGGGTAGGGTAAACTATCTCATGTAGAAGAAGCAAAGGGAAGTGGTTGCAAGGGAGGGGGAGAATAGGAAGAAAGGCAAAACCACATTCACATTGAATTTGGTTCAGGGAGAGAATGACATACATACTAAATGGGATATCTCAACCTGCAGCAGAATAGGGGGAAGGGGGATGAGAGGAGGGATGATGGATGGGAGGGCTTCCTTGGGGGGAGGGGATGTTGGAAGTACCCACTATAGAAGAGGGACAGGATCATGTAGGGAATGGACCAGGTTGGGGGTGGGATGAGTGGGAGGGAATTATAAGCAGCCTTGTACAATATATCTACTATGATAATGTTTTGCATAGCTAGACATGTACAACATATACTGAATTACTTATCTCCCAAGAGGGAATGGGTGACAAGGGAGGAAGGAAATAGATCTGAAATTCGAGGTCTTAACATTAAATGTTTCAAATATATATAAATACTATTAGTAATACTCTTTTGCTTAAAATTGGGAGATAAGATGTGCAGGCATTGGGACACAAAGATTCACCTTCCTCTAATGGAAAAGTCGAAGGGGGTATGGGAGAAGGTATGGGAGAGAGCAGATTGGAGGAAGAGATATATTGTGGGACTGCTATTCTGGGAGCTTGGGTAGGGGAATAATGGGGGGGAAAATGATTGTAACTCAAAATCTGGCGGAAATGAATGATGTAAAACAGAAGTAAAAAAAATAAAAAATAAATAAATAAAAATGACTATTGAGTGCCAAGCATATGCGCTAAGCACTGTAAGTAAATAGCAAAGCACAAAGCAGTTGCTGTCCTAAAAGAGGGGCAGCTAGGTGCTGCAGTAGATAGAATATTGGGCCTGGAGTCAGGAAGACTCTCCTTCCTGAATTCAAATCTGACCTCAGACACTTAATAGCAGTGTGATCCTTGGCAAATCACTCAGCCCTCTTTGTCTTAGTTTCTCCATTTGTAAAAAGAGCTAGAGAAGGAAATTGCAAACTACTCCAGTATCTTTGTAAAGAAAACCCCAAATAGTCCATGAAGAGTTGGACATGACTGAAAAACCACTGAACAAAAGTTCAAAGTGCTTATAATCTAATGGGGGAATATAATATATAAAAATGAACTGAAAAGTGGGCAGAGAAATTTAGTCCTGCAGTTAGAGTTGGAAATCGTATGTAGAGTTTTGTTTTGCATTGTTCATTTCATCTTCTAGGATGAAGAGTTTCTGGAGATCATGAAGTCCAGCCAAATGGGAAATGATGAAGTAACTTCCTTGGGTGCTCTCCTTAAACAGAAAATCTAGGATGAGGTGTCAGATATCATCCATCCTCTAACCAGAAATATGGTGAGGCCCAATGGGCTTGGGGTATTGATGAGATATGAGATTCTAGTTGATTTTATATTACAAAATAGTAATTTTCTAAAGATCATGAATAAATGAACAGCAAAATAGGAAAAGTGAAGGCCTGAAACCCAGAGTTTAAGTAAGAAAAGAAACAAAAATATGATAGCATGAAGATGACTTCTACCAGAGAAATGTGGAAATTGAATAGTTCATTATGAGAAAAATAAACTGTCTTTGGCAAGTTCACACAACATAATGTGTGATGATGAACATAATGAACTTTCCATTTCAATCCCCGATTAAAGCATTAATCATTGTTCTCATCTCCTCTTTCTGTCTGCTGTCTTGGAAATCTCATTCACTCTCAAGGTTTCACTTCAACTTATTAGATCATTTTCACCTCAATGTCTTTAGCCCTGGTCTTTCTTCTGAGTTCTAGATTCACATTTTTTTTTCTTTTTTTTTCTCTTTGGAGAAGGGAATATTGGGCAATTGGGGTTAAGTGATTTCCCCAAGGTCACATGCCTAGTTTGTGTGTGTGTGTGTGTGGTGTGGTGTGGTGTGGTGTGTGTGTGTGTGTGTGTGTGTGTGTGTGTGTGTGTATTAAGTATCTGAGGCTGGATTTGAGCTCAGGTCCTCCTGACTGCAGGGCTGGTGGTCTATACAATGTGCCCCCTAGGCACCTCTAGATTCACATTTCTAACTGGTAATGAAGAAATCCCTGCCCAAATATCTCACTGGTACATCAAACTCAGCATGTCCAAATGTCATTATCTTTCCCTCTAAAACTCCAAATTTCTTTTCAGTTTAGGTTGAGGATTACTATTCCCTGGTCCAAACTTACTCTCATCTTCAAATCTTCTTTAATCATAAAATTCTTATTTTTCTACCTCTCTATATAGTGGATTCTATATTCACCTGCTCTTATCTAAGACTACTTCTATTAGCCTAGTACAGGCATCTATTAGTACCCAACTTAAATGAACTATTAGAATGTCTATTAAAAGGTTGGTCTACCTTCACTCTCTTTCCATTTATTACACCTATTACTCACTTTCTGGCCTTGGGGGAATAGTCAGAATACTTTTTGCTTCCTTTTGTCATTTCCAGACTTTGACTTAACCCCTTCACTCAGCAATATTTTGAAGACCACAAAATTAAAATTAACAGTATCCTGACACTGATGTCATTCCCTGTCCTTTCTCAAGGAATTCAGTGCCTGATTCCCCATTATTCCTATCCTCTCTGACTCCTTTCCATGTACTATAAAACATTAGTAGTTATTTAGATGTTCCCTGAAACTCACTAACCCCTTATTTCCTTAACTTCCTTAGACAGCATGATCTATTTATTTTTCCTCTCCATCACAGCCCCACATAGGTCACATATCAGATCTTTCCATTCTACAAGTTTCCTAATAAGAAACCTTTATTTTCTCCTATCAAAATATAATTGCTGTTGTCACCCCCTCCCAATATTTGTTCAGCCTCTTCCTAACATCTGGGTCCCTCTATATTGCTTCCAAATACTGCCTAGTCTTCTTTTCCTTTAAAACACACACACACACACACACACACACACACACACACACACACACACACACACATGCACACATAAACACACATATACTTCTAGACCCTAAAATTCCTTGAAACTATTTCCCAAAATGTCTTCTCCATTTTTCAGCTACTCTTGAAAAAAAAGTTGCCAATACTTGCTGCTTCCACTTCTCCTCTTAGTCCCTAATTAATCCTATGCATTTAAATTTCTGTTGTATTTGAAATCAAGAAAAACTGAGAGACAGTAGTGAATGATAAAATTTTTACTTAAACTAGGAATATCCAGCAATTTGAGTCTATGGCCTTTCAATAACCAAAGATCCTGAGGCTTCATATATAGTTCTGGGGAATATAGAGTTGGTAATGTGTGAAAGATGATGTGATTGGTTGCAGGGTAGATAGCATATTGGTGGAGGGGGCAACATGAATGTTTTAATCAGAGAAAGCAGACTAGCCCCTAGGTGGGGCTAGTAAACATCTTCATTTGACAATTAAGGAACATTAATGGTTTTATGGTAGTCATCCCCATCTTGTAATTTTTTCTAGAGATCAAAACTACAAGATGCAGTCTCATTTCAAGAAAGAAAAAAGTTCCACTAATTGCACAAGGACAGGCAAGGGCAGAAAATACATACTGTGGAAATATGGTAGGTCATTTTGTAGGTTTTCAAAGGTAGCAAACAGATATCCTGGAACTTTCCAGGAGATGAAGATATGAGGAATACTAAGCTTTGTTTTAATTACAACTTTAAGCTAACTAAGAGGGAAAGCCAAATTCCCGAGATCAACTCAAGGACTTAGAAAGATAACTTTAGGCAGATGTAGACTCAATTATAAAAATCAATACAGTATAAAATCAATTATATTTGGAATCAGTACAGTAGAAACTTGAGGTAATATTAATTTTGACCTTTTCATTTCTGAGATCATTGGACAATTCAATCTGTTTTTTTAAAAGTGACTAATTAAGTCTATATGGTTGAGTCTAATGATATTTTCTCGTCCTGATCTTGCTGGTCCTTTCTGCTACATTGGAGATTTTAGGCCATTCTCTCCTCTTTTGAATATTCTCTCCTTTCTGAGATTTCATGATATTACTCTTTCTGACTTTGCTTCATTAACTGTCTGATTGCTCTGTCACTGTCTCCTTGACTAGCTCATCATCCGTGTCTTATTCCCTAACTATGACTGTCCCCCACAATTCTTTTCCAGGCCTTATCTTCTCTTTCTGTATACTTCCTTGCTTAGTAACCACAATATTTACCTCCTAAATTATAGCTTTAGTATAATTTCTATTCAATGACTTTCAGATCTATGTATCAAGCCTCAGTTTCTCCCCTGACATTCAGTGTTACATAAAAATTCCTATTTTAAACATTTTAATTTTTTTCTAAATAGTATTTCTTTCCAATTACACATGAAGATAGTTATCAACATTCATTTTGTAAAATTTTGAGATCCAATTTTTTCTCCCTCCCCAAGACAGCAAGCAATTTGATATAAGTTATACATGGACAATCATATTAAAAATATTTCCACATTAGTTATGCTATGAAGGCAGGGACAGAGCAAGAAGGAAAAAAAAACATGAGAAAGAAAAAAAAATAAAGTTATAATGGGATGCTTTGACCATCATTATGACTCCCTAATTCTCTTGCTGAATGTTGTTAGTGTTCCGTCATGAATCTTTTGTAATAGTTTTGGATCACTGAATTGCTGAGAAGAGCTAAGTCTATCATACTTAATCATTGCAAAATGTTACAGTTACTATATACAATGTTTTCCTGGTTCTGCTCACTTCACTCAGCTTCATGTAAGTATTTCCAGGTTATTCCAAAATCTACTTACTGTTCATTTCTTATACCACAATATTATTCCATCATAATCAGATACCACAATTTGTTCAGCATTTCCTAATTCATGGGCATCTCCACAATTTCCAATTCTTTGCCACCACAAATAGAGCTGCAATAAACATTTTTTACATGTGGCTCCTTTATCCCCTTTTATGATTTCTTTGGAGTATAGATTTAGGACTTAGTACTGGTATTGGTGTATCAAAGGCAATGCACAGTTCAGTTGTTCTTTGGATATAGATCCAAATTATTCTTCAGAATGGTTCAATCCACCAACAATGCATTAGTGTTCCAATTTTTCCATATCATGAACATTTATTATTTTCATGTTTATTCACATTTGCTAACCTAATAGGTATAAGGTGGTGCCCCAGAATTATTTTAATTTGCATGTCTTTAATCAATAGTGATTAATAGTATTTTTTCATAGGATTATAGATTGCTCTAATTTCTGCATCTGAAAACTGCTTTGTTCCTATGATTTGGCCATTTATCAATTTGGAATTGCTAGTATTCTTATATATTTGATTCAATTCTCTATATATTTGAAAAATGATCCCTTTATCTTACACAGTAGCAGAAAAAAGAAATATTTCTCAACTTTCTGCTTTCCTGCTAATCTTGGTTGCATTGGTTTTGTTTGTGCAAAACCTTTTAAATTTAATGTAATCGGGGGGGCAGAGCCAAGATGGCGGAGTAGAAACAGCACATCCAAGCCACTCTGCTTCCAGATTACCTCCAAACTATGTAAAAGGGGACTCTGAACAACTTCTGGAGCCCCAGCACCCACAGAACGACACAGAGAAGCTAGCCTCCTGCTGAGGACAGCCCAGCAGCCCTGCAGGAAGGACCAGCGCAGTGGTCTGGGATCTGGCAGCACAGTGTGCAGAGCACAGGGAGCCAAGCTCAGCTGAGCACCTGAGTCGAAGTTTTAGCCCAAGGGCAGCAGGGCCAGCAGCCCGCTTGAGGGACCCCAGAACACCAGGAGCTGTGGCGACTCCAGAATTATCAACATAGACATGCCTAGGACAAAGTGAGAAGTTAGTGCCCTATGGACTTTGGGACCAGTATTTGGGGAACATGTCAGCTTCCTCCGCTGGGGGCTAGAAGCTGCTGAGGAGACATGCCATTTTGTAGTTTTCAGAGGCAGCTCCAGCTCCTGGACTGCAAACTATAGGGAGATCCAGCGATCAGTCTTGGGGGGTAATCAGTCTTGGGGGGTAATCACGCTTGCTTTAACCTCCCTGGATCTGGATTGTGATCTGGGGTGGAGGTCGTGGGTGGGTTTCCAGCTTGCCAGAAACAGAAGTTGCCCCCCCACACATTCGGGATGAAAATTCCCCTATCTGGCCGCAAAGCCATAGTGTGGCAACAAGCCCAAAAGTCAAGTAATTAAGTGGCAACATTCCAAGGCAAAGGAAACAAATTAAACAGAAAAATGCAACCCTAGACTCCTACTTTGGGGGCAAAGAGGGTCAAAGCATGGGGGAAGAGGACTGTGAGGTCAGAAGTCCTGCTCCAAAAGCTCCAGGGGAAAATATGAGCGGGTTGAAGGCCATAGAGGACCTTAAGAAGGACTTTAAAAATCAAATAAGAGAAGCGGAGGAAAAATTGGAAAGAGAAATGAGAAGGATGCAGGAAAAATATGAAATGAGGGTCAACAGCCTGACTGAGGAAAACAACACCTTAAAAAATAGACTAACTCAAATGGCAAAGGAGGCTCAAAAGGGCAATGAGGAGAAGAATGCCTTAAAAGTAGAATTTGCCAGATGGAAAAAGAATCTCAAAAGTTCACTGAGGAGATTCATTCCTTCATAGTTAGACTGGAGCAAATGGAAGCTAATAACTTTATGAGAAATCAAGATGCTGTTAAGCAGATCCAAACAAATGAAAGATTAGAAGGCAATGTGAAATATCTCATGGGAAAAACCACTGACCTGGAAAATAGATCCAGGAGAGACAATTTAAAAATTATTGGACTACCTGAAAGCCATGATCAAAGAAAGAACCTAGAAATCACCCTTCAAGAAATTCTCAAGGAAAATTGCCCTGATGTTTTAGACCCAGAGGGCAAAAGAGAGGTTGAAAGAATCCATAGATCACCTCCTGAAAAAGATCCTAAAAAGAAAACTCCCAGGAATATTGTAGCCACGTTCCAGAATCCCCAGGTCAAGGAGAAAATACAACAAGCAGCCAGGAAGAAACAATTTCAATGTTGTGGAGACACAATCAGAATAGCACAGGACCTGGCAGATTGTACACTGAGGGATCAAAGGGCATGGAATATGATATTCCAGAAGGCAAAAGACCTGGGAATGAACCCAAGGGTCACCTACCCAGCAAAACTGAGTATTTTGTTTCAGGGGAAAATATGGTCATTCAGTGGAATAGAGGACTTTCAAGCATTCTTGAGGAAAAAAACAGAATTGAATAGAAAATTTGACATCCAGACACAAGAAGCAAGAGATGCCTGAGAAGGTAATCAGGGAAAAGAAATCAAAAGGAACTTATCAAAGTTGAACTATTTACATTCCTATATGGAAAAACAACAACTGTGACTGATGAAATTTTTCTCACTATGAAAATAATGGAAGAAGGGTGTATGGTCATATGAATACATATGTCAATGAGTGTGTATATGGTTACATTTATATATGGATAGAGGGCATAGGTTGAATCTGTTGGGAAGGGAGGATACTCAAGGGGTGAAATTATGAGGTGAGAGAGGAAAGTGGCAAGAGGAGATGGGGAGAGACAGGGTAGGGTTAACTATCTCATGTAGAAGAAGCAAGGGGAAGTGGTTGCAAGGGAGGGGAGAAATAGGAAGGAAAAAAGGCAAAACCACATTCTCATTGAATTTGGTTCAGGGAGAGAATGACATACATACTAAATGGGATATCTCAACCTACAGCAGAATAGGGGGAAGGGGGATGAGAGGAGGGATGATGGATGGGAGGGCTTCCTTGGGGGGAGGGGAGGTTGGAAGTACCCACTATAGAAGAGAGACAGGATCAAGTAGGGAATGGAGCAGGTGGGGGGTGGGATGAGTGGGAGGGAATTATAATCAGCTTTGTACAATATATCTACTATGATAATGTTTTGCATAGCTAGACATGTACAATATATACTGAATTACTTATCTCCCCAGAGGGAATGGGTGACAAGGAAGGAAGGAAATGGATCTGAAATTCAAGGTCTTAATATTAAATGTTTCAAATATATATAAATACTATTATTAATACTCTTTTGCTTGTAATTGGGAGATAAGATGTGCAGGCATTGGGACATAAAGATTCACCTTCCTCTAATGGAAAAGTCGAAGGGTGTATGGGAGAAGATATGGGAGAGAGCAGATTGGAGGAAGTGATATCTTGGGGGCCTGCTATTCTGGCAAGGTGGGTAGGGGAATAATGGGGGGAAATGATTGTAACTCAAAATCTGGTGGAAATGAATGATGTAAAACAGAAGTTAATAAAGCATTTGTTTAAATTTAAAAAATAAATTTAATGTAATCAAAATCATTCATTTTGCCTCATATTGTTCTCTACCTCTTATTTAGTCATAAATGCTTTTCTTCTCCATCGATCTGACAGTGAAACTATTCCTTGCTCTACTAATTTACTATGTTTAAATTATGTGCCCATTTTGGCCTCATCTTGGTATAGGGCATGAGATGTTGGTCTATGTCTAGTTTCTGTGATACTATTTTTATTTAAGTTTTCCCAGCAGTTTTTGTCAAATAGTGAATTCTTTTCTCAGAAGTCAGAGTCTTTGGATTTATCCAAATGACTATAGTCATTTACACCTGTATCTTGCGTACCCAACGTATTCCACTGATCTACCACTCTATTTCTTAGGCAGTGCCATATAGTTTTGATGATTGCTGATTTATAATATAATTTTAGATATGGTATAGCTAGGGTACCTTCCTTTGCATTTTTTCATTAATTCCATTGATATTATTTACTTTTTGTTCTTTAAAATAAATTTTGTTATTTTTTCTAGCTCTATCAAATAACTTTTTGATTATTTGATTTGTATGGCATTGAATAAGTAAATTAATTTAGGTAGGATTGTCATTTTTAATATATTAACTTGGTTCAGACATGAGTAATTTATATTTTTTTTGCTCTGACTTTATTTGTGTGAAAAATGACTTGTAATTTTGTTTATATAGTTCCTGGGTTTATCTTGACAGGTGCACTCCCAGATATTTAATATTGTCTACAGTTATTTTAAGTGGAATTTCTCTTTCTATCTCTTGCTTCTGGATTTTATTGTTATATAAAGAAATCCTGATAATTTTTGTGGGTTTATTTTTTTTTGCTAAAGTGTAATTTTTTTCAAGTAATACTTTTAGTTGATTCTCTATATATACCATCATATCATCTGCAAAGAGTGATAGTTTTGTTTCTTCATTCCTTCTTCTGATTAATTTCTCTTTCTTCCCTCATTGCTAAAGTTAACATTTCTATGATAATATTGAATAATAGTGGTGGTAATGGGCATTCATGTTTCACTCATGATCTTATTGAGAAGGTTTCTAGCTTAACCTCCTTATAAATAATGCATCCTGATGGTTTTTGAAACTGCTTATCTTTTACGGAATGTTTCCTTTATTCCTATGCTCTCTAGTGTTTTTAATAAGAATGGGTGCTGTATTTTGTCAAAAGCCTTTTCTGCATCTCTTGAGATAATCATGTAGTTTCTGTTAGTTTTCTTATTGATATGGTAAATTATGCTGATAGCCTTCTTAATATTCAACCAACTCTGCATTCCTGGTATAAATCCACCTTGTAGTGTATTATCCATGTGACTAGTCAAGCCCACTATGCTGGGGTTTTGGTGCTCCCAATTTGCCTACTGACTTGGTGTTAGAGACCTCACTGCTGGTCTGATTATCAGGGTCTGCAGTACATCAGTTCTTTATCTGTGCTACAACTAAGAGCCTCCTTCTGGCTTCTCTGGAATACCATTAGCACTGGGCTGTACACCTCTTTTACCCAAGTGTAACAGACATTTCCTCAAGTCCTTCTTTGGAGGTTTGGGGTTTTAGGGGTACTGGAGACTCCAAAAAAACAACATGCCATGTCCTGGTGAATGAATTCAACACAAGCCTTCTCTCAGCCAAAGTAAAAAAAAGTTTATTATAGATTCAGCATAATGAATTGTGCTGAATATATAACTAAATATATAACTATATAACTAAATTATTGTGATGCTTGTGTTGAAAAATAGGCCAGCATAAACTGAATAATCTAGAAGAGAGTGAGTCTGCCCTAGATTAATCTCAGTCCCTTTATGGGGATAAGATGGATCTTAAATACAGAAAGATAGTAGGAGGAATCTAGGGGTAGTCTAGAGGAGAGACTTTGGGGAGGATCTTGAGGAGGAGTCTAAGGATGATCTTGACCAGGATAGAGGTCAGACAGCAGGAATGGATTTAAGGGTGGGAAATAACTGAAGGCTATCTGGAGACGACAGACAAAGGAGGGCTAGGGAAGTTTAAGATTTGGATATAGATATTTTGATAGCATTAAGGGTGGGAAGTACCTGGACAATGGAGGGCTAGGCTAGGTTAAAAGTAAGAAATTTGGGCCTACCAAGAATGAAAGGTTTACAGCATCATGTGAATGCCTCATCAAGTGAGAAGATTCAGCCAGAGTAGAAGGAGTTTCCCAGAGACTCTACCCCATAATTTCTTAGTTATCTTAAGCTGTAAAATTGTTTCACTCCATGTTTTTGTGGGTTCTTTCACTCAAGAAGCCCTTAGAGGTTTGATTTAACATTGTTTCCAAGGGAAACTGGGAAGAGCTCTGGCAACTTCCTGATTTCTCTCTCCTATCTTGGCTCTGTCTACTTATTTTAAGCATTTTACAGGCAAAATATTTAATACTGAACTCATGATTCTCACTCCACCTTAAATAGAAACCTTTGCCCTCTTCAAAAGTTTTCTACTGTTAATCAAAGACATTACTAACCTTCTAGTACCCCAGGTTTGTAAACTCAGCATTATTATAAACTCTTTTCTCTTCCTCACCCTACATATCCAATAACATTTCTATTTTCATGTCACTCATATCTTACTTCTCTATATTTAAATAGCTACCATCTTAATTCTTGTCCCCCTTATTTCCTCTTATATAAATTTTTGAAGTATTCTCCTTACTGGTCTCCTTGCCTCTAGTTTCCTTTTACTCTGGTATATCTTACAACTGCTGCCAAAGTAATTTTTCTTAAATAAAAATCTGACCATGTGACTCCTTTACCCAACCAACTCCATTGCTTCCTACTGCCTCTAGGTCAAAATAAAAGCTAATCTAGGTTTTAAATGCTTTCAACATCTACTTGCTCCCCCCCCCCCACCTAATCTTTTTACAGGTTGTTTGAACTTGAGCTCCTCTCCACTATCTGTGGTCTAGACAGATTGGCCTTTTATTTTCACACCAAACACTCCCAACTCTGTACTTTTGTAGTGTCCATCCTCCCATTCCTGGTATGTACTCTCTCTATCTCTGATGAGGTATGGGCTCTGGGAGCCCCCTCAAGCTCTCCTTGAGTCCTTGAGGTACAGGCTCTGGGAACCTCCCCTGGACTCTTGATTAAATCATCCCATTTGAAGAGGCATTTGCAAGAGGCAATAAGCCTTACATTGTGGCTGGGCCCAAGCCAGTGTTACTAGACTTCCCACCTATCAAAATATAGATCCACCCTTGAACTGGCCTAGCCCACCATTGTCTGTAGTCTCCCTTGACTTCCCACCCTTAATCACTCATTGTGAAGACCCTCCCCTAGAGCATCCCAAAATCCCCCCCACAACTTTCTGTATATAAGACCCTGTCTTATCTTCATGTTTGTGAGAGCACCATTGAATGCCATAAAATAGTGAGAGCACCATAGAATGACCTAGCACAGACTTACTCTGTGTCTAATACAAGCGAACTTTTAATAAATTTTACTTTTCTTTGGCTGAGAAGACTCAAGTTGAATTCATTCAGCAGGACCTGGCATGTTGGTATTTTGGGGTCTCCAGAGCAACCCAAACACTCTTAGTGGGTACTCTCTTCACCTCTACCTCATAGACACTTCTACCTCTATGAAAAACCTGAAGCACCACATTTTGCATGAGACTTTTTCTGATTCCTCTATCTGCCCTCCAGGTACATCATATTAATTACTTTACTTAAATTATTTAAATACTTTAATGTAATTTAAATTACTTTATATAAATTTGTTTTTATTTACTTTATATTGTATATCTTTTATATGTATTCATTTGTCCCCATTAGAATTGTTATTTGTCTTACATTCTCAAAGAGGACCATGACATCAGGAAGGGTCTGCCATGACTTGCAAGTCAGTTGCAAGTGAGGGAGGGCTATGCAGAGTCAACAGCATGATTCTCACCTCCAGAACCACCTGGGTCCAGTAGCAAGATATAGATCAGGATGACTGGAGATAACCCTGGCTATAGTAGAAGGCCTGGGCCTTTTCAAACTAAGGTCTTTCCCAGGTCTCACTTTATTTGAAGCAATGTCTATTCAGTGATTAAGGCTAGGTAAGAAATCATGCAAAGAATGGCCTTTTTTACCTAGTCAAAAACAGTCTGTGAGGGGGAGACCCTCAGGATTTCTGGCCAAAACAGAAACAAATGCTATTTATTTTCACTCTGAGAAATCAGAGCCCAAACCATGACCTCATCGGTTTGGGTTGGGACCTATATAATTAAGAATATAAGTGTATTGAAAACTGAAATGTTTTTGTTATTTGGCCTTCTATTCTTAGCATCTAATACAATGTCTGGCACATAGTGCTTATTAAATATTCATTCAATGATTGATTTCTCTGTCTCTGTTTCTTTGGTTATTTTCTTATATTCATTTATATTATACCTCACACACACACAGACACATCAACACACAAGCCACCTTTTGCCCTCAAGGAACTTACATTTTATTGGAAATGGAAGAATGTGTGTGTGTGTGTGTGTGTGTGTGTGTGTGTGTGTGTGTGTGTGTGTGTGTGTATTCACAGATGTGAGCATAGCATATAGAGTCTTATCATAGAATAGGCAGCAGATCCTCTAGTATCTATGTAGGGTTCAAAACTATAAATGAGGAAAAGATATGTTTGTATATTTTTCTCCATTTTATGGATTTCTAATTGAAATTTGTTTATTACAGGAGGTGTTCTGCCTTTCTTCATCCACAGCTTGAACTTCCTATTTTCATCCTTTAATTTATCTTCACTACTCAGAGTTCATCAAATCCCTGGATCTTACCCTAACAAATACAGGGTATCTCCTGTTATGGTTATTGGATTTCAAGCCCTTCCATTCCCCTTGATCTTGCTGACATGGCAGGAAGGGGTGGGGCAAGAGGAAACGAGAGCCAAGCTGGAGTGCATACAGGTGGCAGTGGCAGAAGCTACAGCAGCACAGGCAGTGGTACCAGCAGCAGCAGTGCCTTGAACTCTTGTTTTTGAACCAGCCAGAATTTCTTCTAAGGACTCCTGCTGAGGACTACTAGGGACAGGAACTGTGGGGAGCCAGAGCTGCTGGGAGAACACTTGGTGAATAGTGAACAGTTGCTGTGGGTGGGGAGAGGAGGATCTTTGCCTGAGGTAGCCTGTTCTGTTTTGAAGGCTTGAGAATATGAGTGCTTACTACATTAACTACAGGTGCCAACTTCATAAGTACTGTGATTGCTTTGACTTTCTGGTTTTGGGACTCAGTTTTCTGGTATTTGAATAAATGTTTTAGCTTTATTCCCCATGTAGAGAGCCTGGTATATTTTGTGTCTAATAAACATATCAGCATATTTATAGTTACCATAGGCATTGTGAATGCTGCATTGTTGATAAATCTCTGTAAGAAGGTAATCATATAAATTAATTGTGTGATGGAAGAAAGAGAACTTTTTGATCTGTCCCCTTTAACCCTTTAAGCAATGTGTACATGTGTTTGTTCATGTTCATGTGTGTGTGTGTGTGTGTGTGTGTGTGTGTGTGTGTGTGTATTTGAGGAATGACTTTATGATGAATAGTGCACTTGATTTTTATCAAGACCCCAGGAAGGACTATAATATAGAGTTCCAGGAAAGTTGGGACAGCAGGATAGCAAAACGGAAGGTTAGTGAAGGAGATTTAAAAAAAAAAAATAGCTAGGTGAGCTTGAGGAGACTCTCAAGATACATTGCATGGACAAGCAGCCTCTTTCATATTCATGTTGGACCAGACATAAATTGTCAATGCATTTCTACAGTTTTCTTTATTTGGTTATCTGAACATTTATGATTGTACAGAAAGATTTACATGAAACTTCCATTTGGAATGAATGCTAACTTAATAAATCCACCAATTTCAGTACACTTATTCAAAGTATTGAATGATTTTTAAAAGTCTTTTATCTGTATTCTCTAAAAAGTAATGCTTTTGCTGCTTTCATTCCACACTGAAATTTTGCGTGGCAACAAATTACTTTATTCTGGAAACAACTGTGTGAATTTATAGGATATTGAAAACCAAGAGGTTTACGATATTACAGACTATGTTTCCATGGGATATTTTATGAGACCTGACCTCTAGCCATGAAAAGCCCCACTCCCTAATTCTGTGGAATAAATAAGCTTGAAAAAATGGAAATCTCATCAGACAGAAAATACTGAAAATTATTTTGAGGTAACAAGGTAGGAAATCCTTACATAAGTAAAAAATTTTAAACATAAATACAAAAGTTTACAAATAGCAAAACTGTGAATGAAGTTGTCTATCCAGACAGTGCTAAGTCCAATTGTACACTAACTAATTGTTTAAGAATATCAAAAAATTTTTAATAACATGAAAAGAGACAAAACAAAAAATTTAAAAATGTGTCCTCAAAAAAATAACAATGAAGGGTGGAGCCAAGATGGCTGAAAGGAAGCAGTAACCTCTCTAAGCTCCTCTGTGAATCCCATTACTAAACCTTAAAAAGTGAATCTGAACAGATTCTGGAGTGACAGAATCCACTGGGAGACAGAGTGTGGCAGAATCCAACCCAGGAAAGTGCCCAGTGGGTCCAGACAGGGGGAGCATGGAGCATGTCGGATCTGTATAGCTCAGTCTTGAGAGAAGACAAGCAGACTACACTAGAGGGAGAAGAACCCCAGCTGGCCGACTTACAAGGGACAAAACACAGTCATCTCACCAGCATCTCACCAGGGGACAAGAGGAATCACTGGAGCCAGGTAAGAGAGGGCTCAGCACCCCCAGCAGAGACAGCAGCTTCTACTGCGACTATCAGCCTCCAGTCTGGAAGATTAGAAATTGTCTGCCTGTTTCTTCAGAGGCTAGAATGGCAAAGTAAACTCTAGCTGCTCCCTCTGATTCCTCCTTCATGAAGTAGAAAACCCAAAGTCTCCCACCCAGAGAGAAATCTTAAGATAGTGGAAATAGCCTAAGGCTTGGGAACCATTGAGAAGGGGTATAACTGAGGCTTCAAGGAGTCTGAAGAGAAGAGGGGGAAGGGTCCCAACAAGCCCCACCTCACCTAATCAGCAAAAGCTTTCCCCAGCTGTAGCCCAGGGGTACAATGGCAGAAATCTGAAGTGGCCAGACCACCCCTCCTCCACAAATTACTCTGTGCTTATCAGCATACCTCACTGATACTCCTGCCTTAACCTCAAACTAGACACCCAGAGGCTACTGCATTCAAAGTCAAGGAGCAGGTCCTTACTTCACAATCTTAGAAATTAGAAAACAGGCAATCACAATGGGAAGGAAGGAAGCTGAGAAGGAGAAGTGGAAGGCAAGAAAATCAATCAGAGCTTATTATGTAGGTCAAGAACAACCAAACACAGAGGACAACATGGACTTTTTACTCACACCTAAGACCACAGAAGGAAATATGAATTGGTCTAAAGCACAAATAGCATTTTTGGAGGAGCTTAAGAAAGATTTTAAAGGCCAAATCAGAGAGGCAGTGACCAAATTGGAAAAAAAGTTTCACTGAAGAAAACAAATCCTTAAAAAGTAAAATTAGTGAAGTAATTGGAGAAAATTCCTCCCTAAAAAAAAGACTGTCAAAAACTAATTGAAGACTATAATGTACTACAAATTAGAATCAGTCAAATTGAAACTCAGAACTTTATGATGCACCAAGACGCAATCAAACAAAACATAAAGACTGAAAAATTGGAAGAAAGTGTAAAATATCTCACTGGAAAAACAACTGACCTAGAGAACAGATCCAGGAGAGATAACATAAGAATTATTGGTCTACCAGAAAGCCATGATGAAAAAAGCAGCCTGGACAACATCCTCAAGAGATTGTCAAAGAAAACTGTCCTGAAGTCCTGGAATCAGAAGATAAAATAGTTATCAAAAAAATTCTCCAGACTTCTCCTGAAAGAGATCCCAAATTGAAAACTCCAAGAAATATAGTAGGCAAATTCCAGAATTACAAGATTAAAGAGAAAATTCTACAAGCAGCCAGAAAGGAACAATTCAAATATCGAGGAACTACAGTTAGGATCACACAGGATCTAGCAGCTTCTACATTAAAAGAGCGGAGGGGGCGCGGCTAGGTGGCGCAGTGAATAGAGCGCCGGCCCTGGAATCAGAAGGCTCTGAGTTCGGAGCCAGGGTCTGACACTTAATCCATACGAACAAAAAAAAAACCTAGCCGTGTAACCGTGGGCAAGTTACTTAACCCCAATTGCCCTAAAGGGGCGGCTAGGTGGCGCAGTGAGTAAGAGCACCGGCCTCGGCCTCGGAGTTTGGATGACCCGAGATCGGATCCGGCCTCAGAAAATGAGCACCCATGCATAAATAATGACTAGCCGTGTAACCTTGAGCAAGTTACTTAACCCCAATTGCTTTAAAAAAAAAAAAAAGAGCGGAGGGACTGGAATTTGATATTTTGTAGGGCAAGAGAGCTGGGAATACAACCAAGGATTAACTACCTGGCAAAACTGAGCATAATCTTTCAGTCAAGGACATGGTCATTTAATGAAAGAAGGGACTTCCAGACTTTCCTAATGAAAAAGCCAGAGCTCAATGGAAAATTTGATCTCCAATTACAAGACTCAAGAAAGACATAAAAAGGTAAAGAAGGAAAACACAGACTCACACGTACATACATGAACACACCCACACTCATGCACACATGCACATAACTTGGTATGCAACAAGAGCAAAATGTTCACATCCCTATATAAGGAGCTAATAACTGTCAATATTGAAATTTTTATGATTATCATGACCTTTAAAAGGGTTACACATAGAAAGAGGGTGTGGGTATGAATGAACTAACTTGAAGACTTAAAAAAATCTTTATTAAGGGGATCAAAGGGATTGTAATGGGATAAAAGGAAAGGATGAGACAAAAAAGGTAAATTATTCTATTTGAAGAGGCATAAAACACACTATAGTAGAGGGGAAAGAAAAAGGGAGAGAAAGATCATTTAAATACTATTATCTCTGGTTCTGTTTCAAAGAGGGATCAACATAATCAGTTAAGTTTAATATTCTAACATGAATAGACACATAAATTCATTAAGTAGAGGAAAAGGAGGGAGGGAGAGGAGCATTGTTTGAGATTTACTCTCATTGGTTTGGTGTCAAATGGGGAGTAACATACTCTGATAAGTATAAAAATTTATTGTGTCCCATAGGCAGTAGGAGGGTAAAGGGAGGATAAAAAGGAGGAGAGCAAAGGGGGGATTAGAGAGGAGGGAAATAGTAGTAAGGGGAGAGGGTAGGTAAAGAAAGGGGGTCACCGGGTGGGAACACTGAGGGAGGGGGCAGTCAAAAGGGAAAACTTCAAGGAGGGGAAGAGAGAAGGAAGAAACAAAAGCATAAGCAGGGGAGGGAATAGGATGGAGGGGAAGAGACAGATAGTCATCATTACTGTGAATGTGAATAGTATGATCTCTCCCATAAAACAAAGGCAGATAGCAGAATGGATTGAAAACCATAATCCTACAATATGCTGTTGTAGCAGCAAGTACCCCAAAATCCCCAGGGTGGCTGCCAACACAGGTGCTTAGATCTGCTTTTCTAAAGGAAAGCAACTCAAAATGGGTTAACAAGATTACTTTATGTACTTTATGAACTCTCCCATAAAACAGAGGCGGATATCAGAATGGATTAAAAACCATAATCCTATAATATTCTGTCTAAAAGAAACACATTTGAAACAAAGGGATACCCACAGGGTAAAGGTAAAAGGCTGGAGAAGAATTTATTATGCCTAAGCTAAAGTGAAAAAAAAAGCAGGGGTAGCAATCCTTATATCAGATAATGCAAAAGCAAAAATAGATCTAATTAGAAGACATAAAGAAGGAAACTATATCCTGCTAAAAGGAATGATCGGGAATGAAGCAATATCCTTACGTAACATATATGCACCAAGTGATATAGCATCCAAATTCCTAGAGAAAATGTTAAAGGAATTAGAGGAAGAAATAGATAGCATAACTATAATAGTGGGGGACCGTAATCTCCCCCTCTCTGAACTTGATAAATCTAACCTCAAAATAAACAAGAAATAAGTTGTGGAGGCGAATAGAATCTTAGAGAGACTAGATATGATAGATCTCTGGAGAAAACTGAATGGAGACAAAAAGGAATTTACTTTCTTCTCAGTGGTGCATGGTACATACTCAAAAATAGACCATGTGCTAGGGCATAAAAAGCCCACAATTTGGTGCAGAAAGGCAGAAATATTAAATGCATCATTCTCAGATCATGATGCAACAAAAATTACATGCAGTAAAGGGCCATGGAAAGATAGACTAAAAACTAATTGGAAATTAAAAAAAATTAATCCTAAAGAATGAGTGGGTCAACCAAGAAATTACAGAAACAATCAATAATTTCATTCAACAGAATGATAATAATGAGACAACATACCAAAATTTGTGAGATGCATTAAAAGCAGTTCTTAGGGGAAGTTTTATATCCCTGAGTGCATACATGAATAAATTAGAGTAAAGGGGAGGTCAATGAATTGGACATGCAATTGAAAAAGCTAGAAAAAGAACAAATTTAAAAGCCCCAATTTAGTACTGAATTAGAAATATTGAAAGCCAAAGGAGAGATTAATAAAATTGAAATTAAGAAAACTATTGAAATAACAAAAAAAACCTAAGAGCTGCTTTTGTGGAAAAAAAAAAAAACAATAAAATTGATAGACCCTTAGTTAATATGATAAAAAAAAAGAAAGAGGAAAACCAAATTATGAGCATCAAAAATGAAAAGGGTGAATGTACCTCCAATGAAGAAGAAATCAAAACAATAATTAGGAACTATTTTTCCTAATTCTATGCACATAAATATGACAATCTTAGTGAAATGGATGAATATTTACAAAGTACAAGTTGCCCAGACTAACTGAAGAGGAAGTAAATTACTTAAATAACTCCATTTCAGAAAAAGAAATCAAACAAGCCATCAGTGAACTCCATGGGAAATATACCCCAGGGCCAGATGGGTTTACTAGTGATTTCTATCAAACTTTTCAAGAACAATTGATTCCAATACTATACAAACTATTTGGGAAAATTAGTGAAAAAGGAGTCCTACCAAATTCTTTCTATGACACAAATATTGTACTGATTCCTAAATCAGGAAGAGATAAAACAGAGAAAGAAAATTATAGACCAATTTCCCCCATGAATTTAGATGCAAAAATTTTAAATAAAATATTAGCTAAAAGCGAGGCGGCTAGGTGGTGCAGTGAGTAAGAGCGCCGGCCTCGGAGTTGGGATGACCCGAGATCAAATCCAGCCTCAGAAAATGAGCACCCACACACACTGGCTGTGTAACCTTGAGCAAGTTACTTAACCCCAATTGCTTAAAAAAAAATTAGCTAAAAGACTACAACAACTTATCACAAGAATAATACACTTTGAGGGTCGGCTAGGTGGCACAGTGAGTATAGTGCCAGCCGTGGAGTCAGAAGGGCCTGAGTTCGGATCCGACCTCAGACACTTAACGCACACAAACAAAGACCTAGCCATGTAACCTCGGACAAGTTACTTAACCCCGATTGCCCTCCAAAAGGAAAAAAAAAAGAATGTTACACTTTGATCAGGTAGGATTTATTACAGGGATGCAAGGAAGGTGTAGTATTAGGAAAACATAATTGATCATATCAACAATCAAACTAACAGAAACCACATGATTATCTCAATAGATGTAGAAAAGGCTTTTGACAAAGTACAACATCCATTCCTATTAAAAACATTAGAAAGTATAGGAATAAATGGAGCCTTCCTTTAAATAGTAGATAGCATCTATTTAAAACCATCAGCAAGTATTATATGCAATGGGGATAAACTAGAAGCATTTCCAATAAGATCAGGAGTTAAACAAGGGTGTACACTATCCCGCCTCTTATTTAATCTGTTACTAGAAACCTTAGCTGTAGCAATTAGAGAAGAAAAAGAAATCAAAGGAATCAAATTAGGCAAAGAAGAGACCAAGCTATCACTCTTTGCAGATGATATGATGATATACTTAGAGAATCCTAGAGAATCAAGTAAAAAACTACTTGAGACAATAAATAAATTTGGCAAAGTTGCAGAATATAAAATGAACCCACAGCATTCCTGTATATCTCTAATGAAATTCAACAGCAAGAGTTAGAAAGAGAAATCCAATTTAAAGTTACTGTAGACATTATAAAATATTTCGGAATCTACCTGCCATAACAAACCCAGGACCTTTATGATCACAACTACAAAACACTTCTCACACAAATAAAGTCAGATCTAACTAATTGGAAAAATATCAATTGATCATGGCTGGGTCGAGCTAATATAATAAAAATGACAATTTTACCCAAACTAAATTCTATATTTAGTACCATACCAATCAATTTACCAAAAAACTACTTTATAGAGTTCGACAAAATAGTAACAAAATTTATTTGGAAAAGCAAACAGTCTAGAATATTAAGGGAATTAATGAAAAGAAATGCTAAGGAAGTTGGACTAGCAATAACAGATTTTAATCTGTATTATACAGCAGCAGTCATCAAAACTGCTTGGTACTGGCTGTGGAATGGAGTAATGGATGAATGGAATAGATTGGGTGCACAAGATCCAGCAGTTAATGAGTATAGTTTGATTAAACCAAAGACTCCAGTATTTGGGAGAAGAATGCACTATTTGATAAAATCTGCTGGGAAAACTGGAATATAATATGGCAGAAACTGGGAATAGACCATTATCTAACACCATATACCAAAATCAAGTCTAAATGGATGCATGATCTAGGTATAAAGGATGATACTGTAAGCAATCTGGGAAAGCAAGGAATAGTTTACCTGTCAGATTTGTGGAGCGGGAAAGACTTTAGGACCAAACAAGAATTAGAGAGGATTGTAAAATGCAAAATGGATAATTTTGATTACATTAAATTGAAAAGCTTCTCTACAAACAAAGCCAATGTAACCAAGATCAAGAGGGAGGTGGGAAATTGGGAAAGAATTTTTACAGCCTATATCTCTGATAAAGGACTCATTTCTAAAATATACAGAGAATAGAGTCAAATCTATTAGAATACAAGTCATTCCCCAATTGATAAATGGTCAAACAATATGAATAGGCAGTTTTCAGAGAAAGAAATTAAAGATATCTATAAGCAAATGAAGAAATGCTCTAAATCACTATTAATTAGAGAAATGCAAATCAAAACAACTCTGAGGTACCACATCTCTCTAGTCAGATTGGCTAAGATGACAAAACAGGAAAATGACAAATGCTGGAGAGGATTTGGGCAAATTGGAACACTAATGCATTGCTGGTGGAGTTGTGAACTTATCCTACCATTCTGGAGAGCAATCTGGAATTATGCCCAAAGGGCTATAAATAATTTCACATCCTTTGACCCAGCAATACCACTTCTAGGGTTATATCCCAAAGAGATCATAGAAGTGGGAGGAAGACCCATATGTACAAAAATATTTATAGCAGCTCTTTTGGTGGTTGCAAAGAATTGGAAATTAAAGGGGTGCCCATCAATTGGGGAATGTCTAAACAAGTTGTGGTATATGCATGTAATGGAATACTATTGTGCTATAAGAAATGAGGAGCAAACGGACTTCATATTTACCTGGAGAGACTTATACAAACTGATGCTGAGTGAGAAGAGTAGAACCAGGAGAAATTTGTATACAATCACAGACACAACATATGTATGATGACCAACTATGACAGATTGGACTCTTCTCAGCAATGCAGTGATATAAGTCAATTCCAAATGACTCATGAAGGAAAGAGATTTCCTACATCCAGAGAAATAATTAGAAAGAAATGATTTTGAATCCTGATGGAAGCAAACTACTTGATCTTTTTCTTTTCACTGTTTGGTTTTATTTCCTCTTTACCATTTTTCATTCCATCTAGTACAATGCACCTTTATAACCTGACTAATGTCTAACGTGAAAGTATTTGCAGATCCTATACTGAATTATATGCCTTTGTGGGGGATGGGTAGAGGGAGGGAAGGGAAATTTGAAATTCAAGGAACTATGGAATTGAATCCTGTAAACTAAAAATAAACAAACAAATTAATAAAAAAATAACAATAATTCATTTCTTGGTCTGCAAAATGTTCTCAGTAGAAAGAAATAAGATGTTTTGGGAAGGAAATCTATTTTTAAAAACATATATAATTATTAGTTAACTTAATGGAATCCCTAATTATCTCTGATCCTGACACATATATTACAGTACTCATAGACTTTATATAGTTGATAAAACCAAAGGATCGTAGACCTGAATAGGGCTTTAATGTTTACTTTGTTCAAGGTCTTTTTTTTTTTTACTTTTGATTAACCTTAATATGCACTGAGATTGAATCTTGTCCAAGGTGACAGAGTCAGGTAGTGTCAAAGCTGCTAGTAGAATACAAATCTGGTGACTAATATTAGTATTTAGTATTTAGATTGTTTCATATTCTCATCCTATTATATATAATTCAATATTTAACATGAATCAAAGATCACTAGTTAACCTTATATCTAAAACCCAATATCTATTTAATGTTAAATGCTAAATTCATTATTTAACATTGGTGTAACACTTGAACTTTTAGGTAGAAACTGACTATAGATAAAGAAAAAAAATATCCTTTTAGGACTCTGTATTACTTGGTTCAAATGTCTGTTGCAATGAGTTTATATCTTCAACAAAATGACTAAATTTGCTAAATCAAGAAGTATGGAATGGGGTTGGGCTCAACCTTAATCACTGGTATTGAAGAGGTTACCCATAAAGAGGGTTAGGGTTGCTTTGGAGACCCCAAAATACCAACATGGCAGGTCCTAACAAATGAATTTGACTCAATTTGGATCTTATATACAGAAAGATTGTGGGAGGAATCTAGTGGTGGTTTAGAGGAGGAATTTGGGAAAGGTCTTCAGGAGAAATTAGATGTGGTCAATGAGTGGATAAGAGTGGGAAACTGTTGGAGGCTACCTGGAGACTACAGACAATGGTGGACTAGGCCAGTTCAATGGTGGATTGATATTTTGATAGGCTCAAGGGTGGGAAGTAGATGGACAGCTGAGGTCTAGGCTAGTAACAGAGGTCTGGGCCCAGCCACAATGTAAGGCTTATGGCTTCATGCAAATGCCTCAACAAATGGGATGATTTAATCAGAGTTCAAGGGGGGGGGGGGTTCCCAGAGCCTGTAACTCAAAGATTCAATGAAAGCTCAAGGGGCTTCCCAGAGCCTGCACCTCATCAGTATCACCCCAGTACAATTACTTTTGGAATTTGAAAGTCTAAAATTTTTATCTTTATGCCTACTGTCTTTAACTTGAGCCCCTCCTTTGTATTTCTTATATTCTGAATTCTATTTTAACTATTTGTGTGTCTATTTATATTATGTGTACATGTGTGCATATACACATGTGCATATGCATGCATATATAATATAAACTAAGTCAACAATAATAAAAAATAGTTTATTTTAGTCACACAGAAGTACATGAAAAATATTAGTATTAGGAAGACTGACCATCATTTCCAGAAAAATTATAATCATTAAAAGAACTTTTAAATTTCACAAAATAAATTATTGAATTCTTTTTCTTCAGTTGTATTACAGTCACAACTTGAGGCCTATTTGCAAAACTGATCTCATATCTGTGTGTATGTGTGTGTGTGTGTGTGTGTGTGTGTGTGTGTGTGTGACTCTGTAGACAATATGGGTAGTTATATATCCATACATACTACACATATCTCCATGTTTATACATTTAAGGTATGTATACATGCATAATTATATATGGATATAAGTAGTCATGTGTATATATATATTCACATATATGTATGTACATACATGTATGTGATATCAATATCCTTCTAGCATTTTGATGTGACACTAAGACACATAATGCTAGAGAGTCTACAGAGCTCAAAGAATTAAAAAAAAACAATCATTCAAAATGCAATGCAGAGGAATATGTTTGCGTTGAGCAGACTGCAGTACATTGGAAATAAGAAATCATAAGTCATATAGAAGATATCATCAAAAATAGGTGTGAAAAAAGCTATCATGCCTTTCATATTTTGTGACAGAATAACAGATGGACACCCACTTGTGCAACTGGTATTACTATGGTATCAAAGAAAATGAGAGGGCCACTATATTAGGAGAGATTGCTATAGTAACTTTAAAGGAAGAAATGGACCAGAATGACATAGGATAGTCAGCAAGGATATGTTATTATCTTCAAGTTTTGAGGAAGTACCAACAGAAATGAAATCACAGGTTCATTTAAGTCTGAATTGTATGTTGTGCTCTCATTTTCCAATTGTTTGTCATGACATAGAAATCATGTATTCTTTGGTATATCAACTAGTGGCCTACCTTTCTAGTCAACAGTCTAAATACAATAGTCTAAGTACAAAAACATAGGCCACTAAGAGTAATGATTATTAATAACCAATTACTAATATGGGAGGTAATTAAATCATGTTTTTTCTTTTTGTTCCCTTTCTATTTCCTCATTCAAATCCCATTTCTAATGAAGGACAGGACTGACAATGAAACATGCTCTTCTGTCTTGTCCAGGATCAGACCCAACTGGGAAAGCTATTTTATGAATAGATAAGAATCTTCTAGGTGGATTCTAGAAGAGTATAAATCTTTTTATTTAGATCAGGGCTTCTTAAACTTTCTTCTACTGGTGACTTTTTTTTTTATATTTTGGGCAGCATATAGTGTCTTTGTGTGACCTTAAAATAAGTGCAGTGCAAACAAACACTGCTTTGTGTTCAGAACCGTGGCAGCAATGAAATTATAGGTTGCCACATGGGCAAGTGCTGTCAGAAACACCTTGGACTCATTACACATTTAATTTTTTTTATTAATTTTTGGTTGCTGTGATCAGAAAATTTTTACTCTTCCTAAATATGTGGTCATGACCCACAGTATCAGAAGTGCTAGTCTAGACTGCACAAAGCACAGTAGGTAACCTGGGTAGAGATGAGTCTAATGGCATGATCAAAGTCATTTCCCTAAGGTCATCATTCCCCAAACTCACCACTCATTATAATTTAAAATATCATTAATTGTTAACCTATCAGA
The DNA here is from genome assembly GCA_011680675.1 of Gymnobelideus leadbeateri. Classification (NCBI taxonomy): domain Eukaryota; kingdom Metazoa; phylum Chordata; class Mammalia; order Diprotodontia; family Petauridae; genus Gymnobelideus; species Gymnobelideus leadbeateri. Next base: position 35,765 of record WOXC01001051.1, read on the forward strand.
GTTGATTTCCACTTGTCAGGGACAACCTCCTTTCCAAAGTTATATAAGCATTCATCTGACTCCAATGTTCAGCTTTGGTTTTTGAGAAAGCCACTGGACTCAAATTATTGATTATTTGCTAACTATAATGAATAAATTGATTATTAATTACCCAGGATTATTAATTACTCAATCTTTTTGTTCATCTCACCATCTACTTAAATACATTAAATTACTTGGTGATGATACCTTCCAAAAAATTGTACTGTTATGCCTCATTGTAATGTAAAGGTTGTTCTAAATAATCCATAGTTATATCAATAGAACATAAGCTCTGGAAGAATCTATGAAGCTTGATTTTTTTTCTTAATGGTAAGAAAATGACTATGCTATCTAAAAACATTTCTGGGTATAGAGAAGGTACCTGCTAGAAGGCTTGTGGCTATAGGATAGATTCTTTCATGGTGATAACAGGTGAAAAAACATTCAAATTTGAACTACATTTCAGTTTTACAACGCTTACTTTTTTACAAGTGGTTATTCATCCTTTGTTCTCAAAGAAGACCACGACATCAAGAAAGAGATGTCATGTTCTGCATGTGAATGAGATTTAAGTGAGGGAAGGTTGTTCCAAGTCATCACCAGCCTGACTCTCTCCTCCAGAGCCATCTAGGTCCAGGAAAAGATAGAGATCAGGATGACTGGAGAAGGCCCCAGATGTAGTGGGAGGCCTTGGCCTTTTTTAGCTTACATCTTTCCAGGTCTTAGTTTGTCTGAGACAATACCCTTTCAGTGATTAAGGCTAGGTAAACATGAGAAAACCAAATATCTCTTTTACCTAACCAAAAAAAAAAAAAAATCAGTCTAAGAGAGGAAGATCCCCAGGGTTTCTGGCCAAAATGGAAACAATTGCTATTTACACTCACTCTGAGCCATCAGAATCTAAACAATTACCAAAGTAGGTTTGAAGTGGGACCTATTATTGAATAATCCATGAGTGCTAGAGAGATTTGGGTTTAAGGCATAGTCCATAAAAAAGAAATCTAGCCTATAAACCCCAGATGTGTCGGTATGTTTCAGTGATAGTTAACGAAAAGCATAACAAAACCTCCATAAAATTAATTGCAGATTATATATCAATATCTGTTGCAAAACACAAATTACAAAATTATACATCCTTGATATATGAAAGAAATATTGCCCCATGATGGTACCTGATTTTATGCAATGGCGCATCACAATCTCTAAAGAATCAACATTTCATATAAAAAAGCTGCAACATCTTAATAATCGTGATTTGTGCATAAGTGGCATAAAATTTATCAACAACAACATGGATAAAAATAAAATGAGGCAATCAGGTCAAGAAACTAGGAGTGATAAAAAATGAGTGTTACATTGATAGGTTTTCATGAAATTAAAAAAAAAAAAAAACCTGAGGAAGGCATTCAGTGTATTGAGTGAGCTTTCCATAAAGGATTTACAATTAAAAATATGTACAAGAATTAAGATGATAAGGTGCAGAGGGATTGGGATTTGCCCATGTAGGTCCATTACATCATTACATTTCAAGCTCTGTGGTGGCAGGGATTTTGTTTGGTTTTCTTTAAATCGTCCTTGGTTAGCCCAATACCAGGCATAGCAAGTAATAAAGAAAGTACTTAATCACTATAGGTACATAAGAAATATTAATACTTAATAAAGGGAAAACCAGAATGCCTAGTGTCAGGGTTTGCTGAATCCTTTTTGGTGCTGCTTATCCACCTTTGTATTTTATTGAAGGTGACTACATAGAGAAGTGTTTCCTGATTTCAGTTTCTGTATTATCTCCCAATAAAAAATAATGTTTTTGAGAATGTAAGTTTGTCCCGTATGCAGTACAAAGTAGCTGATATAACCAATAACCTTAATGATCAATTAAATCAGAAGGCAAACAAATTCGGCGATATTCTTTAGTAATGAATGAGAACACTGATTTGACAGATACTGTTCAACTTCTAATTTTCGTTTGAGATGTTGATGACAACTATGAAGTAACCGAGGAACTGCCAATTTTGCACTTCAATTCGATGTCAAACTACTGGAGAAGAAATCACAAATCAAGTGAACAAGTATGTAACTGAATGTTACACAAATGATGTTTGAAAACTCAGTGGTCATTTGCACTGATGGTTCTCCCACTATATGTGGGCAAAACTTTGATGTAGTAAGTGTTGTTTGCTGGAGAGTTTGCTGGAGAAAAAAATAAAACAAAACAATTAAGTTTCATTTCATTGTGCATAAGCAAGTGCTATTCAGCAACATTTTGTTTTGACCACATAATGTCATTGGTACCTTCGATTGTAAATTATATTTGTTCAAGGGGACTAAAACATAGGTCATTTAAATCATTTCTTGAAGAGGTTGATGCCACCGGTAATAATGTAATCTATCACAGAGAGGTATGTTGGTTGAGCAATGGAAGAGTATTGCAATGTTTCATTGCTGTCAATGAAGACATTACTGAATTCTTAGAGAAAGACTCAAACGGTTTCCCAGAGTTTCATAACAATGTTATGAAATGTGCCATCTCACTATGTATATGAATCATTCCATTGAGTAAGCATGATGAGTTAGGAGAAAAATATTCAAAACATTGAAATTTTGATTCAGGAGTTTGACAGAAGACTGACACTATTCAAAGGCAACATTAAACTTAATTAAAGCTCCTTTCTCTATGGATCCACAGAAATTCTCCCCTTGCATTTACTCCTAGAGGTCATTGAACTTCAATGCTCAACATTTTATTGAAATAACTATAGAGAAAGGAGCCTTCAAGACTTCTACAAAAATTTGGACAATCCTATCTGTGGCCCAAAGAAATTAAGCTTGTTTTAATTTAGGCCCTTACCTATTGCCAAGTTGTGTAGATCTGCTCTAAATTAAACTAGTCAAACTCCAAAAGGGGTGACAAAGAGTCAGACATGGCTGAAAATGACTAAACAACAACAAATGATGGAAAATTCATTAAGTTCTAAGTACCCTATTATGCAATTTGAAAATTTTAATTCAAAGCATTTCCTTACATTGAATAAAAATTTACAACACTTTTTCTCTAAATTCTCCTCTTTATTCCTACAACAATGAGCAAAAGATGGCACCATGTGGAGGTACAAGTTTTCCTCATCTGGAAACTTTTTCTTTTTAAAGCAATTGGGGTTAAGTAACTTGCTCAAGGTTACACGGCTAGTCATTATTTATGTGTGGGTGCTCATTTTCTGAGGCCGGATTTGATCTCGGGTCATCCCAACTCCGATGCCGGTGCTCTTACTCACTGCACCACCTAGCCGCCCCTTTAGGGCAATTGGGGTTAAGTAACTTGCAAAAGGTTACACGGCTAGGTTTTTGTTTGTGTGGATTAAGTGTCTGAGGCCAGTTCTGAACTCAGGGCCTTCTGACTCCAGAGCCAGCGCTCTATTCACTGCGCCACCTAGCCACCCTGGAAACTTTTTTAGGAGAAATCTAGTAATTTTTCTACTCTAGTGAAATAACATTTAACCGTACTGGTCATTCTTGCATAATGACAGAAAGTTATTGTGCCCTGATTATGTATCCTCCCTCCTCAGGTTGTATATTTCTCGCTCCTTCAATATATTCATAACTGGAACAACATATTAATCCTTCCCCCTCAACCTCTAAAAAATAAAACTAAAGTACTTTATCTTTTTTTTTTTTTTTTGGCAGGGGGGATTGTATTGAAACTTTCCAGAGACTTGATTGATTCAGGAGACTGAAGGCTCAACTTGTTAACATCACCTTTTGGTTACCTGTGTAAAAAACTGCCACAAAGAGCTCCTGACACTCTCTGATGCTTGGTTGAAATCCTATAATGGATTCAACGTGGGTATAGGAGCTTGTTCTGCTGATCATGGTGAGTTCAAGCATATTATTGTTGAATATTTTTCTCCTCCTATGGCTAAGTAAATCTTCATGTATTAAATACTGCATGACCTATAAGCATCTCATTAGCTTCCAATATAAAACAGAATCTACCAGGGGAACTGGCCTGAGTAAAATCTAGTTCAGAATATTCATCCTAAAATATATACTATCTTCCTTGCAATTCCCCACTCTATTCAACTCATTCAACTGAACCTTATATCATCTAATAGAAGTTTATGAAATCAAGTAGGTATAAAGCTAGATTGGCTATATTCCATACCTATTGAAGCAATAGTTTTACAAAATAATGCAATTTGCAATTCATTAAATTAATTTAACAAGTGCTTATCAACCATTGTCCATATCCAAAGTGCTAGATTCTAGGATATAGTCAACACGAAAAACAGTCCCCACATTTCAGGAATGTACATTCTATCAGATGGTATATAACATTTTTATTAGTAATTAAATAAAAGACCATTTGAGGAGGAAGAGAATATAAACAACTAGTGACACTCAAAAGGAAAGAATCCCCTGAATTGACACTGGAAGGAATGATATAATCTAAAAGGTAGAGGTAAGGAAAGTGTATGTTTCATGTACAAAACATACTTACAATTGACCAAAATATGAATTACAATTCAGACAGTCAAATTCAAAACTGTACGTGAAGTTTAGTAAACACCATCAGAAACTGAGTCTGAACTGTGTTTTTTTCCTCTTGCAGTTGCAATAAATCAAGATCTGAAAGTCTATACAAAATATAGAAAAATTAGTGAAGAAAGCAATAGGAGTGAGTCTAGAAACTGCGTGATGGATGGAATTTGGCAACAACTTTATTATCATTTGAAAGCAGCTCGTCCCTTGACTATAAGACTATACTCAAACCTATAAAATTAGTGAAATATCAGAACAAGAAGTTAGAGGGTAGATAATACATGGATCTTTCAATCACACTAAGTTCAAACTACATTGTCTGTTTACATGTGATCATTCTGGCTCCAGCAGATTTAAAGATAGCCATATTTACTAGTTAGTTGGTTCCTAGTTTAGACTGTTTTAAATGTTGGCATTGTAATAGTTTGAATCATTAGTGAGAGCTTCCTGTTCTATTCATACACTTGAATGATTTCCAGCAAAATCACATTGCTCTTATTTAGTGACTAATCTATGTCTCTTACTGAGCCTTTTTATTTCAGTACTCTTTCTTTGGATCCTTTGGGACATAGACTTACATCCTATTAGAGAAGCAATCACTCTCTTCTATCTTTACTAGCCTAGTGCTGACACCATTCTAATTTTTCAAGTTTAATTAGGTGTGAGGTACCTCAAAATATATATTTTATGGAGCAAAAATCAAATATGAGCCTGTGGTTCATTGAAAAAGAATGAATGGGCAGCCTAATGTAATGAGTTCAGAAAAAATGTAAGTAACTCAATAAAGGGTGTTGAAATAGGATCTATTTAGTCATGTTGTGTTGCATTACTTGTAAGGGCAAACTAGACTTGTAAAAGAAAAATGAGCCTTTGGACATCATTACGCTAATAAAGGTTGTATGATGGAAAAATATCTATATCAAAGCCTAATGGAAGTGCAAGATCACATATATATATATGCATATATATGTATATATATATGTATTTATCTCTACATAAATAGATAGATGTAGCTAGATATATATAGATAGTTATAACTATAGATGGATACCTAGCCATAGATATAGATTTACATGGATAATTTTATATAGATAGATATGGATAGAGATTTAGATAGATATTGATATACACACCATAAAGCAAAATATATGATAAAGAGGCAGATGGATCTAAAATATTTCCTTATTTGCAAATATGAAAATTAGGGTCAGCTAGGTGAAACAGTGGAGAGAATGCCAGGATGAGTCAGGGAGGCCTTAGTTCAAATCCAGCCTCACTTACTGACTTTATGACCTTCAGCAATAAAGTGTCTGTCTCGGTTTCCTTATCTGTAAAATAAGCTAGAGAAGAAAACGGCAAACCCCTTCAGTATCTTTGCCAAGAAAACCCTAAAAGGCGTCATGAAGAGTAAGACACAACTGAAAAATGATTAAACAAAAATTATCTCTCTCCCAATCATTCTTATTGAATCTTCCAGGAAAAAAAATCAAAATAATTATTGGAGATTAGAAATGCTAGATAATATACTAGAAAATGACTAGATATGTTAGCTAATTACCAAATCTGTCATAATTTAAAGATAAGAATATTATATATCTAGAACTAGAAGGGATCACTCAGGCCATTTAATCCAATTCTTTCATTTTATAGATGAGGAAACTGAGACCAAGGGAGGTTAAGTGACTTGCCTACATTAAAAAAATAAGCATCAGAGGCAATATTTAAACCCAGGTCCCCAAATTCTAGAGAAAGAATTATTTTTGTTGTACCAAAATGACAATAACAAAATAATTAGTTATTAACATAATCATAACTAATTAAAGTAGCAGTAGCCACAAAATTGATAATAACAGCAATAATGAAAGAAAACCTGTGATTATAACAATATTTATAGTGACTCATGCATATGTTACCTAATTTACAAAAAAATACATTTATGTTTTTTTTATTTTTAATTTTTTTTAGCTTTTTTGGAGGGCAATGGGATTAAGTGACTTGCCCAGGGTCACATGGCTAGTTTTTGTGTTAAGTGTCAGAGGCCGGATCTGAACCCAGGTCCTCCTGACTCCCAGGCTGGTGCTCTATTCACTACACCGCCTAGCCACCCCTCACCTATGGTTTTAGAAAAACAATTATCACTGTATCCATTTTATTAATGAGAAAATAAAAGCTCAAATGTGATGATTTACCTGGTCATGTAACTTGTAAATGGATAAACTTAGGTTTTGAGGCTTTTTTCACAGATCTTCTGACTCTCAGGTCAGTACTCTTTCTGACACTATGATGCTCCTCAAAGCAATTGCTATACAATTGCTGTCTAACAGTGTTATGAATCTAAAATGCTCAGCCTTGGGGGCAGCTAGGTGGCACAGTGAATAGAGCACCAGCCCTGGAGTCAGGAGGACTTGAGTTCAAATTTGGCCTCAAATACTTAATACAAAAAAATAGCCGTGTGACCTTGGGCAAGTCACTTAACCCCAATTGCCATCCAAAAAAAGGCAAAAAAATAATTTAAATGTTCAGCCTTCAGCTAACCTCTAGGAAAAAGGATAATCACTATTAGTTATATTCTATATATTACTGCAGATAGTTCACTGATATTTTATCATTGAATGTATATAGTGTAAAATTTGGTGAAGCTTATGCATAGACACTTAAAAAAAGAAATTGTCGATTGAAATTTTATGGTACATGAGTATTATGTACTGAGACTTATTTAGTTTGAGAAAGATACATATTTTATCTTATCCAATTTTCCCTTCACTCACTTTTGTTTTCATATAAACTTAATGCCTCTCCCCCTCTATCCTCCCAACCCAACACCACTAAAATAAATTTTAGAAAATGATTACAGACAATGTTAGGAAGTCCTTAATTCAACTTATAGTCCAAAGTGAGGTGAGAGCAAATAAAATACGTAGATGATGAACCATGAGAATGAGTAATCAAAATCTATACACATACATATACACAATACGTACATATACACTTGTATATATATTTATATATATGTATATATATGTGTGTGTGTGTGTGTGTATTTCACGAGTATATAAATTACGGTCATGCCCTAGAGTAAGGGTTGGGCTAGATTACCTCTTAATGTCTTTTTCAATTCTAATATTTCGTTTTCTAACATGGTGTTTCTTTGCTCTCAACATTTAGGGCATTTTTTGATGCACATGCAGATTAGGGAACTTGCTGAGAATCACATAACTATGAATACATGTCAGGGGTCATAATTGGACCAAAGTCTTTCTAACTTCAAGAATAAAGTTCTATGGGGTGGCTAGGTTGCTCAGTGAGTAGAGCGCTGGCCCTGAAGTCAGAAGGACCTGAGTTCAGGTCCTGCCTCAGACACTTAACACACAGAAACAAAAACCTAGCCATGTGACCTTGGGCAAGTTACTTAACCCCAATTGCCCTCCAAAAAGAAAAAAAAAAAACAATAAAGTTCTATTCACCATCCAAAATTGAATCTATATATTGAAAAATGGGAGGAAATTATAATACACTAGTGCTTTATTTCTCCTCTAAAATATTTTCATTTTAAAATGAGACATCTTGGGGTAAAGTTGTTCAATGCAAAAGAATGTCTTAAATTAAGAGGAATTTTGACATTATTAAGGAAATATTTTGGTGGAGGAAAGAAACTTTCATTGGCATCTTCATTATCAAATAAAAATGAAACTGGCACCTCTGCTTATACTTTAATGTCAGCTATGGACTTATTTGTATGTCTTCTATGGATTTGGGCACCAATTTTATGAAGCCTACCTCCATGCGTGTTTATGTACTCAAAGTTATTTATCAGTTATAGTAATTGAAGATTATTCACAAGAATTAAAAATAAAAGATATAATTTCCTGGTGATTTTTAAAATTGTTTATTCCAGAATTTTAAAAAATAATTAAGGATGTTGGGCAAATTTTCTCAACTAGGAAGCTCAAAAAGAGTTTGTAGGGAAGAAATTATCCCTCCGTCTGGGTTATATCTACTGGTGATCGGGCAAAGATAGTCTTGAAAAAAAGAAAAGCAATTTTGTCTAAGGTCATCCAGAGAAATCATAAAAAGGAATGGTTTTTCTTAGATAATTGGCCCTTTATGGGGCTTCTGAAAGTTCCACTTTTTTGAAATACACAGTCAATAAGTAACATGTTAGGCCAATTTTTGACTTATAGATGATCAAAATGGCAGGGGAGTGGGAAAGAGTGGGTAGTAATGGGATGGGTACTCTTGAGCAAGTACTCAGATGTGTGATTGGTTTGGGGCTTGTACTTCTTAAGTTTTTTTGTTGTTGTTGTTTTGTTTTTTTTGTTGTTGTTGTTTTAACCATTCCCTTAAATACACAAATGTCAGCTCCTCCGCAATGGAAATACCTTCATTCCTATTTTCAATTTGGTCAATTTTTTCAGAAACTGCAATACTATAATCTAAAAGACATATTTTGAGGAAGGATAATTATTTCTTTCTTTTAATGGCTATATGTTGATATAGTGAGGATCAAAGTGAAGTAAGGGTAATGAGACTGCCTAGTGGACTAGGGATTCAGTGTTCTCATTTGAATTCCAAATGTCTAAAAGTGACATATGAGACAAAAGGTGTTTTTTTTTAAGTATTTCATTTTCCCCCAATTTTTTCAATATTTAGCATTCATTTGAACAAGATTTTGACTTCTAAAATTTTCTTACTCTTTACTTTCTCTCTCCTCTTGCTAGAATTATAGCCAGTTTGATATAGGCTATGTATGTGCTATCATGTAAAATATATTTCCATATTAGTCACATTTGTAAAAGAAGAAACAGGTCAAAAGAAAAAAAAAACAGGAAAAGAAGTGAAAAGGTGAAAAAAATGTGCTTCAATCTGCATTCAGAGTCTATCAGTTCTTTCAGAGTCTATCTGAACATGGATAGCTTTTTCCTTTGCGATTCCTTTGTACATATCTTGGACCATTGCTGAGTCATACATAGTTGATCATCACACTATGTTGCTTATACTGTGTATAATGTTTCCTGGTTCTATTTATTTCACTTTGCATCAGTGTGTATAAATCTTTCCAGGTTTTTTTCTGAAATCTGTCTTTCATCATTTCTTATTGCACAATAGCACTCCATTACTTTCATATACCACAGCAGGGGAAATAACACTGAAAAAGAAAACATCAGAAAGACTGCTGCGTTTCAGCAAATACAAATGAAAATATTCATTCTGGAGGCAGCCAAGTTTTGGGGAGAGGGTTGCTCGTGTTTTTTGGCCTTTTTCCTTTCTTTTATATTTAAGCTCTGCTCCTGGGGTGGAAGGTGCACTGTCTCAGACTTCTTGTGCCGGGACTGCAAGTGCTGGTTGTTTACCTGGTGCTATACTGATGTAGCCTAGAGGCCTACAGCAAATCCTAGTGCCTGCTGCTGTGTTGAGGGTGTGGGATGGTGGGTCGTTGATGCTATTAGAGGTCTTATGTGTCTGGTAGCTTCTGTGATGCTGAGCTGTGGTTCTAGTGGTGGTATCTGGAATGTGTTGAGACTAGTGGAGTGTTTCTGCATTTCTCCAAGGACACACTAAAGCACTTGGCTGTGTGGTGACTGAAGGTCACCTGTTGCTAGGCTTAGGCTGAAGCATACAAATGCCTGACTGCTGGTGGCTGTATGTTTGCCCAGGTGTATGCTGACACATTTGGTGGGGATGGTGTTAATGGCTGCCAGTTTGCTTAGGTACCCATAGGGTTGGCATCTTCCTGTTCGTCCAAAGCTATGCTGAGTCATCTGGAAGTTCTTAGAGCTGAAGTCTGCCCATCACCTCCCACACCCCACCCCTGACTCTGCTGGCATGGGGTGGGGTATAGGACGGTCCAGATCATTTGCTTGCTCTACAATACTTGATCTCCGGGTATCCTTCTGGTTTGCTGAAATGGGACTTGCTTCTGGCTTCCTGGCATGCTTGCCATTTTGGACTGTGTTCCACTTTTGCCCAGTGAGATAGACCTTTTCAGCCAATCTTCCAAGGGCTAAAATATTGTTTAACTCATATTTCTGCAGATTCTGCTGTTCTGGGATTTGTTTGGGGGCACTATTTTATGGTTGTTTGGAGGTAAATATAGAAGAGTTATGGTGATTTACTGCTTACTCTACCATTTTGATTCTCAGAAGTTAGAACAAGACTTAAAAGTTTAACCTAGCTTAGTGAAGGATAAATAGGCTTAAGTGAAAATCCATAGTCCATAGAGACTCTGTAAGTCCCTTTTTGATAATGTGTAGGTGAAATCTATTCATTATAATGGGCCTCTATGTCTCAGTTTCTTATACTCTGAAGAATGCTTCATGTCCTACTATTATCAATAGTTCATGATACAGGCAGGATATTCGTATTGTCCCAAAGTGGAATCCACAGCATAACCTCCCACCAAACCCTGAGATTTTTTTATACCTAAAGGAAAACTTCATGGGCAAATACAGTCACTTCTCCTCTCTGATTAGAGGGCTCCAGGATAGAGCACTAAGCTCTTCCCAAAGCCTTCCTTTATAAAGCACTGGATTCTCAACTTTCAAGGTAACATTCTATTTTTCATTAGCAGTTCTACTTGGTTTCAACTTCATTAAACATGGTGCTTCCCAATTTTTCTCACCTTTTAAGCATCCTTTTGTATGTCTTTCTCTTTAGACTATAGACTCCCCCAATCTTCACAGTGTGGGCTCAAAAATGTCCAATATGCAGTAAATACTGCTATGGCCTCCTCTCCTGAAAGGGACCTTGGATCTTCCCCATGATCTGAGATGACCTCTTTTTCCATGGCCTTTGTTTTGTACTGATTGATATCCAGATGATGCAGAGCAAAATATAGAATTTCATTGGTTCACAGATTTATACCTTGACCCTCCAAAAGGTCCTGAAGTGCAGTCCAGTCTAGGATCAATGAAGGCTAGGGTCAAAATATGGTCATGGGGTGTTAGACATAAAATGTTGGTCATAGGATGGGCAAGGCAAGGGACATCAAATAGCCAACTCATGCCTGTTTCCCCATCTTGGGCAATAGGGAGGAATGAGGAATGGCACAGTGGTAACAAAATAGCTGGGGACCTTGCCATATCATTAGGTCATTTCTACTACACTGAGCTTGGTCACTTACTCATCAAGCCAAAAATGTGGAGGTGATCTAGTTAGCTTCCTGTCATTTGGCAAGTGAACTCTATAACAAACAAATGAACTTATAACTTTTACTTTAAAGTTTTAAGGCCTAATATAAGAAAGACTCTATTTAACTTTATCTAATTAAACATAAACATAAGATATTTAAAATATGTAAATATGAACTGATATTAGTTTAACTAGACTGACTAAATGTTTATTAATGAATAAGTATAACAGAAATAATCCCTAACCATATGGAATCACATTGAACTGAATAATATTGATTGTAATAAAATAGGGGTTAAGTTAATCATTTGACACATAACAAATGTTTGTTAAAATGAGTTGAATGGAATTTCCAATTCTCTTGTGATTATCAACTAGAAGAGTTTTACATCTTTTCAGGGGAAGGTAGAGAATAAAGGTAATTTGTACCATTCTAATCACTTAGAGAGGGTGGCAATAGGAGTTGATAAAAGGTAAATCCTTGGAAAAGAAATTTAATCAGAAAAGCAAAATGATTTGAGGGAGTCACAAGATTACCTTGTGGAGGAGCAGAGGTATGGTTGTTTTAGGATAAATGGTGAACATTTGCCATTCTGATGTTAGTGGAATTTATATTAACTACTGTCCTCTATGTGGCAGCTAGGCTGCAAATCGAATAGCATAAAAGGCTGGGAGTTAGGATGCATTATCTTGAGTTCAAATTTGGTTTGAGACACTAGCTGTGTGACCTTGGGGAAGGTCACTTAATCTTGTTTACCTCAATTTTCTCACCTGTAAAATGAACTGGACAACAGAATAGCAACCTACTCTTATACCTTTGCCAAGCAAAACCTAAATGGGGTTATGAAAAGTCAGACATGCCTGACCAACAATTATAACATGCTCTATAGCTAGCATTTTAGAGGCAAATTTGGAATACTGGTACACAGATAACTGCAAACTTTTCTTGCATGTGTCTGAAGTAGTTTGGGTTAAGTGACTTCCCCAGTGTCACACAGATAGTAAGTGTCAAGTACATGAAGCTGAATTTGAACTCAGTTCCTACTGACTCCAGGACTGGTGCTCTATTCACTGTACGACCTATTGGACCCCTATTGCCAACTTAATACTTCAATGAAATACATAAGATGTGACTAGTTATCATCACATTACTTATTTGATCTATTTCATTTACCTGAAATATAAGTTTCTCATAACATATTAAAATATAGTGAAAACATTATACATTTTATCATGATAAATGATGATAAGAGAAAACAGAATGATAATTATTTGAGTCCTCTTTTTTAAAAGTTTATTTTAAATTATTATTATAACCCTCAAGCACATATTTTTATTTGCATTTATTCCTCTTGTGGAAATCTAGAGAGATATGATATTTAAATAAATATATTCTATCTAGAAGTCAACTAACCACTAAAATTAGGTGGATAAAAATAGAAAAAAATGAAAAGTCATTGTTATTGTTTGAGCATAGGTATAAATATATAAGCATATATATATATATATGTATATGAATGTTTTATTAACCTTGCCATTCCCTCAGATTATGTTACATCTTTCCTCTCTTCACTCCTAAACTTCTATAAAAAAAAAAAATTACTTAGACTCAGTGCCTCCACTGACTACTCACTCAGTTCCAAAATACCTGAAACCTGAAATAGGAGTATATTGGGAGGTCAGGGAGGATTAGCAACTTGGATGTGATGGCTTGAGGAGGCCTTTTCAAAGCTGCTTATCCACCTTTATTTTCCACATTTCATCTAATTCCTACCTGGTGCTTGAAGAAGCTATAACATGCTTTGTGGCAACATGTGGGCAAAACCATTCTGGGAGATGGGCTAAAAACCAGGTTGAGGGTAACCAATAGGTCTCAAACCCATGAGAGAGTTACAGGGGTGTTTTCCTTAAGCATGTGAAGACTTTCCCTGGCAGAATTTGTTCCAACAGCTTTGAAGGTGGTTGAAGCAAGTGCTGTGGAGTGTTTGGGGTTTGGTCAGACATCTAGGATGCTAAAGTTCTCTACTCTATCTTAGCCCATTATTAGTCAGCTATCCCAACTTCTGTCTTGTCACTGGACTTCAATGATTCTGGAAGAGAAAAAGTAATGCCAATGTTATACCAATAGCAGCCACTATGTGCATTTCCAGGATAGATTTGAAAAATATAATAAACTCTATTCCTCAAAGGCAGAACCAAAGTGATAATCACCAAGAGAACAATGCATAAAATGGCAGCAATAATGTAAGTATAATCAACTAATTTAACTACTCTGATCATTGTTGTTCAGTTGTCTTGGTTATGTCCAACTCTTTGTGACTCCATTTGGGGTTTTCTTAACAAAGATACTAGAATTGTTTGCCACTTCCTTCTTCAGCTCATTTTACATAGGAGCAAAGAGAGGAAAACAAAGCTGTCATTTTATGCATTGTTCTCTTGGTGATTATCACTTTGGATCAGTTCATAGGGATCTTCCAAGGATTTTTTTTTCCTTTTTTAAATTAAATTAAATTTATTTGTTTCATTATGTCCCAAACTGTCCCCTTCCCACCTTCTCCACTCTACAATATAGGAGGTCATTATTTGCCATAGAACTATATCTATATGTAAAAAACGTACTATGCATACTTTTATTTATTAGTTCTTTCTCTGTAGGTGGATAGCATCATCCTTCATGTTGATTTGAACATTTATAGTACTCAAAATAACTTGATTGTTCACAATAATTCTTCCAACAATGTTGCTATTACTGTTTGCAATGTTCTCTTAGCTCTATTCACTTCACTTTTCATTATTCCATGCAAGTCTTTCCATGTTTTTCTAAAATCTATCAACTCATCATTTCTTGCATCAGTGATTCCATGACAATCTTTATACCACAACTTGTTTAACCATTTCCCAATTGATGGTCAGCTCCTCAATTTTTGGTTCCTTTCCAATGCAAAGAGAGCTACTACACACATTTTATAATATTTAGATTATTTTTTTCTTTCCCTGGTCACCTTAGGAAACAGATCTAATAGTGATATTGGTGAGTCAAAGGATATACAAAGTTCCCTAATTCTTGGGCATAATTCCAGACTGCCCTCCAAATTGGTTAGACTAGTTAACAATTCCACCAGGTGTGCATTACTGTCATTTTTTTTTCCACATTGCCTCCAACATTGCCTCCACATTGGTCATTTTTCCCTCCTATCACTTTAGCCTATCTGATAGGTATTAGATATCTCTGATTTATTTTAATTTGAACTTTTCTACTCATTAATTATTTAGAGCATTTTTTCATATAACTACATATAGTTTTGATTTCTTCTTTGGAAATTTTTCTGTTTATATCCTTTCTCCATTTATTATCTGGTCAATAATTCATATTTTTTAAGGAATTTGACAAAGGTCTTCATATATTTGAGATATGACAACTTCATCTGAGACATTATCTATAAAAATTTCCACTAATTTCTTGCTTTTCTTCTAATCGTGTCTAAATTGTTTTTATTTGGACAAAAACTTTTTTAAATTTAATATTACCAAAACTATACCTCACAATGCACTCTATCCCATGTTTATTCATAAATGCTCCTATTCACAACTCTAAGTAATGCGGTCCATGTTATTCTGGTTTTCTTACATTGTATCCTTTTACATCTATGTCATGCATCCATTTTGACCATATCTTGATGTATGTTGTAATATATTCATCTATATCCAATTTCTGCCAGACTGCTTTAAAATTCTCCTTTTCCCCCCTTTTACCAAAGAGCTTATTCTTCTCCCGATACCTTGAATCTTTACATTTATCAAACTCAAGGTTACTATAATCATTTGCTGCCACTTTTTTTTCTTAGCCAGTATCAGATAGTTTTGATAATGATCAAGGTGATTTTTTTTTCTGAAACTATCACTCTCCTCATTTCTTATAGCATAATAGCATTCCATCAAAACCATAAACCACAACTTTTTCAGCCATTCCTTAGTTGATGGGTATCCCCTCAATTTCTAATTCTTTATTGTCACAAAATTAGATGTGAGAATTTTTTTTTCATACATATACATCCTTTTCCTTTTTCTTTAATCTCTTTAAAATATAGACCTAGTGGAGTATGTTGGGGCAAAGAGTATGTATGGTTTTATAAACCTTTGGGACATAGTTTCAAATTGTTCTCCAGAATGTTTGAGCTAGTTCACACCACCAAAGTGTATTTAGTGTATGTATTTTTCCCCATCCCATCCAAAATTTGTCATTTCCCTTTTCTGTCATGGGGTAAGCCAAAGTTGTTTTAATTTGCATTCCTCTAATGATTAGTAATTTAGAACACTTTTATACACCTATTTATAGCTCTGATTTCTTCTGAAAACTGCCTATTCATATCCTTCGACTGGTTATCAATTGGGAAATAGTTTTTACTTTTATAATTTAGCTTAATTTCCTATATATTTAAAATATGAGGCATTTATCAGAAAGAAAAAAAAATACTGTAAACTCTCCACCACCACCCCCGACCCCAGTTTCTTGCTTTCCTTCTAATTGTTTAGATCTATTCTCATTTGTCTAATTGTTCCACTCCTGTGTATATCTTGCCAGGAAGATTACAAAAGGTATTGTATGAACTGCAGTTATTTTAAATAAAATGTAATTTTCTATTCCTCACTATTAATTAGGCATTGTTTAAAATAAATAAAAATGCTATTGATATATGTGAATCTTTGAATTTCTCTTGATTTTGACGTGGTCTAGTACACACATAAGGTTTTTGCAGTAGTAGGTATGTGAGAAATTGGAAGTCATTGTCTTGTGCAGAAATATTGTCCAAAGTAACCTTTTCATTCTTGATACATTTTATTCCCTCGATGTCTATAATATTGCTTTCTCTTTTTTCTCTTCCTACTTGTCACACTTTCTCTTTAAAAAAAGAAAAAAAAAATCCTTTGCTGGTCCATCTTTTCTCCACTGGTATTACTCTATATTTAGATTCAGAAACATTCACAGATGCACAAATACAGGAGGCATAGCTAAAAAAAATTCAAGTGAAAAACAAAAAGTTTTAGAGACCTAAAAGTCCAATATGAATCAACATGTGATAAGGAAGTAAAAATGACCAGCATATTCTTAGGAAGAATTAAAAATAGCTGTATATAAATAAGGTACATGATAATCCCTTTCTATTCTGATATGGTTAGATATTTATAAAATTGTTATTAATTTTAACTTTCTGCAGCTAGGAGCTGTCAAGGATAGATGGCTAGAGTTTTCATATTGTTTTGTTGACCTGATTTTTTTCTCATATTAACAGACTTTGTTGAGTGATGTAATCAAGAAGTTATTCAACTCAACTCTTTCCTTTGACCATGTAGGAACAGCCATATCTAATCTTAAATTTAGAGTACTTAATTAAAAAAATCCAGGCTTTTTGAGTCTTAGGGGGATTATTTCTGAAGGCTTTTCATTGCAAGCTTTAATTACATCCTTTTAGGTGTTACAGGAATAGTCACTCTTTATTATCAGTTCTCATAATTTTCTATCTTCAAATGGTTTTCTGAATATAAGTATATTCCTAGAAAGCACTCATCTACTTAAAATTATTCATATTTGCTTTAAATATTGAAGATTGTTCGCTTAGGTCTTTTTGTCTTCTCTTCTGATTTATTTAACCAATGTAGTTAAAAGATATTCCAAGAACATTTTGTAAACAAATTGCAATGGTTTATAAACTATTATACATCCTAGTTACTTACCCCAAGATGCTAACTTACTTCTCTTATTTAAAGCACATATAAGAAATCTCAATATAGCTGAATTAATCCTTATTTCTAATTAAAGTTGTCTGTTATTTCCAGAAGACAACAAAGGGCCCATGGGTGTACATGTCATTAATTTCTTGCTATGTTTTAATGGAAATTCCTATTTCAATTGAGCAATGAAAATAACTATTTATATAGCACCTGAGATTTGATTTAGATTCTGGCATGTATGCATACTATGCATATTTCATTAAATATTGTAATATAAAAAGCTAAAATCATATTGGACTTTTCAATAGAGATATGCTGAAGGAAAATTTTATGGTATATATGTTATTTATAACCATGAAAATGGATGTGATTACAAAGTAAGGAAGTTTAGAGAGCAGAATTTTTTTTTTAAACATCATCTTGGAAAGAGTCATGTAGAACCCTATGTTTTCAATCGTAAAATATATTACTAAGATTTGGCAACACTAACAAGAAGGCACTTAAGAACAGCCAGGTGGTGCAGTGGATAGAATGCTAGACCTGGAGTCAAAAAGATTCTTTTTTAAAGGTTCAAATCTGGCTTCAGATACTTTCTAGAACTATGGCATCTGAATGTAGATCAAAGCACATTATTTCCTCTCTTTATCTCTCTTTTTAATTTCCATGTCTTTCCCTTTTGCTCTGATTCTTCTTTCAAAACATGAATATATTTGGTATGCTTGTACTTGTATGGCTTATATCAGATTGCATACCATCTTGAGGAGGGGGAGGAGAGGAAGAGTGAGGAAATTTGTAACTAAAAATCTCATAGAGTTGAATGTTGAAAATTAAATAAATATATTAATGAATTAAAAGATAAATGTAAGTGATATAAGGAATGAACAAGCTTTAATAATTTGGATAGTGCAGAAAGGAGTAAGCCTTTGCAGAGGTAGTGGCATCTGATTTGATCCTTAATGGAAAATAAGATTTTTAAAAGTCAGATAAAAAGAAGGAATGAATGCTAGGCTTGGGAAAAGACTTGTGAGAATATAAGGAAGGATAATTTGTGGAGTATAGAAACTAACTAGTACCACAGTCTGGAAAGTGGCAGTAACATGAAATAAAATTGCAGAGGGAAGATAAAGTTTACAGGTATAATGTCATTAAATTCAGTTGGAGGCATACGCAGAAAGAAGTAAATATATATAGAGATAAAAACATAAGTGAATGACTAAATGACAATAAAGAAGGAAGTAAAGAGAAAAAAATAACAAAACTAACCAATTCATGAATTGATCTGACAGTCCTACTCCATTCACATGGACACAAACCACCACATTTCAGAACCTTATTACTTCTCTTCGGTTCTACCGCATCTACCTTTTGTTTTTTTTTCATTGTGTCTAACCCCTCTCAGGATAATATATCATATACCTAACTACCAAATGCCAATTTAGAGCCCTAAAGCTTAAGTCTTACTTTTCACTTTCCTGTGCAATAAACTTCACTTGCTCCCCACTGCCTTTAATGCACTTAAAACTCTGTACATTCTAGTTACAACCTAAGTGACATTACATTACACTCACTTTTGCAATCTGCATTATATTTTACCCTAGCTGCATCTATGCATATGTGTGTATAACACATCTACATGAATACACAGATGTGCATGTACTTGTATATAAATGTATGTGTGGATAGATAGATAGATAGATAGATAGATATAAATTTTCATCCAGTATATTAGCTTCATGGTAAATGTAAGAAATAATATTTTTATTCATGTCAATAAGCTGAGGGAATATTCTCTATTTTTCCTTAGCTAAGACATTCTCTTTATTTTTGAAGCTGCAAGAGTATGACAGTACTATGGAAATATTAACATGTGCTATACTCAAGTTCTCCAAGATGAGCGTTTGGCTCAATTTTTAGTATTTAAAATAAAGTGAGATACAAAGAATGGTAGAGAGTTGATAGTTAAATGGCAGTGACACAAACTGATATGCTATATGAATATTCTAGGGACAGGCAATGTTAATACTACAATTGATTACAGCATGCTGGGCAATTGCTTTCCGTTTATTTGCTATATAGCAATGTTTAGTCTAACCCTTGCTTTTGCAGTACTATCAGTCTTGAAGTCCAATAGAAAACAAAACAAAAAAAAAGCTTAGAATGCTTTTCTCAGAAATAAGATTGCTTCTAAACTCTTTTTGTCCCATGATTCGCTGATAACTAATTTTTTTCCAAAAAATTTCTACAGCTAGTTCCCTTCCAATATTAATTTTAATTTTTTTGAAAATTGTAACTTCAACATATTATTTAGCATATACTCTTGATCTCTGCTTCTTCTTCAATGGTGTTCCCTCTATGCATTTCTGCATGTCAACTAAAATGCTCTGGAGAAAATAGAATGGGCATTAACAAAAGGTAATAGATAGGATTTATAATATTAAACAGAGCATTGAAGATTAAGAACCTTGAAGCATCTATATTCCTCTTTAAAACAATATAACTTTAGTATATAATTATTTTGAAAATACTTTGCAAAACACTTTATATAGCAAAAGAATATAATCACAGAGCTATTTAATAAGTTCAAAAGAACCTCACCAATTCACATTTTGTTAATCCACAAACTCAATAATTGTTATTCTAAAACCCCCAGTTGTCACATCTTACTTCTATGGAAAAAAAATGAACAGCAAAAAGCTATTGTAAAATCTCATATTACCAAGCCTGTTTTAAATTACCAAAATGCATTGCAAAAGATTTATAAGTACAGGCTGAAGAATATTCATAAATAATTTAAAATATTATATCAAAATAAATGAACTAAAATGCTTCTGCCATGAATGCTTTTATTATTCTTGTGTTTATTTTCTTGCTTTCTAGTTTACAGCTTCTGCACTATGAAATAGATCAACTTTCATTAATGCAAATTGCTAGTTTCTCTTATAATTTGAGAGAAAAGGAGTTACATGAAGAGAAAGGGAATAAAAGGCAGGCTTTCAACTAACATTTAGAATTAAATGAAACTGTAGGGAATTCATGAAGGAATTACAAATGGGAAAAGCTAATAAACACACATGCACACACATACACACAAATATACATCAGTTTATGAAAAATAGGGAAAGGCATGAAATTACTTTAAACAATTAAGTTAAAAATGAAATCAAGTTTCTAAAGGGTATTATTGTAAAATTCTGTGATCTTCATTGATTAAATCTGTAGATGTATATAAGGTTTGTGATAGTGCCCACCATATAATAATGTATTTAGAAACATGGTAATAGAGGAAAGTGAAAGATTTAGAGATGACCTCATCTTTAAGAAAATCCGATTAATTTTCA
This sequence comes from Gymnobelideus leadbeateri, assembly GCA_011680675.1. Classification (NCBI taxonomy): domain Eukaryota; kingdom Metazoa; phylum Chordata; class Mammalia; order Diprotodontia; family Petauridae; genus Gymnobelideus; species Gymnobelideus leadbeateri. The sequence goes on from WOXC01001051.1 coordinate 56,518, forward strand.
TTTATAAATAAAAGTAAACATTTATCCATACATAATTATCTATATACATATTCACAAGCATATATATATATGTATCCATACATGTTTGTGTGTTCTCTAAATCTGCCAGTCTATTTAGGTTAAAAGAATGGAAGATTTAGAGTTAGAAGGGTTCTTAGAGGGCATCTACTCTAACCCTTCTTAGTGGAATATTGAGAAAGTTTCTAGGTCATATGAAAAACAACATAAAGGACCAGATATTTCAATCCTCAAAACCTCTTTAACCTCTCTAAAATGGTAAATATAAACAAGATAAGGCAATTTAAGCTCTATTCCCTGGTTTGGACACCAAGAACTCTAATGTGGTAATTTTATGATTATCTGACAGGATAGAAGGCTGACTTTAATCTCTTCTATATTCACTCAACATTCCCTACTTCAGAGGCCACCACTCTTTGACAAGCCTACACAAACCAATCCAGATGTTTCAACAGAACAAAACTCTGCTCTTAGTTCCCCCTTTTGTTTAAGAAAGAAAAAGGCAGAAACTTTTTCTAGTTGTTATTTCATTGTAACAGTGCACTCTTCTGCAAAACAGAGAATTGAGGAAGAGAGAAAACCTGGGGAAGTCACCATGATGTAAGTTGTTACACTAGGCCTGGGAGAAAGGAGCCTGGCATCCATCTGTATCCAGTTTTGCTCTCTCAGAATTCAGTTGAGGCTTAAGACAAAGGAAAATGAATCAATATCCAATGAGACATGTACCTTATGGGTCCCCAACAGAACAGGGATATTTCTGAATGATTTAAAATAGAAATAGGAATTGTAGCAGTGGAATTCATTGCCTTCATATAAGAAATAAAATTTAAAAAATAAAGCTCTAAGGTGGCAAAAAATATTTTAAAAAACAAAAGAGAAACAAATGCTTGTGAATGCAAATATATAGAACAGATGCAAAATCTGAAAGCGAAACAAAAGATAATGTTCAATGAAAATATGATCACTATACAAGCTAAACATATTCATCTCAAAAGAGAATGTTTAGAGACAACATAAGCTTCAAATCTCCAAATAAAAGATAGTGAAGTCCCAAAACCTGAACTAAACAGTGCAAAAAAAAAAATGACAAAAGAAAACTGATAAACTTCCAAAAATCTTTTGAAAATACAAAATAAAATTCCATTTGAAAGAATATGCAAATTTTTCTGGGTCACATTAACAACAAGATAAAGGACTACACATTTCCTCTGATTTCTATGACCTTTCAAACCTCTCTGAAAAAAAAATTATGCACCAATGTTAAAATAACTTTAGTTGCTTCTTCAGTTTAGGAGACCAAGAATCCAAAAGAAGGCAAAAACCAGAAACAAAGCCAAGTCTGAACTTATACTCACTGACCCTGACCTCACTCAGCACTTCTCCCTGACCTTTCATTCAACCAGCAGTAAGGCTATACTATCAGATCCAAGAGCATGGCACAAGCTGACAACAAATGCTACACCCATACCCTGATTCCTCCTCCATCTTTACAGTGCCATGGAAATCTCAGATCTAAACAGTGAAAATTTTCCCTTTCTGCAAAAGACAGACAGGTAGCTGTAGCTCCTCAGTAGTAAAAGCCTACTGGGACCATAACTCCATAACCACAGCATAGCAAAACACTGAATTGCTGGTGCTGGGTGAAAAATTAAGGCACAAAGGAAGTGAAACAAGAGTCTAAGACAGGACACTCTTTACGTGGGATAAAGAATGAAAAAGTGGGAGGGTAGGAAAGGGCTTTGTCTTACTTAACTAAGTTTGCAGGAAATAGTACAACACTCATTTTGGCCCAGTTTTGATTACCCAAAGTCTCTTAAGTCAGAAACCTAACCATGTGAACCCTAAGTTGCCTAGAATGTGAGGGGGTGAGACACTTTGAGATCTTGACCCCAAAGAAACAATAATCAGAAGGCAGGAAGTCAGAAAGTCAGAGAAGAGGGAAATAAGTAGAGAAAAAGTCTGAAATAACCAAATATTCCAGGAAGAAGTAAACAAACTTTGAACATAAACAGATAAATCAAGAGGAAAAACAGTAACAACAAGAAGAATTATGAAGTCCAAATCTGGTAAATTAATTCAGTTAATCTATCAATAAATATTGCAAAATAATGGAAAACAACCCCATACTTGAAACAAAGGATCCGGTAAAATGTGAGAACATCATACTGTTGATGTTTAAAATTTAGGGATATAGGGGTACTTGGGACCCCAAAATATCAACATTCCCAGTATTGCCCAAATGAACTCTACCCAAGCCTTCTTTCAGACAAAGAAAAACTAAGTTCATTAAAGAATCACAGTATTGGTTAGACTTTTAAGGAGTCTAAGCATTTGTGCCTCTTGTATTGACAAACAGGCCAGATTGAATCCCAGCTAGATTGAATCTGAGATAGATTGTATCTGAGCACTTCATGGAGGTAAGATGGATCTTATATACAGAAAGACTGTGGGTGGAATTTAGGGTTGTCAAGTAGTCTGGGGGTAACTAGAGTGTTTTAGGGAGTCTTTGAGGAGGAGTCTAATGAGGATCTTGATGGAACTGGGGTGACTAGAGGTCTTATTCCCAGGACCCAAGAGAATGGGATTTTGATGGAATCAAGTGTAGGAAGCAGCAGGAGGTAATCCAGAGGCAACAAACAGTGAAGGGCTGGGTTAGGTTAAGAGTAACAGATTTGGGCATAAAGAAGCCAGATTAATAGGGAGAATTCAGGGAGAATTTAAGGTGATGGTTTCCCAGGGTCTATGGACAAATGGGACCCAAATTCTTAGGGGTAAAGGGAAAAGGTCTCAAGTTGAACCTGTATCACATCAATACCACATACAACACAGTATTCTTTAATGGTTCATAAGAGAAATAACAATTATTAGAGGAAACTTTATGATTTGCACAAAAATAATGGGCAGAAGAGGAAAAATCAAAACCTTGTGATGGCAAGCTTCACCAAAGGAACAAGAGAGAGAACAATAAATTGAGAATACAAATATATTGATGTGAAGGATATTCTAGGTGAAGAAAAACAAATACAAAAAAAAAAAAAAGAAAAGAAAATATGCTCAATCTTCAAGAAAAATATACTGATCTGGAAGACAGGATGCATAAAGTCAACCTAAGCATCATAGGTCTCCCAGACCAGGACAAAAATATTAATATCATAATGAAGTAAATAATCCAGCTGGGCAGAAGAAAACTGCCCAGAACTTTGGAACATAGAAAATCAATAGAAGGGGTGGCTAGGTGGCGCAGTGAGTAGAGCGCTGGCCCTAGAGTCAGAAGGACCTGAGTTCGGATCCAGCCTCAGACACCTAATGCACACACAAAACAAAAACCTAGCCGTGTGACCTTGGGCAAGTTACTTAACCCCAATTGCCCTCCAAAAGGCAAAAAAAAAAAGGAAAAGAAAATCAATAGAAATAATTCACAGATTACCTCCAGAGGGAAAAAAGTGAAACAAGACAAAACAAAACAAAACAAAAATAATTACAAGTTTATAAATTCCAAAATACATAGTTGTTAAATTTAAGAACTTGGCTTAAAAATATGAAGTTCTAAAAAAAAATGTGAAGTTCTGCAAGTGAACCTGAGAAAGAATTTTAAATACAAAGGAAATTTAAATAATGTATCCACCAGAAAACTTAGGAGGGAATGGAATAATAATGGAGTTTAGGATGCACTTCAGGGTGAACTATCCAGCAAATCTGAATTTAACTAGACATGCAACAGATGGACATTCAATAATGAAAAAGGTGTTTGAAATATTTTTTAAAGAAAAACAGAACTGAAGAGATGCTTGCTTTTCAAATGCTTAAACAACAGAAATACAGGGAGAATGATTAACAAGGAAAGCAAAAGTCATGGTATGATAGAACATATATCAATAAGACACTTCTAATTAGATATACACAGTGAGATAGGGGTAAAAGTAAACATTTAATAGCGATAACAGTGAAGAGGAAGATATAAAAAGAATGTGAAGACATCTTGCCTAAATGTGAATCAATTATTTTTTGTGGGGGTGGATACTACATTACAACCTGGAAGAATATGGGGAAAGGACTAGCAATGAGGAGGAAATTGGCCTCTCTACTCTCAGACAAAAAAGCGTATATAGGGGCAGATAGGGAGAACTGGGCAAGGATAGAAAAAAAGGGGGGGGTAAAGAAGTAGACCATACTTTTGTGATGGGAAAGGTTTCCATTGATGACTTCCCTTGGGAAAGAGAGATGGATGGTAAAGGGAAATGAGGACTTTACATTGGGTGTGGCTTGTGAGATTCAGTGCTTGAAAATTATACTAAGTAGTAATCTACGTTAAGAGAAGGGGAATTGGAACACCTGGGGACAACTGGCACTTGAAAAAGTTGAAGAATCTGGACCCAGGGAAGAGATTTTGAGGTAACTGTGGGAAAAAGGTAACCAGGGGAGGGTACAAACTACTAGTTAGCTGCATCAAGGAAATGGTGGGGGAGGGGCCCTACTATGGGGCATTATCCTCTGTGAAACCTATAATAAGTGACATTGTTCTGAGACCAAAGCATAAGGGAAAAGAGAATCCTTGGGGCAAACACTATAAGGAAATGGTACAAAGTGCCTAAAAGAAAGACCCTTGAATGGATAACTTGGAAGCTTCTAGAAAGAAAAATTGGGAGGCTAGATAATTATGGATGTCATAAATCAGAAAATGAGCATAAAAGAAGAGTTTTGGAAATGAAGAGATTGGGAGAAATCCTAAAAAGGGGGTGCAAAATGAAACTAAAAATAATAGCTAATGAGTAGCAGTAGTAGAAGGGAAGGAGTGGAAAACAGTATCTACTTGACTAACTGAGAGGAAAAAGGATTATATGACCAGATAAAAATTGGATCGAAAAGGAACTAATATTCCAAACCTCAAAGGGAAAGGAGCAATAAATGAGAGGAGGGTACCAGGGATAAGGGCAAGAGAGTCAATGGGAATAGGGAAACTTTAAAATATTAAGGTAAAACAATTGAAAGAACATAATGATCTGTTTACAGCAGAAGGGGAAAATGATCATAACTTGAAGAAAACAATAATAGAGAAAAATGGAAGAAAATATAAAATGAAATCTTGTTTGATGAATGGATTAAAAATCCAATAAAATGAAAAATGAATTAAAAGTTGAACAGAAAAACAAAACTGTTACTCACACTTGCAGCACCAACCAAACTATGGGAGCGTGAATAATGAGTCGGTGGGCCAGGTGGAGATTGCATTCATACGTTTATTGCATGCCAAATCTCAGGTTACTTCCTCAGAGTTCAGGTTACTTCCCTGCTTTCTTATCTCATTCATAACTATGTTATCTATATCTCTCAAGCTTCCAGGTTTTCAGGGACAGTCAGAATATTGCAAGCCTCCCTTCCATGGAGGGTAACAAGAGGTGGTAAGTCAACATTCTGAGATACTGAGCCCAGATGTGTGGAAACAGGTTCAAGGCAGTCCTTGGCTTGGATTCACGCCCATGGCAGACCCCTGAGAGCTAACCCTTCACATTGCCCCCTACACAAAACCCCATAATCAGTTGCTTACAAGAAACAAATTTAACAGAAGACATACATAAAATAAGTCTGAAGGGGTAGAAAAAAATTTACTATGCATCAAATTAACCCAGAAAGACAGGATTTGCAATCATGCTATCAGACAAAGCAAAATAAATATTCAAACAATAAAGAGAGATAAACAAGGAAGCTATATTATGCTGATAAGAAAAATAAACTGAATAATATCAGTAAAAAACTTATACATTCTATATTACTCTATCATCCAAATTCATAAAGGAAAACTAGGAAAACAACCACCATAATTAATTCTATTAAAGCTAAAGCATCCCAAAACACATAACTATGTTACAAGATGCAGAAAATGCCTTTGACGAAGTATAATATTCTTTTATTTTTAAAATATTTACAAAACATAAAAAGGGACCTTTATGAAATATAATAAAAAACACATCAGTCTAAACCAAACCAAACAAGCAAACATCATATGCAATAAGGACACACTAAAACATTTTCTACTAACCATGTGAATGAAGCAAGAATACCCATTCTTCCCAACTATTATTTGATATAATTCTGGAAATTCTAGAAACCAAAAAAGCCACAAAAAAAGAAAAAAATTAAAAGAATAAAGATAGACAAAGAGGACATAAAACTATCATTTTGCTGATGATATGGTGGTTTACTGGAAACACCAAGGAATTGATAAAGATAATACTTGAGAAAAATCAACATTTTTAGCCAAACAAAAGGTGAAAAAAAATTCTGAAATATCCAATGGTCTTTCTATATACTTAAAACAAAAGGAGCAATAATGGAGAAATTCCAATCCAAATAAACGTAAAATCCACAAAATACCTGTGGATCAACCTGACAAAGCATAAGAAAGAAGAACTTTTACAAATTCAATTACTTGAATAGCTGGAAGAAAATTTTGTTAAGATGGCTTGGGAAAGCTGATATAATAAAAATAATGCTACCAAAGTTAATTTATACTTTTAATGTTATTATCAATAAGATATGTTATAGAACTTGAAAAATCATTTTAAAATTATCTAGAATATTAAGAAAAATGATGACAAGAAATAAGAATGAAGGGATGTAATAGCAATCAAAGAAGTACTTAATGCATTGTTTCAGCTATTTAATTAACACCTTGTTTCAGTTCAAGTTTCTTTTAAACCTTGTCCATAATGATATCAAGTCTTAATTAAGAAACACAACTTGTGAACCCCACACTTGTGTACCCAGAACTTGTGAACCCCTGTCGCTGATGCAACAGAAAGGGGAGGAGCTAATTACCATATATAAGGAGAAGCCCAAGCTGGGAGCGAGCAAAACTGAGAAGAGAACTCTTGGGGTGGCAGATTTGAGAAGGAGAAAACTTGTGGTATCCCAGCACTCTATATTTGTCTGTTCTGTCTATGTTGATGTTTGTTTATGGTACTTTGTATGGAAGCCCTGGGACCTTAATGGAAATCCTGGAAGAGAATTTTCTTGTTGTCTGTTTACAGAAGTTCTGGAAGATGATTTTTGGAAGTCCTGGGAGGTCCTTATGTTGACCTATAGGACCTTGCTTCTGGGTCTCTGTTGATTTCACATGCAGATAGTCAATTAATGATGGTGCCAGCAATGTGCATGAATGTTATTGTGGCTCTATTAATATTTTTCTTCCCAGAAACAGAAAATGCAAAGGACTTGAGATGGACTGGGCATTATGAGCTTCATTATGGAACTGGACAAATAATTGGACAAGGAGCTAAATGAGGAAATGGAGAAGGAGCTGGACAAGGAGCTGAGACCTGCCTACCTTTGAATCCAGGTGACAGTTGGGCAGATTCAGGCAGGAGCTGGGACCATGGAAGAGGAACCATGGAATCTGAGAGACAGCCTCGAGTCAAGAGATCTCTTTTTAGGTACTTAATGATGACTGAGAAGTTTGTGATTTACTGTGACTTAGGGTTGGAGAACTTTGACCTTTATATTTTGTGTCCCTTAAGGAGGATTGCTCCTTAAGGATGATTGAGTTAAGGGATTACTGGATGATATCTTTTGTTAAAAACTATGTGGACACTTTTGTGGAAACTATATTCCCACTTTAGAAATAAGTTGTTATGTCATAACATTGTGAATGCTGTACTTTGGTTTCTGTGAATCTTTTGCTTTAATTTACTGCTGAATAGAGAGTTCACCGTACTATGTAATTAGAATGTTAAAACTGTTCACATCAGTAGTCCTCTGGAAAGCTGCTCATGCTTGGCTTTACAAGGAGGAACTTTTAGACCTTGATCTGTCTCAATATTATAAAACAGCAATCATTCAAACCATCTACTACTCATTAACAAATAGAAAGATGGATCAATGGAACAGATTATGTAGCGTAGATTTAAAAAGAAAAAATAGAACTCAATAATACATAGATTGATAAAGTGAAAAAGAAATAACCCATGGGTGAAAAGGGTCTATATTTGATAAAAATGGAAAAACTGAAAAGTGGTCTGAAAGAAATTCATGTTAGTGACCCATCACACCATTTCCCACAATACATTCTAATTAAGTATAAATGGGAGTTAAATTTCAATAACAGTTAAATAGACAAACAAAGGAAGAGGCTAAGTGAATGAATAAATTCATTCTGAATTTCTCATGTTGAGATAAGATACACTAAGTAAGGCATTAATGGAAAGGATCATATTAGAGCTAAGAAAAGCCAAGAAAACAATATTCACAATGCATAAATAAATATAAATGGAAAGAACAACCATATAATAATCAGCAATGAATGTTGAAAAGTAACAAAGGAAAAACATGGCCAAAAGAAGAAATATGAAAATAAATAGCCACTTCAATCTTTTTGGAAGAAAGGATGTGTGTAGGTGTGATAGGTCCCACATCATAGCAGATATTTGTGATCTATTTATCCATTTTAATGATTTTTCTTTCTCTCTTTTTTTCCTTTTTAAAAATACTACATAGGAAAATGCACTGGTAGGAGACACAAGGTGTTATACTGGGAAAACTTCTGATGATGTAAAAATATTTTCAACAAAATTTTACATTTTTAAAAGGGATCCTAAAAATGACTCAAATTATACATCCATTTCCTCATTTCAGAAATCCATAAATACTTCATTTGGACCATTTTCTACCATATTAGCAATGACTTAGAAAATATTACCAATTTACATCTATATTTATATTTAATCTATATCTAGGTCTATCTATAAATCTATCTCTCCATGTATTTCTCTATCTCAAATAAAAAAAAATGTTAAAAATTCCAAGTATCTACACAAAGGAAATCTGTTTACAACATAAAGGCACTCAAAATATTATAAACTATTAGCATTACAAAATTTATCCATTGTACAATAGAGGAAATAATCATAATATTGCAAGTTTTATAGCTAAAAGGAAATTGGAAAACATCTTGTCCAACTTCCTCATTTTACAAAAATATAAATGCAAATTTTTTTTTTATCTTTGACCTACATATAGAATGTCTGGAGATATATATTGTTCAAGTTATCTTGTATAGCAAGGAAATTTCCTGCGCTGAAGATGGGCTAAATGACATAATGTCACTTAGATTAATTTCATCCATGTGAACTCAATGCCATAAAGATAAAGAGTAAAACTGTTTCTTAATTCCTTTGTCTGTTAAGATGTTGGTCCCGTGGGGGCAGCTAGGTGGCACAGTGAGTAGAGCGTTGGCCCTGGAGTTAGAAGGACCTCGTTCGGATCTGGCCTCAGACACTTAATGCACACACAAACAAAAACCTAGCCGTGTGACCTTGGGCAAGTTACTTAACCCCAATTGCCCTCCAAAAAAAGGAAAAAAAGTTGGTCCCTAAGAAAATAAAGGAAACAGAAACTTATAATCACCTATGCAACTGGAAAAGGGTGAGGGACATGGGGGCTGGGGTGATGGTAGCATAGAGTATGCACTACAGTGGAGTTTTCCCAGCATTGCCCTCCAAAACAACATTAAAATGATGCCTCAAATAAAATTGTGGAGCAACATAACCAACAAAAAGTTGGGGTGAAATATTTTTCAACCAGAAGACAGGAGATGAAAAGTGACTCATATGCTGGCATTGAGTCCAGGACCAGGCACAATTAAGCAGCTGCATTGCCTGTACAAAATTTTAGTTCACAGTTCCAAGGTGAAGAGAAGGGCTTGCATTTGCAGGGGAGTAGGGTAGCTGGTGGTAATTACAGGAAAGGGAGGAGCAATAGCCTTCATAATTACAAGAAAGGAGGTACCCAGGGCAGAGCCAAGATGGCAGAGTAGAAACAGCACTTCCAAGGTGCTCTGCTACACACAACTTCCAAACAATGTGAAAGGGGACTCTAAACAACTTCTGGAGCCCCAGGACCCACAGAACAACACAGAGAAGCTAACTTCCCACTGAGGAGAACCCAGCAGCCCTTCAGGGAGTGGAGAGCACAGTGCTCTGACAGCAGGCAGCACAGTGCGCTGGGAACTGACAGCTAGCTCTTGGAGCTGAGCCCAGGCCCCGTGAGGCCCGGTTTTAGCCCTAGGGGGCTGGGACAGCAGCTGGCTGGAGGGACCCCAGAACACCAGCATCTGTGGCAATTCCAGAATTATCAGCACAGATATGCCTAGGACAAAGTGAGAGGTTAGTGCCCTATGGACTTTGGGACCAGTATTTGGGAAATGCATTGGCTCCCTCCCCTGGGGGTGAAAAGCTGCTGAAGAAACAGCACAGAAGCCACTTTGCAGTGTCAGTGGCGGCTCTAGCTCCTGGTCTGCAAACTGTAGGGAGATCCAGCAATCAGTCTGGGGGTTAACCACTCTTGCTTTAAACTGCCTGCATCTGGATTGTGGTCTGGGGGGGAGGGGAGGTTTGGGGTCAGTATCCAATTTGCCAAAGTGGGTAGAATCTTTACAGAGGCCACCCCACCTGCAGAAGTTGTGAAGATCCCATGTTTGGGTGGAAGCTCTCCTGTCTGGTGGCAGAGTCCTACTGTGGCAACAAGGCCAAAAATCAAGTAATTAAGTGGCAACATGCCTAGGCAAAAGAAACAAAATAAACAGAAAAATTCAACATCGGACTCCTATTTTGGGGGCAAATAGGCTCAAAGCAGGGAGGAGGACTATGAGGTCAGAACTCCTGCACCAAAAACCCCAAATGAAAATACAAGCTGGCTACAAGCCATAGAGGACCTTAAGAAGCAGATAAGAGAAGTGGGGGGAAATTTGGGAACAGAAATGAAAAAGATGCAAGAAAAGTATGAAATGACAGTCAACAGCCTGATTGAGGAAAATAACACCTTAAAAAACAGACTAAGTCAAATGGCAAAAGAGGCTCAGAAAGGCAGTGAGGAGAAGAATGCCTTAAAAAGTCCAATTTGCCAGATGGAAAAAGAATCTCAAAAGCTCACTGAGGAGATTCATTCCTTCAGAGTTAGACTGGAGCAAGTGGAAGCTAGTGACTTTATGAGAAATCAAGATACTATTAAACAGATCCAAAAAAATGAAAGAATAGAAGGCAATGTGAAATATCTCATGGGAAAAACCACTGACCTGGAAAATAGATCCAGGAGCGACAATTTAAAAATTATTGGACTACCTGAAAGCCATGATCAAAGAAAGAACCTAGAAATCACCCTTCAAGAAATTCTCAAGGAAAATTGCCCTGATGTTTTAGATCCAGAGGGCAAAATAGAGGTTGAAAGAATCCACAGATCACCTCCTGAAAAAGATCCCAAAAAGAAAACTCCCAGGAATATTATAGCCAGGTTCCAGAATCCCCAGATCAAGGAGAAAATACTACAAGCAGCCAGGAAGAAACAATTTCAATATTGTGGAAACACAATCAGAATAGCCCAGGACCTGGCAGCTTCTACACTGAGGGATCGAAGGGCATGGAATATCATATTCCAGAGGGCAAAAGAGCTGGGATTGAAGCCAAGGGTCACCTACCCAGCAAAACTGAATATCTTGTTTCAGGGGAAAATATGGTCATTCAGTGGAATAGAGGACTTTCAAGCATTCTTGAGGAAAAAAACAGAGTTGAATAGAAAATTTGACATTCAGACACAAGAAGCAAGAGATGCTTGAGAAGGTATTCAGGGAAAATAATTCAAAAAGAACTTATCAAAGTTGAACTATTTACATTCCTACATGGATAAACAATAACTGTGTCTGATGAAACCTTTCTCATTATGAAAATAATTGAAGAAGGGTCTATGGGCATATGTTTACAGGTATACATGGATAGAGGGCACAGGTTGAATTTGATGGGAAGGGATGATTCTTAAGGGGTTAAGTTAAGAGCTGAGAGAGAAAAGTGGCAAGAGGAGATGGGGAGAGAAAGGGTAGGGTAAACTATCTCATGTAGAAGAGGCAAGGGGAAGTAGTTGCAGGGGAGGGGAAGAACAGGAAGGCAAAAAGGCAAAACCATATTCTCATTGAAGTTGGCTCTAGGATAGAATCACATACGTACTAAATGGGATATCTCACCCTGCAAGAGAGTAGGGGAAAGGGGGATGAAAGGGGGGAGGATGGAGGGGAATGCATTCTGGGGGGAGGGGAGGTTGGAAGTGACCACTATCAGAAAGGGACAGGATCAAAGTAGGGAATGGACCAGGTGGGAGGTGAGATGGGTGGGAGGGAAATATAAGCAGTCTTTTACAATATATCTACTACGGTAATATTTTGCATAGCTATACATGTACAACACATACTGAAATGCTTATCTTATCAGAGGGAGTGGGTGACAAGGGAGGAAGGGAATGGATCTAAAAATCGAAGTTTTATAATTAAATGTTTCATAAGATGTCCAGTCATTGAGGCTTAGAGATTCACCTTGCCCTAATGGCAAAGTCAAAGGTGGTATGGGAGAAGATATGGGAGAGAGCAGTTTGGATGAGGGGATATCTAGTGGGACTGCTATTCTGGGGTTGTGGTCAGGGAAAAAATGGGGGAAAATTGTAACTCAATATCTGGTGGAAATGAATGATGTAAACCAGAAGTTAATAAAGCATTTGTTTAATTAAAAAAAAGAAAAGAGGTACCTTTCCTGTGTAAGAAACAGAGAAAAATCAGTATTGTAGTGAACATAACTTTCCCTAGATCATACAACTTTGAAAGTACCTAAAACTTACAGATCCTCAGAATTAGTTGTACATTAGTGTCCCAATTTTCCTACATTCTATCCCACATTTATCATTTTCCTTCTTTTTTTCTTTTGCCCATTAGCCAATTTCATTAATGTGAGGTGGTATTTCAGAGTTGTTTTAGTTTGCATTTCTCTAAATCACTATTGATTTGCAGATTAATAATTAGCAATAGAAAATTAATAATGTAAATAAAAACCACTCTGAAATACCACCTCACACTAATTAGATTGGCTAATAGGGCAAAAATGAAAAGAAAAATGATAAATGTTGGATAGAATGTATGAAAATTTGGACCTGAATGCACTATTGGTGGAGTTGTGAACTAATACAACCACTCTGGAGAGTAATTTGGAACTATAACCAAAGAGCAACCAAACTGTGTGTTCCCTCTGATCTAGCTATACCACTACTAGGTCTGTATCCCAAAAAGATCATAAAAAAGGGGAAAGAACCTACATGTGCAAAATATATGTAGCAGCCCTTTTTGTGGTGGCTAAATATTAGAAATTGAGGGGATACTCATCAATTGAGGAATGGTTGAACAAGCTGCATTGTGTGAATGTAATGAAATACCATTATACAAATAAGAAATAATGAATAGGCATGTATCAGAATAACCAGAAAAGACTTGTGCAAACTGATGCAAAGTAAAAAGCAGAGCCAAGAAAACATTGTACATAGTATTAGCAATATCTTGTAATGATCAACTATAACTCATCTCCTGTCAGCAACTCCATGATTCTTCTATGCTCCTAGCTCTTGCTTAGATTCATTGAACTCTTGCCTGGATTCACAGGCAGCCAACTCTCTGATGTCAGCCCATAGTAAGTAGTCCACTCCTAGTCCTTCACAGTTTCTGTTTCTGGGAAGACAAAGCTTAACAGAGCCACAACAATATTTACACACGTTAAGCTTAGCAGAGTGACAATATTCACGCATATTGCTGGCATTATCAATCTCAATTTACTCTCTGACTAACACAAACCAACAGACAAAGCTTCTCTCTGAGAATTCAAACACAAATCAGAAGTAAAAACCCAGGATTTCTATAAACAGCAGTAAAGTCCTCTTTCAGGATTTATGTAAGTAGCAGTAAAGCCCTCTTTCAGGACTTCTGTAAACAGCAGTAGAAGTCCACCTTCAGCATTCTGGATCAGCAGTAAAGTCATCTTTTTAAGACTTCTGTCTAAAAACAACAGACAAGGCTTGGTCTGACAGACCAACAGAGAGAGTGCTACAGAGTGCCAAAACCACAAGCATTCTCACTCAGTTCTGCTTAGTCCCAGTTTGTTCTCGAGATTTTATCTGCTCTGTTCCTTCCTATACCACCATTCCTGTTGCATTCTTCATGTTTTGCTCTTCAGCAAGTTTCTTGCACTATTTGCACCATGTGATGACGTTGGGCCTATTAAGGGCAGGGATGGTTTCCAAACTCCCTTAGGCCTATTAAGGTCAACACAATGTATACTGTCTCCAACAAAGACTTGATATAATAACAGGCTGGCTCAAAGGAGCTTGAATAGCTGAAATAAGGAGCAAAGTACCCCTTTGCTTGCCATTACACTTGTGCTGAAATGTCTTTATATAGGGGAAAATCAATGGCAATGTCAGAAGAATAGGTAACAGTTGTTGGGAGGAGAAAAGGAAAAAAAACTGGACTTTACCATAAATGCTCATAATCCACATGCAGGGGTCAGAGGAGGAATGAATACCCTTGTCTTTTATATATTCCTTCAATTTTAAAAAATCTAAACCCTCATAAAGATAATCATGGACTCAAAATGAATTTAAGGTAATAGGAAAGGAAAATTAGATTCCAGGATAATAAATTAACTCATTATAATTGATAAACTACTATAAGTGTTCAATGAAAGTAAATTATATTAGGACATATGCCACAAGACAAGAAAATTATAATATGTATTCTTTTTTTTTGCTGTATATGTTTTATTTTGTTTTTTTATTAAACAAATGCTTTATTAACTTCTGTTTTACATCATTCATTTCCGCCAGATTTTGAGTTACAATCATTTTCCCCCCATTATTCCCCTACCCAACCTCCCAGAATAGCAGTCCCACAAGATATCGCTTCCTCCAATCTGCTCTCTCCCATACCTTCTCCATACCCCCATCGACTTTTCCATTAGAGGAAGATGAATCTTTGTGTCCCAATGCCTGCACATCTTATCTCCCAATTATAGGCAAAAGAGTATTAATAATAGTATTTATATATATATTTGAAACATTTAATGTTACGACCTCGAATTTCAGATCCATTTCCTTCCTCCCTTGTCATCCATTCCTTCTTGGGAGATAAGTAATTCAGTATATGTTGTACATGTCTAGCTATGCAAAACATTATCATAGTAGATATATTGTACAAGGCTGCTTATAATTCCCTCCCCCTCATCCCACCCCCCACCTGGTCCATTCCCTACATGATCCTGTCCCTCTTCTATAGTGGGTACTTCCAACCTCCCCTCACCCCAAGGATGCCCTCCCTTCCATCATCCCTCCTCTCATCCCCCTTCCCCTATCCTGCTGCAGGTTGAGATATCCCATTTAGTATGTATGTCATTTTCTCCCTGAACCAAATTCAATGTGAATGTGGTTTTGCCTTTTTAGCCTTCCTTATTCTCCCCCTCCTTTGCAACCACTTCCCCTTGCTTCTTCTACATGGGATAGTTTACCCTACCCTGTCTCTCCCCATCTCCTCTTGCCACTTTCCTCTCTCACCTCATAATTTCATCCTTGAGTATTCTCCCTTCCCAACAAATTCAACCTATGCCCTCTATCCATATATAACTGTAACCATATACACACACATTCAAATATGTATTCATATGACCACACCCCCTTCTTCCATTATTTTCATAGTAGAAAGATATCATCAGTCACAGATATTACTTTTCCATATAGGAATGTAAATAGTTCAACTTTGATAAGTTCCTTTTGATTTCTTTTCCCTGATTACCTTCTCAGGCATCTTTTACTTCTTGCGTCTGGATGTCAAATTTTCTATTCAACTCTGGTTTTTTCCTCAAGAATGCTTGAAAGTCCTCTATTCCACTGAATGACCATATTTTCCCTTGAAAAAAAATACTCAGTTTTGCTGGGTAGGTGACCCTTGGGTTCATTCCCAGTTCTTTTGCCCTCTGGAATATCATATTCCATGCCCTTCGATCCCTCAGTGTAGAAGCTGCCAGGTCCTGGGCTATTCTGATTGTGTTTCCACAATATAGAAATTGTTTCTTCCTGGCTGCTTGTAGTATTTTTTCCTTGATCTGGGGATTCTGGAACCTGGCTATAATATTTCTGGGAGTTTTCTTTTTGTGATCTTTTTCAGGAGGTGATCAGTGGATTCTTTCAACCTCTATTTTGCCCTCTGGATCTAAAACATCAGGGCAGTTTTCCTTGAGAATTTCTTGAAGGGTGATTTCTAGGTTCTTTCCTTGATCATGGCTTTCAGGTAGTCCAATAATTTTTAAATTGTCTCTCCTGGATCTATTCTCCAGGTCAGTGGTTTTTCCATGAGATATTTCACATTGCCTTCTATTCTTTCATTTGTTTGGATCTGTTTAACAGCATCTTGATTTCTCATAAAGTCATTAGCTTCCATTTGCTCCAGTCTAACTCTGAAGGAATGAATTTCCTCAGTGAGCTTTTGAGATTCTTTTTCCATCTGGCAAATTTGGCTTTTTAAGGCATTCTTCTCCTCATTGCCCTTTTGGGCCTCCTTTGCCATTTGAGTTAGTCTATTTTTTAAGGTGTTGTTTTCCTCAGTCAGGCTGTTGACCTCATTTCATACTTTTCCTGCATCCTTCTCATTTCTCTTTCCAATTTTTCCTCCACTTCTCTTATTTGATTTTTAAAGTCCTTCTTAAGGTCCTCTATGGCCTGCAACCCGCTCATGTTTTCCCCTGGGGCTTTTGGAGCAGGACTTCTGACCTCACAGTCCTTTTCCCGCTCTATGCCCCCAAAATAGGAGTCTAGGGTTGCATTTTTCTATTTCCTTTGCCTTGGCATGTTGCCACTTAATTACTTGACTTTTGGGTTTGTTGCCACACTATGGCTTTAAGGCCAGCTAGAGGAATTTTCGTCCCGAACGTGTAGGGGGCAACTTCCGTTTCTGGCAAGCTGTAAACCCACCCACGACTTCCACCCTAGATCACAATCCAGATCCAGGGAGGTTAAAGCAAGAGCGAATACCCCCCAAGACTGATCGCTGGATCTCCCCACGATTTGTAGGCTGGGAGCCGGAAATGCCTCTGAAAACTACAAAATGGCGTGTCTCCTCAGCAGCTTCTAGCCCCCAGGGGAGGGAGCTGACGCATTCCCAAATACAGGTCCCAAAGTCCATAGGACACTAACCTCTTACTTTGTCCTAGGCATGTCTATGTTGATAATTCTGGAGTCGCCACTGCTCCTGGTGTTCTGGGGTTCCTCCAGCCGGCTGCTGGCCCTGCCGCCCTGGGGCTAAAACCTCGGCTCACGCGGACCTGGGCTCGGCTCAGCTCCGCTCCTACGCTCTGCGCGCTGCCGGCTCCCAGACCGCTGCGCTTGTCCTTCCTGCAGGGCTGCTGGGCTGTCCTCAGCGGGAGGTTAGCTTCTCTGTGTCGTTCTGTGGGTGCTGGGGCTCCAGAAGTTGTTCAGAGTCCTTTTTTACATAGTTTGTGGGGAATCTGGGGGCAGAGAGGCTTGGACGAGCTGTTTCTATTCTGCCATCTTGGCTCCACCCCCCAATATTTATTCTTTACAATAATTAAATTAGAATTCAAATAGGCGATGGCTACTCCTTGAAACATGAGGCTAATGAACTTGACTTTGATTCTGAATAAAATATTACAATACATTATTAGAAGAATTACTGACAAACATTTACAAAGCTAATGTGAGATTTTAAAGTGTCATATTATGTTCATCAAAAAAATTATTCCTATATATCTTTATTTCCTTTTCCTTCATAGAGTAACTAGACTTCTAGATAAAAGGAATTCTATACACATAATTTTCTTAGTTTGGGGAAAAGCAGTAGACAAATTCTCCTAAATAATCTTAGGGATAAGCTGGTGGGAAGTGAACTAGATGATACTATACTCTGAAAATGTTTGAACTGACAGACCCAGAAGGTAAGAAATCTTTATTGGATTTCCCCAAGAATATGTTCTTTTCTCTGTACCAGTAAGTATTTTATGATTTTCTTATGTGAAAGCTAGATGATTTGTCTAGTCAGTTTGTAGATGATACAGAATAAAGATATATAGCTAGTATGTTATAGAAAAAAAATCAGACTAAAAAAGTTTCAAAACACTATTACAGTGGAAAAGAGGGTTGGAATTATAGTTAGAGAACATGATTTCAGATTCTCTTGTGTATTTACTATTTGTGTGTACTTGGGCAAGTCCCTTAATCTCTGTTTGTGTCTCTATCTCTGCCAAATGAGAGGATTACTAAGCTAATGTCATTAGAGTACCTTACAATTAGCCTAAACTTATAGGATAGAAAAAGGAAATCAAGCTATGATTGATGATCATGTATGGTATGGTTTGGACTAAGTGACCCTTGGAGATTTTATAAGTCTATTATAAAAGTTGTCAAATTATTTTTTGGATAACAGATCATTATAATATATGCATGTACATATGAAATACATATGCATATGTATACATATACACATATGCATATGTAATGTACAATTTCATGTTTTACATTATACATAATATATTATGAGGCAGTTATATGGTTCAGTGGATAGAGCATTAATTAGACTTGGAATCAGGAAGACTTATCTTGATGAGTTCTTTCAGGGGATTTATGATTCTCATATTAATCTATATGATATGTATAATGATTATACTAACTATCTAGGTTTGTTGTAACTTCCATATTCCCAGAAGATTCTGGCTTGGGAGCAAAACAAACTGCAGCAGAAAGTAATAAATCAAGAACTCTTGACATGCTAACAATTCTACCTTGCAGGGCTAAATGAACTGAACCAGAGACTGTAAAACCTGTTCCCATCATTCTAACCCTGGTTCTGTACCTCATTGAATAATCACAAGGTTCAATAACCTCCTAAAGACTTGGAACAATCAACTTAATAACTGTTCCCACAGGACCCAAGAACATCCGTATTGACCCTAAAATGCCTACATGCATGGCATTGACATGAGGATTATTCCAAGACTTGAGAATGATTGCATTGTAATCCACCACCAACACTGCTATCATGATATTTATGTATAAAAACACTGCCTTTGCCTCATCACGATAAGCCCTCTCCAGAAATTAATTAAACTGCTACTTGATTCCTGGCACACCTCCTCTGGCCTGCTTAGTTTGCCTCTTGTTATGTCCCTGTTGGAGGCCACTTCTTGTTCTGTTGACAGTTCAAACCTAGCCTCAAACACTAGCTTTGTGACCCTGGGAAAGTTATTTAAGCCTGTTTGATTCAGGTCCTCATCAGTAAAATTATCTGGAGAAGGAACTGGCAAATCACACCAGTATCTTTGCCAAGAAAACCCCAAATTCAGTCACTAAGGGCTGGATGTGACTGAAATGACTCAACAGCAATGACAATATATTATATATGTAATCCAATATATGCAGGTATATATGTTATACAATCTGTAATCTATAATCATATATACACATAAATATTTAGTAAGTATTCATTATGTGTCAAGCACTCTGCTAAATACTAGGGAAATCAAAAGGCAAAAGAGAGTCCCTTTCCTACAGGGAAAATAATATACTCCTGAGACAATCCATTAAAGATCTCTCACTCCTCTCACCTTCTGTGTTGGGCCATTCAAAGATTTCCAGATATACTAATGACAATCAATGACATTTTTCTCACATGGGAAGGGAAGAGCAGAAAGACATTTGGATGAGCGTTCAAAGAGAAACATTGAGATTTTTGGAGGGTTAGGGCACATATGCCATTGTAGGCAGTGGTATAAGAAGCTGGATGGGATTATTTTAAAACTGTGGCAAGAAGAATCAATGAATGAGCCAGCAAGAGGTAAAGTTCCAGACTTGTTGCTCAAAATTTCATGAGCTCTTCACCTCCTTTCAATTTGGTGCCAGAATGAATGGATTCTGCTCCACCAAATATGGTACCTTTGCATTGCAAAAGAAGGGTTATTATTTTATTAGGGGTTTCATGTTCCTTATCAGATGTATATGGTTGTTGACTATTATTGGTTATTCCATGGAGAATAGGGTTAGAGCAATGATGGATTATGAGCATGTAAGAATGCATGTGAATGCAAAGACATAGAAGAAAAGAATACAGGATTGCAGGAATAGAATAGTATAAAGTGGGGGATTTTTTTTTACCAAATGCTTTATTAAATTCTACTTTACATCATTCATTTCTGCAAGATGTGGGTTAAGAATTTTCTCCCTGTTTCTTCCCTACCCACCACCCCAAAATAGCAATCCCACTGGATATCCCCTCCTCCAATCTCCTCTGTCCCATATCTTCTCCCATACCCCCTCCAACTTTCCAGTATGACATGGTGGATCTCTATGCCCTAGTTGCTGGATCTCTTATTTTCCAGTTACCATGTAAAATTACATATATATATATATATATATATATATATATATATATATATATATATATATATATATATATATATTTAAACATTTGATTTTAAAGCTTTGAATTCCAGATTAATTCCCTTACTCCCTTGTCACCCACCCTTACTGGGAATATAAGCAATTCAGTATAGGTTGTTCATGTGTAGCTATGCAAAACATTTCCATAGTGGATATATTGTAAAAGACTGATTATATTCCCTCCCTCCTATCCCACCTCCCACTTGTTCTATTCTCTACTTTGATCCTGT